>CATIWC010000264.1:0-415000 GCA_948472305.1 Vicia faba | reverse complement strand
TGACCTAACTTTTTTCAGAGATTCAAACCTAAAATTCACTAAGCTCAATCAATATAAATGAAATCTATGGACATGTACAGTTGTAGGGCAAGGATATCTACATTTTATCTTCACAAATGCAAGCTTAACAATGCCCAAATAAAAAGATAGAAGTTCAGAAAAGATACCTCAAAACTGGAAATCGTGAAATGCAAATGAACTTGATTCCAGGTGCTGCAACGATCAGGTTAGCTTCCTCAAGTTCCCAGGAAGCTAATACAATGATTAGCTTGAGCAATGGATGGCTGGAATGGCTTGGAGAAGTCAACTTGCATACTCTATTTTTTGGTTATGGAGGTTGATGAAAATGGTGTTACAGTTCTGGAACAAGGACAGAGATGGACTATATTTGAGGTATAGAAGCTTTATGAATGATTAGGAATGAAATCGCACGAGGGAAATGTGAGTTACAAGTTCAAAGTCAGAAATTGTGCATCAATGGTGTTTTTGGACAATTTTTGGCTTGCAAGTGTTTGAGAGAGTTTCAGGGAGCTTAAACTTGTGTTTTAGCTCACAAATAGTGCCTCTATTTATAAGCAACAAGTTTTGATACTTGTAGTTGATCAGAATTCAAAATCAAATGTTTAAGCTCAACACGTGATTTTCTTGAAAAATCAAGTTTCATTGCTTTGTACTTGCTATTGTAGAGTGGTTACACTTTAAACAAGCTTGCTTATAACTTTGTAGATGGAGTGTGATTAGAGGGAACAAGTGAGAGGCTCAAGAATTTACTTTGTGCATAAAGCTTGCTTTTCAAGAATGGCAATGTTAGCTTTCTTCCCAAAATGGAAAATGGACTTGGACAATGCTTAAACCACTTGGGTTATGGCTCAAAAGTTTGTGTAATCCATTAATTATGGATAGATACACAAGTTAGAAGACCTGAAAAGCAAGATTATGCAGCCTAACATTGATATTGGATTATGTGTTCATCAAGAAGTGGCTTGTAATTCAAGTTTGAAACCCTAACTTCATGGCTTCAATTCTCTTTGCTCAAGTACGGTCTTAATAAATTCTTGGAAATTTTGGAAAGCTTGTAACATCCTTTACAACCTCTATGTTTTACATTTTTGAATATTCATCTTGGAACTATGTGAAAAATTGTCATGAAGTTAGGTCAAAATCCTGCCTAAACTAGGGCAAAATTTCACTAAGTCTTCAAGTTTCATGAGCATGTCTTTACAAAATCATAACTTGAAATCTAAGCACTTCTAGGAAAAGTTATACCCTGAAATGTTTTAGATCTCATTGAGATCTACAACTTTCATGGTTGAAGTTTCCTTTGAATTATCTTGCATCATGGTGTAAATTTGGCTCAAAGTTATAAAAAAACATGAATTTTCAACACTTAGAAAATTTCTGTCTTGGAAATTTTGACTTTTCAAAATGAAATCTTGACTTTTTGATTTATTGATGAACAATTTTCATATTTTGACATGTCCTGGTGAATTGTAATCTTTTAAACTTGATTTTGATCAAAAAGTCAAAGTTTGACTTTTCAGTGTACAATTGACTTTTCATCAGTTGACTGAAATTCAACTATCAATCAATTAAACTTGAGAAATGTTTTGAGCCATGCCATTAGGTAAAAATGAAGCATTTGAACCCTTAAGATCATGCCTTGAACCAATAAGTCATTTGTTCGGTCAAAAATCAGAAATTGAACATTCCCAATCAAAACCCTAATTTTGACCATTTTGCCCTTTTGATGTTCTGATCAAATTTCTTGAGGAATTATGATCCAAACTTGATCAAATGACATATATGAGTTCATAATGTTGATATGGACCAAAAATTATGAATTTTGACTGTAAATTGACCATAATTGACTTTTTCCCCAATACAGTTGATTTTAGGTCAACTGATCAATTGATTGAGCAAAAATGTGATCCAAAACTTGAAACTTGACATGAGCAATCTTGAAGGTCCAAATGATCCATGAAAGTCATATGGGGCATTAAAAGTCCATTTGTCCTTGTGCAAACTCAAACCCTAATTTGAGTCATCTGTGCTTAAGGAGGTGTCTTGAGCTGATCAAATCTTGTGTAGTCTTGAATTAATAGAGATGTTGTGAGAGATTTCTTTGAGAAATGAGAGGGAAAATTTTGGGGTACAACAGCTGACCCTACTCAATCTTCTTAAACTTGAAGAGTTAGATTGGCTGATCCGCCATTTGTGACTTGAAGGTGGAAGATGATTGAACACTAGAGTGCCCAGAAATTTGCACTCGGAGATATGTTGGGAATGGGCTTATAGGTGCCATTTGAAGGAATGATGGTAAACACTTGAAGAAGTATCGGCATAAATCTTTGGTTGATTTATACCAAAACTTGATGTTTTACCTACGAAAAAATGGTTAGTTAAATGCAGATGTATGCATGATGTTCATAAGACGTGGTATTATGCTAAATGCATTTTGTATGTATATGCTATGATGTATGAATGTGGGATGTACATTTGTCTTGGAAAATAAATCCCTGACTACTGCTGAGGATTTCTGGGAAGCTGAATCCTGGATTTCTGTTGGGAATGAAGAATATACACATCTTCAAACTTTGTTGACAGAATGCTTTTGCCGGGGATTATCTCTTGAATGTTAGTTGTTATTTGGTCGGATCCAGGCTTCACAACTTGTTGAGGACGAGGAAGTCAACTGCTATCCGGTCAGATTCTATGCTTCATGGTAACTTACTGGGGAACAATAAATTATCTGTTATCTGGTTGGATTCCAGGCTTCGTAGAAAATTTCTTGAAATTGAGTTTTTATCTAGTCGGATCCAGGCTTCACATATTTCTTGAAGTGGTAACTACTATCTGGTTGGGTCCAAGCTTCATAGTTTTTTTTTAAAAGTTATACTATTATCTGGTCGGGTCCAGGTTTCATAGTGTCTTGCTGGGGATTGTAGCTAGTTGTTATCTAGTCGGATTCCAGGCTTCACAATAACTTGCTTGAATAGACGAAGTTGAACTGATATCTGGTCGGATCTAGGATTCAAAGATTTTGAGGTGGATGAAGTTAATTGCTATCCGGTCGGGTCCAGGCTTCACAATAAACTTGTCTGAAGAGATAGAGTTGAACTGATATCTGGTCGGGTCAAGGCTTTATAACAACTTGCTTGGAACTTAGTTGTTATCTGGTCAGATTCTAGGTTTCACAACAAACTGAGGGGAATTGTTATCTGGTCGGATCCAGGCTTCAAAATAACTTTCTTGAAAAGATGAAGTTGAAAACTGATATATGGCCGGATCCAGGCTTCACAGTAACTTCTTGGGATATAGGCAAACTCTACTGGGGAAAATAAGTTAAACCCTGGTCTGGTTGAGTCCAGGTTCTTCTATATCTTGAAGAGTTAAACTATTATCTGATCAAGTCCAGGTTTCATAGTATTTGAGAAGTTAACTATTATCTGGTTGGGTCCAGGCTTCATAGTATTTGAAAGGTTTTCACTATTATCTGGTCGGGTCCAGGCTCTATAGTGACTTGAGAAGTTGACTATTATCTGGTCGGGTCTAGGTTTCATAGTAGCTTGAAAATTGTACTATCATCTGGTCGGATCCAGGCTTCATAGTATCTTTTGGAGGTAGTAAAGGTTTTGTTGATGAATTTATTGGGGATTAGGGGTTGTGTCCCTTTGATTTGTAATAGTTTGAAAATCAAACTTCAACTGGAGAGTGTAGACTCAGTCGGGGAAGATAGACTATGTCGGGGGAATTTTGATGTTCGTTGATTTTTGTATGTTGTATGTTGTTTGTTGGGGAAATAAATCCTGTTGATGAATACTTTATGAACTATTGACGAGGTGAGTTCTTTTAGAAAGAGATCCACAAGGCTTCTTCTTATAGGATCAACTTAGCTGGGGAGAGAGTTGTCAAGAGATTGAGACTCTGGTTGGAGACCAACCTATGCAAAGAGACTTTGTAGGTAACTTTGTTGAGGGAAAAGGTTTATTGTAGCCGTCCTTGTGGGGATAATGCTAATGAAATAACTCTGTGGGGATATTCCATATACATTAAAGAGACGCTTACTTCTGCTTAGCAGGGCACATGTGCCAAATAGTTTTAATTATGTTCATATGCATATGTTCGTTCAATTTTAGTCATTGGACAACTTTGCATTCAAAACAAAAACAAACAGTTTGTACTTCAAAGTATAGTTGTATTGATATTTTTCCCATGAATATGCGTTTTTTATACAAAGAGACGGAGATCCTAGTAAGAGGAAATCATCGAAAGGAAAACAAAAATTGAAAACAAAACAAATAGCCATGTGGAAATGATCTCATTACATTCTAACTCTACTATTTCCCCAATGTCTTCGAATGCCCCTTACCATTGACAGAAATTGATTGGATTAATCTTAGAGCGTTTGAACTCTGACCTTGGTGATAAAGTTGACTATTGTGATTCCACGGGACATAGTCATACGCTTTCAATCCTTAACTTTTTCCTGGACCGCCTTTTTAGGTTTTCAGCCCACCAGGATACCCATTTTTGCCCAAGTCACCCTTTCGGGTTTTCAACTTTCCGGGTGTACAATCTTTTGTATATATATCTAATTTTTGCCCAAACCTTTTGGTTTGCCGGGATGCCCTTATTTTTCCTAGGTGTGTCAACCTAGCAGGTCTCTTATGCGTAGTATTTTTTAACTATGCCTGCGTTCACAGGATGTGGGAAGTCTTTACCATCCATGGTAGTCAGCATCATGGCACCGCCAAAGAACACTCTCTTGATAACAAATGGCCCTTCGTAGGTGGGAGTCCATTTGCCCCTGGGGTTGCCTTATGGTAGAATGATACGTTTTATCACCAAGTCACCAGCTTGATATACTCGAGGCTTGATCTTTTTGTTGAAAGTCTTGATCATGCATTTTTTGTACGGCTGACCATGACAAATAGCAGCCAATTGTTTTTCATCGATCAATTTCAACTGATCCAATCTTGTCTGAACTCACTCGTCTTAGATTAGACCAGCCTCATTCATAATCCTTAGTGAGGGAATCTGAACTTCCACTGGAAAAACAGCTTCCATGCCATAGACTAAGGAAAAGGGAGTTGCCCTAGTTGATATCTAGTTGAAGTACAGTAGCCACGAAGAGCAAACGGTAACATCTCATGCCAATCCTTGTATGTTACTACCATCTTATGCACAATCTTCTTAATGTTTTTGTTGGTTGCTTCGACTGCGCCATTCATTTTAGGTCTATAAGGAAAAGAATTGTGATGCTTGATTTTGAACTGAGTGCAAAGTTCGGTAATCATAGCATTGTTGAGGTTAGTCCCATTGTTGGTGATGATCCTTTCGGGGATACCATAGCGGTAGATGAGGTTATGTTTGATGAATCTGGCTACCATGTTCTTTGTGACTGAGGCAAATGAAGCGGCTTCGACCCATTTAGTGAAGTAATCAATAGCGACCAGAATGAAGCGATGTCCATTGGAAGCAGTGGGCTTTATCTCTCCAATCATGTCAATTGCCCACATTGCAAATGGCCACGGAGCGGTCATGACGTTCAGAGGTATAGGAGGCACATGGACCTTGTCAGCATAGAATTAGAATTTGTGGCAAGTTCTTGAATATTGATGACAATCAGTCTCCATTGTTGACCAATAGTAGCCAGCTCTCATGATCTTTTTGGCCATGTTATGTCCGCTTGAGTGAGTGCCAAAGAGACCATCGTGCATGTCTTCCATAATTTCCTTTGCCTCCTTTTGTCCACACATCGGAGTAGAGTAGAATCATGGTTGCGCTTGTATAATGTCCATTTACTTAGGAAGAATTTGGCTAAAAATATTCGTAAGAACTTTCTGTCATTGATGGATGCTCCTTCGAGATACTCTTGTACTTCAAGGTATCTCTTCACCTCATGGTACCATGTCTTTTCTGTATAAGTCTCGAGCTCACAGCAGTGTGCCGATTCGTCGAATCTCTCAATTGTAATCATAGGAGCTTCGTTATCCCATCTGACCTTGAACATAGAAGACATGGTGGCCAAGGCGTCGGCTAACTGATTTTCTTCCCTAGGGAAGTGTTTAAAGGTGATCTCTTGAAAATAGGGAATCCGGGATAGCACAAGTTCCTTGTAAGGGATAAGATTAGGGTGTTTAGTGTCCCAATCTCCTTTCACTTGGCTAATCACTAGGGTGGAATCCCCAAACACATTCAAATGCTTGATCCTTAAATCAATAGCAGCCTTCAGACCCAAGATGCATGCTTCGTACTCAGCCAAGATGTTCGTGCAATCGAAGCATAATATGGCAGTGAAAGGAGTGTGGCAACCTTCCGGGGATATGACCACAGCACCAATTCTATTACCCAAGGCGTTGGAAGCCCCATCGAAGACCATAGTCTATCGGGATCCTAGTTCAGGTCTGTCATACGATCCAGGTCTCGCGCAGTCGGTCACTAGCGTGATATTCTCATCTGAGAAGTCAAAGTTCATAGATTTATAATCATCAACAACTTGGTGGGCTAAATGATCTGCTAGTATGCTTCCTTTGATGGCCTTTTGCATTGTGTATTGAATGTCGTACTCGGTCAAGATCATTTGCCATCTAGCTATCCGTTCGGAGAGAGCAGGTTTCTTGAAGATGTACTTGATTGGGTCCATCATAGAAATCAACAAAGTGGTATGAGTCAACATATAATGTCTTAGCCGGTGAGCAGCCCATGCCAGAGCACAACAAGTTTTCTCGAGCAATGAATATCGGGTTTCACAGTCGGTAAACTTTTTGCTCATGTAATAAATAACATGCTCTTTTCGGCCAGACTCATCATGTTGGCCCAAAACACACCCCATAGAGTTCTCTAGCACTGTCAAGTACATGATCAAGGGTCTTCCTTCAACTGGAGGCATGAGAATAGGAGGTTCTTGCAAATATTCTTTGATTTTGTCGAAGGCAGCTTGGCATTCATCATTCCATCTTACTACTTGATCTTTCTTCAAGAGTTTGAAGATTGGCTCACAAGTAGCAGTCAAGTGAGATATGAAGCGGGCAATGTAGTTAAGACAACCCAAGAATCCTCTAACTTCCTTTTCAGAGTGGGGACCGGAATTTCTTAGATGGCCTTTACCTTGGTAGGATCAACTTCAATGCCTTTACTACTGACAATAAAACCTAGAAGCTTTCCAGATCATACTCCGAATGTGCACTTGTTAGGGTTTAACCTTAACTTGTACTTTTTCAACCTTTCGAATAGCTTGTACAGTTAATCGAGATGTTCCTCTTCAGTTTGTGATCTTGTAATCATATCATCCATATATACCTCTATTTCATGATTGATCATATCATGAAATAAAGCTACCATATCCCTTTGATATGTCTCCCCTGCATTCTTCAACCCGAACGGCATGACCTTGTAGTAAAAGGTGCCCTATTGCGTAATGCAAGTGGTCTTCTCCATGTCTTCGGGAGCCATCCTAATTTGATTATAGCCGGAGAAACCATCCATGGAGAAGACTTTATGTTGAGCAGTATTATCGACCAAGACATTAATATGAGGTAGATGGAAGTCATCCTTGGAGCTTGCTCTATTCAGATCCCTATAGTCTACACACATGTGAACTTTTCCGTCTTTCTTTGGCACTGGCACCACATTTGCAACCCATTGGGGATAAGATGTCACAGCTAGGAATCCTGTATCAAATTGTTTCATCACTTCAGCTTTTATCTTTTTAGACATGTCAGGCCTCACACGACGAACTTTTTGTTTGACAGGAGGACAATCTTCCTTTATCGATAGACGATGAACTACAATGTCGGTATCCAACCCTGGCATATCTTCATATGACCAAGCAAACAATGCAACATCTGAACCAATCTGCTTTTGACATTGCTTTCCAGGTTAGCGCTGATCTTGACCTTTCTCTTGTCTGTCTCGGTACCTAGATTGATGACTTCAATTGACTCTTCATGCGGCTGGATAGATTTTTCCTCTTGTAACAGAAGTCTGGCTAGTTCTCCCAGTATTTCACAATCTTCCTCGCCTTCTTCTTCGGCTTGGTTGATTGGATATTTGAAGTTATAGTCGATGTGATACGGTGGGAGAACTGACTTGAGGTTTTGCATTTGTGTTCGCAATTGTTTCGGTTTAGCAAGAATCGCCACCGAATTTTTATTTTATCCAAAGGAAAGGTCAAAAAGCACAGGAAAGACCTTTGAGATGTTTTCTTGGGTTCGGGGGGGTAGATTATGAAAAGGGAAGGTGCCAGCACCCTTTTCATCCATGGTTTTCCATGGGCTCTTAGTTACTTGTTTAGATCACTTGCTTTTGCTTTTCAATTGTTTGAAATGGTGCTTTGTGTGTGGTTTTTGAAAATGCTTTGAAAAAGAGGCCTTGTCTAGGCAACATTTGTAATGATTCTTGTTTGAATATATACAAAGGTGTTTGTCTTTTGAAAAGATATTTCAATGTTTGAAAGTTTGTTTTTGGGAAATGTTTTGAAATTGTGTTGTGAGGTGTGTTTGAAAATAGCAAGGATGTTTTGCAAGTTTTGGTCAAGTAACTAAGAGTTGTCTACCCTATTTTACTCAAAGATCTTTCCTACACATTTTAACCCTTTTGACAGTGTTGTTTTACCATTGTATTTGGTAAACAACCTTGTGTTTGGATGTAAAACGGGACAGGCGTGGGTCATCGTATACAATCATTGAAAGCAACTTGTGAGACGCTCTAGCAATTTTGTAAGGGACGAGATCGTTTCATCGAAGGCAACATCGAGGGTCATCGAGGGACTACGATATTTGTTTATCGAAGGGGCATTTGCTAGAGTGTCTCATATTTGAGGGACATGATTGTGTTTTCGAGGCAACAAGCGAGGTTACCCTAGAGGTACACGTATGAGAAGTGTATTGATTTCAAGTTATTTATTCTTGGATTAGGTCACCTAGTGATTGATTTTTGAATCTTGTCATACACACCTAATTACTATACAGTATATTGAAAGCAATAAATTGCGGGAATTAAAAGTCTAAGCTATTACAAAAGTATCCGGGGATGGGGGTACAATTATTACAAATGGGGATGAATCTCATAAGAATAGCAAAGTCCAAATATCAAGTATTACAACTAAATCGAATTGTCGCGATTCAATGTGAAGCTATAACAAATGAAGAAATCAATAATATTATGAAATGCATGTATTTGTTAAAAAGAGATAAATAAACTCTATTCTAAAAAATTAAGAATTATTATTATTATTCTTTTTGTATTTTATTAATTTAATAAAAAAAAGTTTTAAAGAAAGAAAATTCAATTAAACAAAATCTCTATTATTTTGTATTTTTATTAATCAAAAAAGAGTTTAAAGAAAACAAAATTAATTAAGTCAAATTAAATGTTTTTTTGGTATTTTATCAAATGAAACAAGATTAATTAATAAAAGAAGAAAATAAAACTAATTTAAGAAAATCAAGGTAATTTGCCAAAATAAAATTTTAATATATTATTTAGTGTTATTATTAACAAAAAGAAAAGAAAACAAATTAATTAAAATGAATTAATTAAAAAAAACAATAGCATTTGTTAAACAAAAGAAAAGAAAAGAAAATAAATTGAAATAAAAGGTGGGCTTAGGATTTATTGGTGTTGGGCCCAAAACAAAAAAAAACAAAAAAGGTCAGGATGTAGGGAGGGGGTAAGCCAGTAATTCGTGTGGGCTTTGGGTTTGGGGCGGACAGGCCCAACGCTCAAATTTGTTCAAATTCTGATTAGGGTTTTTTGGAACAATTAGGGTTTGTGCCTTTTGCTTCACAGCGGCGCCGTTTCTTCGTTCTCCCTCTTCATCTCTCTCACTCAAATCGCTCTGATCTTCCCTTCCCCATGGTTGCCGGAACGCTGTCCCTCACTCTCTAACCTCCTCCTAATGACCAATGGCCTTGTTTAAACAGTATGATTCTTCTTTGTTTGATTTAACATTTTTGTTGTTTAAGCTTGTTTGATTTTTACAGTTTTATTAATCTATTGTATTGTATGACTTATTGAGGTGCAGAAAAGGGTTTGAGAAGAAACGTACCTTGGTGTTTTTTCTGAAAAAATGGAGAGGAAAGAGATTTGAGCTGGCGGCGTTCCTTGGTGGCTAGAGGCGGAGGAGAGGAAATGATGACAACGGTAATGCCTCTGATTCTTGTTGATGATTTGGCTTTTGAAACTTTGATGATGATTTCGCTTCTGAACCCTTTGATTTTGTTGGTAGTTGTTTGCTTCTTAAACTCTTTCCTCTCTCTTGAACTATGATGATGCTAGTGTATTCTGAAACTTTGTTGTTGATGATGATTGTTTCTGAAACCTTATTGATATGTTTAGATTTTGTTGATGATGATGGTTTCTGAAACTGACTTGTTGATGTGTTTAGATTTTGTTGATGATGATGGTTTCTGAAACTTTGTTACCTCTTTCCTCTCTCTTTGAATTTGGATGATAATGGTTTATTCCTTCTGACTTGTTAGTCAATTATGGATAATGATGATGATTATCCTGAGACTTTGTTGGTTTCTGAAGCTTGTTTGCAAAAATGGAAGTTAGTTGATGGTTTTTGGATGTTGAGTTTGATAATAGGTTGGGGATTTTGATTCTGCTAACAGGTTTTTGATGTTGTGCAGTTTCTTTGGTAGGTTTTGCAGCCTGTTGGCCTTTTTCAGTTTGCAGGCTTTTGAAGTTTGTAAAATGTTTCTGACTTTGTTAACAGTTGGAAATGGCTTTTTGAGTTGATTGTGCAGTTTGGTTGTGTAGTTTTGTTTTGGAACTACAGGTTTTTTGTGATTTCTATTTGATAACAGGTTTGGGTGTTTAGGTTGTCTGCTTGAACTTGCAGTTTTGCTTGTTTTGCAGTTTGAGTAGTTTGGCAGGCTTGTTACAGTTTGGTTGTAATTGTTGGGCTTACAGTTTGGCAAACTTGTTTTTGGGAACTTTTGTTTACAGTTTGGTTGTTGGCTTGGAGTTTGTAGGTTCACATAGTTTTGTGATTTGTGAATGTTGTTGGCCTGTTTGCTTGGTTTGGGAACTTGTTAACAGGTTTGTAGGTTTGGAAATATGCAGATTTTGGTTCTGCCAGGGTTTTTGCAATGGTTATGCAGGTTCTGATACTTGTTATACAGGTTGGGCTGGGTGTTTTGAACTGCTAATAGGCTTTGATATTTGTTGCAGTTTTTGACACACAATGTTCTCTCTTTTCTTTCCTCCTTGATAGTGTTATATCTAGTTGCTTTTGTAACCTATGACATATTTTTGCCAAACTGTACAATCTCAAAAAAGGTGATATCTTTCCTCTCTTTCTCTCTCAATGACAAAGCAATTTTTTTTTGCTTTTCCACTTTTTTTCTGAAAAGTTTGCCTATTTCCTGGAAAATGATGAAAAAGCTATGACAAGCCTTTTGCTTGTGATTTGGTTCACCTCCTGCATTTTACTTTTGGCCTGTTGTGTCTGCACTTGTACTTGCCTTGTATGTTGCATCCAGTTTGCTTTGTTCAGTTTGCTTTGCTGTGTTTCAGTTGCTTGTCCTGGTTGCTTGCATCCAGTTTGCTGCAATGTTGTTTGCCTTAGTTGTTATGCTTAGTACAGTTTGGCGCCTGTTTGTCTTTGAATAATTTTGCTTTTGCATTCTTCAATTTGCATTTTTATCTTTCTCTTTGTGAACCAAGAAGAGCAATCTTCTTGTGATTTGCAAAGATAAAAATAAAACGTGATGAAAAATAGCACTCTGATTCCAAACGACAAACTTTAATGATGAAAAAATTTTCTTTCTTTTTTTTGTTTGAAAATTCTATTTAATTAACTGTACTAATCCTCTTTTATTTGTTTTTTTCTTTCATGTGAGCACAACTTGGGTGATGAAAAAGCAGAGGAAGCAGAAGACTTTGTGGCGAGCACGGGAGCAATGAAAGATTAGGCTTAGACTTTTTTTCTTTGTAACTTAGGGATAAATATTCAAACAAATGTACCAATTTAATTTTTAAATACAATAAGTTGCACAACTTAAAGCATTTAAATAATAAACTGTATTGTAACATTTTTTTTGAAATAAATGAAAAATCTTTGTGAGACAATCTGGTATCCAATAAAATCTTCTACTGTCCAATATCTTGTAATTCTTCCTTCAAGTCTTCACTGAATCCTTTAAGATTCTCATATCAAAATAATTGAAATTGCATTCCAACAATTCTAATACAGATAACTTAAACTTTAAGTAATCCAATAATTGTGTAGTCTCGTAACCTTGCAATAGCATTCCAATCAAAATACGCACTGGGTATTCCAATAAACAAGCAAGAATTTCATTCCATTAACAAAGCAAATGTCTTAACAGACGCACATTATCTGGTTAAGCTGGATCAAACAAAACCTGAATATTCCAAATGACAGTCTCAGCTCTCATTTCTTGTCTCAGATAAACAGGCCTTTAGAACAACCAGTAATCTTTCAGTAAGCTTAAAAAAGCGTGAAAACATGTGACAGTTAACTGAATTTCTGAGAATTCAGTTTCTTCTAAGAAATGAGGGAAAACCCTAATTCTTGATCTATTGCCAAATAAAATCTGTCTGATCGATTCTTGAGCCAAGTCTTTGAAAATCTGAGAAAAACCCTAGGGTTGTGATTTCTTATGAAAAAGGGAGGGCGAATTTTGGGGTACAACAGTCGATAATAGTAGATTCATTGGCAATGAGATCCAGTGTGGATGAGGACCTGCAAGAATGTGTGTGTGCATGTAAGACACATGGCTATTTTGAAAAACGTATTTGAAGAAAAAGAAAGACAATGAGCACAAAGATTTGAATGCAAAAGAGTTCAATGATTTGTATTGAATGATCATATGATAAGATGAACATAAATAAAACCCTTGACAAATGGACCAAAGTGCCCCGGTCCAGGCACACGACTTAAAAGTCATTGTTAAATATTACAGACAAAATGTTCTTGAATTAATAAAAAGCAATAAACAAGTGATTACTCCTCAATGAAGGAGATGGGAACGAAGTCCCTTGCTTTCCAATTGTTGAGTTATGTTGTATTAGGGTACACCCAATCTTCAAATGCATATTCATCATCAGAATCACCTCAAGTGTTGACTTTGTGGCTTCCAATATGGAGAGGGGGCTTCCCTGCGCGAGCGCGCCTCACTTCCTTCTGAGCCTTGACGGTGAAACCCAAACCAAACTTGTCCGCTTTGATTGGGATCTCGAGGAGTTTCCCCCAAGTATCACAACTTTTTTCTTCAACTGCAGCACGAGCATCTTTGAATGAAACCATCTTCAGCACGACCTTAACAGCTTTGGACACATCAGAGGAACATTTGGTAGCAGCAACCATTGGTGGCACAAATTCAAGATCTTGACACGGGGTCTCTATAAATTCTCCATCCATATCCACATATTTGAAAGAGTTGAGGTGGCTTATCATGAACTTCTCCTCACCACAGACAGTGACAATTCTTTCTTTGACCCGATACTTGAGCTTTTGATGAAGAGTTAAGGTTACTGCCCCAACTCCATGGATTCAAGGGCGACCCAACAAACAGGAATAGACAGGAGGGATATCCATGATGTAAAAGGTAGAGTTGAAAATCTGTGAGCCCACCTTGATCGGGAGGTCCACCTCTCCATGAACTGTCCTTTTGGACCCATCGAAAGCCCTCACAATAATATCACTTGGTTTCAAGACTAAACCTTCACAATCCAAATGGTCCAACGCCCCCTTGGGTAGCACGTTTAAAGAAGAGCCAGTGTCGACCAGAACATGTGCTAGGGTGGTCCCCTTGCACTCGACAGAAACGTGCAGAGCTTTATTATGGTTCTTCCCAAGTGGTGTCGGATCTGCATCCGAGAACCCCAAACCATTATCAGTCGTCAAGCTTGCCACATAATTTTCAAACTGGTTAATTATGGTCTCATGAGGGACATGAGCCTTCTTCAAGAATTTGATTAATGCTCGAGCATGAGCATCAGAACAGAGTAGCAAAGACAGCATAGAAATCTTGGAAGGGGTTTGCCCCAACTGCTCCACGATCTTAAAGTTGCTCCTTTTTATAATTTTTAAGATCTCATCCATTTCACGAGTGGAAGGCTCTCCATCAGCAACATCCTTTGCGGGTATTTCCATCTCAACAGGCTCAACTACCTTCTTTTTTCCCTCATATCAGTACTTGGCTTAGCATCAGTGATGTGGATAGGTGCCTTTGTAACAACTGGTGGTGAGATGTTGGGTGAAAAGATTCTCCCAGTTCAGGTTACCTTACTTGATCCAGTTATGTTACCAATGTCATCAGCTTTGTCTTCTTCAATCCAGGCGTCTTGTTTATCCCATGATAAAACACTTCAGCACCATAGTTCCATGGCACTGCTTTGTTAGAAGAGTAGGGAATTGGTCCGGGATTGGTAATTATCAGAGGGGAAACAATTGGTTCATTTGAAATCCTGATAGGACCTTTGGAGGAAATCTTAAGAGGTTTGTTTGAGATAGTTATGATGGAGAGATCTTCACATTTATTAGTCAAACTTTTGGCAAGTGGAGTCTTCTCAAATAGGATCTTATGGCTATCCATCAGGCGTTGAATGCCTTCCTTCAGCCATTCGTATCCATTGAGTTGTTTGGCACAGCAAACATAGTCCTTCACACAGCCAGGGAAAATCCTGGCTTTCAACAGATTCTTTTTTATGATGTTCAATGGGGTAGTCAAGTCTTCGACGAAGGAAATAAAAATTATATCTTCAACAACATTGACACCCTTGCCATGGTTTGGCATAGGCGTGGTGATTACATTCGGAGTTGGAGGAGGATCAAATTCAATGGTCTTGTTATCGATCAAGTCCTGAATTTTATTCTTCAATTCCCAACATTGATCAGTCTCATGCCCGGGACTACTTGAGTGATATGCATATTTAGCATTCGGATTGTACTTTGGTGAAGAGGTATCTGGATTGGCCGGAGGATCGCGCAATGTCACCAAATTAGTCGTTAGTAAGTGTTGTAAGGCTTGGGATAATGACATGCCTATCCTCGTGAATTGTCTTCTCAGAGTTTCAAATCATTGATGATTAGTAGATGGTCTTTGAGCAGGAGTTGTATTGGAAATTCGGACAACATTAACAAACGGATGGTCATCCTTCTTGGTACGGGCTCTTTCCCCATACACAACATTGATTTCTTTCTTTGCAGCAAAAGGTTTCTTTATAGGATTGGAGATGGAGGCAGATGCCATGGGAATCTTCCCGCTTTTGATGCCACTTTTAACCCTTTCATCGGTTAAGATTAGCTCGGTGAAATGGGAAGAAGAACAACCAACCAAAAAGTTAAAGAATGGACCAGATAAAGTGCCCATAAACATGTCAATGTGCTCCCTATCAGTCAAAGGTGGTTGAACCCTACTGGCAAGGTCTCTCTGTTTTTGGGCGTATTCTTTAAATCCTTCATTCTTCCCCATTGTCATGTCTTACAACTGAACTCTTGTCGGAGCCAAGTCAGCATTATATTGATATTGGTGGTAGAAAGCGATAGCTATGTCTTCCCATGTATTGATACGGGAACCATACAACTGGTAAAACCACTCTAGTTGCGTTCCGGCCAAGCTTTCTTGAAATAGTGAACCCATAGTTTCTTATCAGCGATGTGCAGCTGTATCTTGCGCACATAAGATTTCAGGTGAAGTTTTGGATAGGAAAACCCATCGTATTTTGCAAATACTAGTATCTTGAATTTGTGGGGAATGATACCCCAGATATCAAACCTAAATCATCAAAATCCAAACCGGGGACGGCTTGAATCTCAACAGCCTTTAACTTGTCTTCTAGTTGCTTGTACTTGACATCGGCGGGAGGATACTGCTCGTCAAAATAATCATCATCATCAGACACTTGATCATTAATACACCCAACCTGGGTACTCCTAGCTTCTCCAATCTGATTCTCGTCTTCCTCAGATGAGTCCTCCACTATCGGGATCTGACGGACTGACTCTTTGAATCTTCTACCCATGTTGACCAGGGCTTTCTTCTTGGGTTTCTTTTTGGCTGCCAGCAATGCCATCATATCTCGTTGCCCCTTGGCTAGGGCCAGTAGAGTCTCTTGGAACTGAGATTTTGTGCATGTAGGTCCTTCATTGTTTTCTCTAGATCCATTTTGCTGAAATAAACAGCAGAAAGATAAGGAAACCTGTCATGGAAAACCTGTTATGTTATGATGCATGGAAGATGTGTATGCAAATGGTTTCAAGGATTTATGAAATTTAAATTTGTATAGACAAAGCATGAACAAACGTCAAATTTAATTAATTAGCTCAAAATGACTACAACATGCCTCTTGGGCTTACAAAATAAATCTCTAAGATAAAAAGACTAAACGCATCCTCTTCGGCGCAATGTAGGCATTCACGCTTTACTCTTCATGCAGTTGCTTTGTAAGCTCCAAGACCATTTTCTCACTATCGTAGAATTGAGCTTCGAAGGTATCTTGTTCTTCCTTTAGCTGAATCCAACCCTTTTGCAAGTCTTCAAGAGAAGTAGGCATGTCGGGATGGAGGACGGTGTACGGGACATCTCTGTCAACCACAGGTTCCATGATAACTGGTAAGATGGAGGGATAAGGTATCACAAGCTTCTGAGAACGAGCTCGTATCCACCTAAGGTAAGGCTCAAGGGGAATGGAATTCTTGTGTCCCAGCGTCTTACTATCCACTTTTCTTACCATCTTCCAAGCTCGTATAAACCTCTGACGGTAGCTTTGATCGTTACTCTCGTAGTTAAATACCACACCTTAGATGAGCATCTCATGAGGACCATCCCTTCGGGCATAACCAAACTGTTGTAAAGCTAAGCAAGGGTTGTAAGTGATACCTCCTCTAATGCCAAGCAAAGAGACATTAGGGAATTCCCCACAACAATCGATTATAGTAACATTCTCCAAGGATCGAGAACACCAATAAACATCCGAATGTATGAGCGTCATCAATCTATTAGACCACCTCAAACCTTGCTCATTCTTCAATACAGACCGGGGAAGATGCGGAATAAACCATCTAGTCAAGAGAGGAGTGCAACACATGAGGATCCCTTTCTTCCTCATAGTGCAAGAGTGAAAAGAATGTAGGATATCTCCAAACAAAGTAGGCACCAGATTGTGAGACATAAAGATTTTAACAGCATTTACATTTATAAGTTGGTCATGGTTTGGAAACAAAACCATCCCATAGATGAGAAGGGCCAAGATTTCTTCAAAAGCTTGTAAGTCTAAAGAGTTCCACCAATCTTGAGCTTTCTCAAACAAGAACTTGGCTAAGAACCCTTTGACACCACTCCTTGTTTCTCAATTAGTCATGACATCATATTGTTGCAAGTGTAGTGCTCGGGAAATCTCTTATGGTTTTGGATCTCTTTCCGTACCGTTGAATGGTAGTTTAATGAGACTGGGAATCCTCAAGAGTTGGGAGAATTCTTCCATAGTAGGTACAAGCTGATAATCGGGAAAAGTGAAGCAATGGTGTAGAGGATCAAAGAACTGGAAAAGCACCTTCATCATATTTTCATCACTGCTAGAGGTAACCAAGTTTAGGAGGTGGCCATGTCTTTCGGTGAATGAAGAGTTCTCAAGGACCCTTGATGCTAACTCTTTGAGTTGAGAAGGAATTCTTATGAGATTGACTTGGATAGCATTCTTGCGGATAGAAGACATGTCCTACAAAATAGAACAAAGATGAATCCCAATAATCCTTGAAATGGTTAGTGATAATGAGTATGATGTTATGATGTTTATGATGTTATATACAAATAAACATATACAAACAAGACAAACAAGTCCTTAGGTTTAGGCTTGCATGGAGTCTTATAGGTAAGTACCTTCTTGAAGTTTAGTTGGCTCAAACCTGTCCTATAAATAGTAATCGGGTTCTAAGGGATCTCAATATCACTGATCTTTCTTGTCCGGCATTGTTTCAGCGCAAGCCTCTTTCACGGCGACCGAAATATCCTTAGAAGTCTGATCTCAATGAGCGTAGTATCGAGTATCAACCAACTTCCAACTTCGCCAAAGCCGGCTATCTCACTACTTCCTAATGGCCAAGTTAGTCAAGTAAAGATTCTAAAGTCAGTTAGTGCTTCATGACACCACACAGCGGCCCTGTATTCTCCTTGACTATTCAAGGGCTACCGATACCCACAAATGTGTCACACTAATGTAGCTATTGCTTAGACCATGTCGGTATACCCCGCACAGTTTCCACAATGTATTGCTACTTACCTATAAGGTATCCCAAATCCGGGTAAAGGATTAAAACAAACCCAAATAAGGAACCAATGTGTAACGCAAGCAAGTCAAACAATGAAAGCAAGTAAAGGTGATATAACCCTAAGGTAACCCTACTTTTAAGTTTGTCCCCAGCAGAGTCTCCAGTTTTGTGATACGGTGGGAGAACTGACTTGGGATGTTTTGCGTTTGATCGCAAATATTGCGGTTAACAAGAGTCGCCACAAATATTTCTTTTATCCAAAAGGAAAGGCTGAAAAGAACAGGAAAGACCTTTGAGATTATTTCTTGAGTTCGGGGGGTATATTATGAAAAGGGAAGGTGTTAGCACCCTTTACATCCATAGTTATCTATGGGCTCTTAGTTTCTTGCTAGATCACTTGCTTTTGTTTGAAAATGTACTTTGTAGTGGTTTTTGAAAGTATTTTGAAAAGGTGCCTTCGTTTAGGCAAACTTTGTAATAGTTTTCGTTCGTAAGAACGTATACAAAGTGTTGTACTTTTGAAAATATTTCATGTTTTGAAAGTTTGTTTTTGAAAGTGTTTGGTGTTTGTTTTGAAAATGAGCAAGGATGTTTGTTTTGAAAGTGAGCAAGAAATTAGGAACAATCTACCTACTCAAAAGTATTTGTTCATTTCTTCCTTCCTTTGATATTGCTATCTTACCATTAATTTGGTAAGAAGCCTTATCTTTGGATGTAAAGGGACGTACATGAGTCATCGTATAGTCATGATAGCAATATTGTAAGATGTCTTAGCATTTCTCTTTGAGGGACTAAGATCATTTTGAAAGGCAACATTTGTAGCGTCATCGAGGGACTATGATCTTGTATTTTTTATTTGTTTTTGCTAAGACATCCCACATGCATAACATGGCCATTTTTATAAGGCAACAAGTGGAGTTACCCTAGGGGTGCAAGTGTGTAAGTGTGTTTGATTTACATGCATTATTTATCTTTGATTAGGGTTTGCTACTTGTTGATTTTATCTTTCCATACAAATCCTAATTACTAACATTTATATGAAAGCGATAAGTTGCAGAAAGTAAAATTACTACGCTATTACATTATTAGGTGAGGGGGTAGATAAATTTACAAATGGGGATTGCAAAAATATTAAACCTAATTATCTATTACAACCATATTGAATAATGTACAAGAATTGAAAATATAATGTACGAGAAGATAAATAGAAAAGAAATGATTTTTGTTTGGTTTTAATGAAAAGGTTTAGTTTTGACCTAATTAAGAAAAATGATTAATTAAAATTAAATTAAATTAAACCTAAACTAATTAAGAAAAGAGATTAAGTTAGAAATATTTTTAGGTTTTTTTTATGAAAGGTTTTAAGTTAATAAAATAGTATGAAAATTAATTAATTAAAATAAACTTAAGTTCTAAATTAATTTTAAATAAAAAAAGAAAAATAGTTAAACCTAAATCTAGTTATTTATTAAGAAAAAGAAATCAAATTTGTTAAGAAAATGTTTTTGTCTTTTTGTTTTATAAGAAAATAAAATATAAGTGTGTAAATAATAAATAAAAATATTTTTGAATTTTTAATAATAATAATAATAATAATAATAATAATAATAATAATAATAATAATAAAATAATAAAGAAAAATAAAATAAAATATAAAATATAAAAGTCAGAGGGTGAAAAAGAAGTTTAGGAGGTTTATTAGAAAAAACATTTTTTTGTTTGAGTTTGGCCCAAATGTGATTTTTTGGTGGTCAGAAAAACAAAATAAGGAAATAATGGGCTTATGTGTGTTAAGCAGGCAGGGCGTGTGGGGCAATAAAATGGACAGGGCCCATTGAGAGGAGGCCCAGGCGTGCTATTGGTAACAAAAAAAAGTTGAAAATAAAAACAAAAGGTAGCGCTGGAACTTGAACCCATGACCCTTACCATACACGCGCGCTACCTTTGTCACTGGGGTGGCTGTACACCCGTTAACATAAGTGAAATGATAAATACATAATATAAAAACAAGTCCTGAAAATGACTTCATTTTCAACCTCCAGCCATGGCTCCTGTAACTTGCTCATTTCTCAACAAAAATGAAAGATGCAAACATGAAAGTTGCTCCATTTTTCCATACGAATCCAACCATATAAATATCATAAGCTATAAATCAAAGATGAATGAGAATTTCTAAAAGTACCAAATTCTAACCTAACTTTTTTCAGAGATTCAAACCTAAAATTCTCTAAGCTCAATAAATATAAATGAAATCTATGGACATGTACAGTTTCAGGGCAATGATATCTACATTTTATCTTCACAAATGCAAGCTTAACAATGCCCAAATGAAAAGATAGAAGTTCATAAAAGATACCTCAAAATAGAAATTATGAAATGCAAATGAGCTTGATTCAAGGTGCTGCAATAATCAGGTTAGCTTCCTCAAGTTACCAGGAAGCTAATACAATGATTAGCTTGAGCAATAGATGGTTGGAATGGCTTGGAGAAGTCAACTTGCAGACTCTGTTTTTTGGTTATGGAGGTTGATGAAAATGGTGTTACAATTCTGGAACAAAGGCAGGGGTGGACTATATTTGAGGTATAGAAGCTTTGTAAATTATTAGGAATGAAAACGCACGAGGGAAATGTGAGTTACAAGTTTAAAGTCAGAAATTATGCACCAATGGTGTTTTTGGACAATTTCTGGCTTGCAAGTGTTTGAGAGAGTTTCAGGGTGCTTAAGCTCGTGTCTTAGCTCACAAATAGTTCCTCTATTTATAAGCAACAAGTTTTGAGACTTGTAGTTGATCAGAATTCAAAATCAAATGTTTAAGCTCAACATGTAATATTCTTGAAAAAACAAGTTTCAATGTTTTGTAATTGCTATTGTAGAGTGGTTACAGGTTAAACAAGCTTGCTTTTGACTTTGTAGATGGAGTGTGATCAGAGGGAACAAGTGAGAGGCTCAAGAATTGACTTTGTGCATAAAGCTTGCTTTTCAAGAATGACAATGTTAGCTTTCTTCCCAAAATGGAAAATGGACTTGGACAATTCTTAAACCACTTGGATTATGACCCAAAAGTTTGTGTAATCCATTAATTATGGATAGAAACACAAGTTAGAAGACATGCAAAGTAAGATTATGCAGCCTAACATTGATATTGGATTATGTGTTCATCAAGAAATGGCTTGTAAGTTTGAAACCCTAACTTCATAGCTTTGATTCTCTTAGATCAAGTATGATCTCAATGAGTTCTTGGATATTTTGGAAATCTTGTAACATCCTCTACAACCTCTATGTTGGAAATTTTTGAAGATTCATATTGGAACTATGTGAAAAATTATCATGAAGTTAGGTCAAAATCCTGCCTAAACTAGGACAAAATTTCACTAAGTCTTCAAGTTTCATGAGCATGTCTTTACAAAATCATAACTTGAAATTTAAGCATTTATAATGTTTTAGATCTCATTGAGATCTACAATTTTTATGTTGGAAGTTTCCTTTGAATCATCTTGCATCATGGTGTAAATTTGGCTCAAAGTTATGGAAAAAAAACATGATTTTTCAACACTTAGAAAATTTCTAAGTCTTGGAAATTTTGAATTTTCAAAATGAAATCTTGACTTTTTGATTTCTTGATGAAAAAGTTTCCTATTTTGACATGTCTTGGTGAATTGTAATCTTTGAAACTTGATTTTGATTAAAAAGTCAAAGTTTGACTTTTCAGTGTACAATTGACTTATCATCAGTTGACTGAAATTTAACTATCAATCAATTGAACTTGAGAAATGTTTTGAGCCATGCCGTTAGGTAAAAATGAAGCATTTGAATCCTTGATATCATGCCTTGAACCAATAAGTCATTTGTTAGGTCAAAAATCAGAAATTGAACCTTCCCAGTAAAAACCCTAATTTTGACCATTTTGCCCTTTTGATGTTCTGATCAAATTTCTTGAGGAATTGTGATCCAAACTTGATCAAATGACATATATGAGTTCATAATGTTGATATGGACCAAAAATTATGAAGTTTGACTATAAATTGACTACAGTTGACTGTTTCCCCAATACAACTGATTTTAGGTCAAATGATCAATTGACTGAGCAAAAATGTGATCCAAAACTTGAAACTTGACATGAGCAATCTTGAAGGTCCAAAATGATACATGAAAGTCATATGGGGCATTAAAAGTCCATTTTCCCTTGTGCAAACTCAAACCCTAATTTGAGTCATCAGTGCTTAAGGAGGTGTCTTGAGCTGATCAAACCTTGTGTAGTCTTGAATCAATGGAGATCTTGTGAGAGATTTCTTTGATAAATGAGAGGGTAAAATTTGGGGTACAATAAATGCTTTAGCAATTTTTTTAAGATACTAAGATCGTTTATCGAAGGCAGCATCGAAGGGTCATCGAGGAACTACGATCTTTTAACCGAGGGTCTTTGCTAAAGCATCCCACGTTCGAGGGACATGACTGTTATTTATTTGAGGTAATAAGTGAGGGTCACCCTAGAGGTGTGTGTGCGAGATGATTGGTTTCAATTATGTTTATCTTGAAATTAGGGTTTTGTTATCGGCTGATTTTAATATTTCCATACAAACCCTAATTACTAACAATAGCATAAAAGAATAAAAGCAGAATGTAAAGAGAGAATATAAACTTAAGACTATTACAAGGCTTTGGGCCAGCTACATAAGGATAAAGAGTACGGGAAAGTAAAGCTACAACTATTACATCCCGGAAGCAGATACATAATAAGATAAACGCAAGAAAACTAAACCTAGGATATTTACATTCGCAGAAGCAGCCTATACAATTTATCTAGGAAAATAAAAAGGAAAGATAAAAATAGAAAAGAAAATACAAGTAGATGAGAATCCATGAGTTTATTCGGTAAAAGTTGTGACAAATAAATTGAAGTTGAAAGCATGTTTTTGTTATTTTTGTGGTTTATGCTCTAAAATAGTTTATGAAGGGAATGTGTACAAAAAATCGAGCAAGCTAATGAAAACAAAGATGAGTTTGGATGTTTGAAACAAGTGTATGCATCACAATCACATTTGAAAGTCATGGAGTATAACTTTTGATTTTTGTACACGTTTCATGTTTTAATTTGAATTTGGTTGAGAAAATTCCTAAGAAGGATCAAGCTATCATGAAATGTTTACTCAAGTGTCAAGATATCTCATGATAATCAAGACCTATCATGGTAAAATAAGCTTTGTGAGCAAGGTTGAAAATTTGATCAAAAGATCATCAAGGGTATCACTTGGGCTCGAACTCAGGTCCCAAAGGTTACAGGCGCACTATAGATACCATTAGGGTGACTGTTTCATCCATTTATGAAATAGCACCCAATAAATATAATATGAACTTGGATGTATTTTTTTGAATGGCCAATAACTTCATCTTCTTCCTTGTTTCACGATTCTTATAGTAACTATAACAAAAATACTCAAAAAAACATAACTTTCTCGTTTCTCATCCAAATTCGAAAATGTAAAGATGAAACTTGCTTAGAATTTCACAAGGATTTCAAATATGTAATCAATTTAATCTATAAATCAAATATTAAAACGAATTTTTCTCAGTACCAAAATGAAACCCTAATGGTTCAGAAACTTCAGTCCCGAAATTCTCATCACACAGTCAATTAAAACGAAAATTAAAGACATAGTTAGCTTCAATGACACAATATATAAATTTTATCTTCATAAAGTATGTGCTAATGATTCTTGTACAGAGATTTCAAAGTTTGAAAAACTTACCTCTTGATACAAAAATTCGATGACCTCTACACAACTTCCAGGAGCAATATGATGATTGCTTTAGCTTCCTCGTGTGAGGGTGTTGTACCCCAAAATTTACCCTCTTTTCATACACGCGTATTATTGGTTTTATGGTTATGGAATAAAGGTATATTTATCAAGCTTCATCAGGTTACAAGCAACGTTTATTTCGTCAGTGGATGTTCTAAGAGTATTTTTAGTGCTGAAGATCGGTTCGCCGTTTCGCAATGATTCGGGGTTTAAAGATTCACAAGTCCAATCCGACGCGTCATATTCAGGTGTTCTTTCACCAAGATATCTCAGATAATGTATTCTCAAATTCAGGTTCGTCTCAAAAGTCAATTCTTTAAAGAAGGTCTCTGAATGTGTGAGTTTTCTCGAAGAAATATGGTGAAAAAGTGTGCTGAAAGTGCAGTTTTTACACACTAAAAAATTCATAACTTGAATATCGCGACTCGTTTTGAACCCATTCTGGTGGCCAAAATTCCGTCTTGACGCCATTTACGTTTTCATCTCTCACGGATGGAAGCCAATTTCGATCAGAAAATCTTCAAAAATGTGGATTTGTCAAGTATTTTCATACAGAAAATTTGTGACAAAAGTTTATTTGCGTCATGTTCAGAAAATCATAACTTGGTCGATTTTAATCGTATCAAGCTGGTTCCGGTACAAAAATTTCATAAATTGAGTTGGCTAAGTTTTCACAAGAGGTATTGAGTTCGAACGGTATCCAAAAGGCCTTCGTTTTTTACTCAGAGTGCGCGTGACGCACCGAAAATCCTGAATGTTGAATATTATTTCGTTTGGGTCGAAACTTCAAAAATTCATAACTCGGTAAATTTTTATCGGATCAGACCCATCTTTTTACATAAGGTCATTGACTCAGAGATCTACAACTTTTCTTCCAAAATTGAGACTAGGTTATGCTCTGATCAATACCAGTTTTTTATTGAAAAACGTGTCAGAGTCAACACTGGAGCCCAAAATAAGTTTGTTTGGGCTAAAACTTCAAAAATTCATAACTAATTCACCTTTTATCCGATTGAGTCCATTTTCGGACAGGAGTTAGTTCTCAATGCCGAATACATTTTGTTTTCACATTTCAACTTCAAAAATTTCACTTAAGCCCCTTCGATTTAGCCTGGAACGTGACGGACTCAAGTGAACATTGGAGGCCCAATTGCACATTCAAAGCCCATATCTTTGCTCTAATTTCCATTATATAATCTCATTTCACACAAAGGAGGGACACAAGAAGAAAAAAAACTTTTGCCACAACCCTGTCAAAATATCAAATTCTTTCAAGAACCCTAAAACCTTGAGATCTTTGTCACAAACCCACATCTCACTACTTCTCCAGTAAGGGTAAGGCTGGTTTGATCTCCATGATCAAAAGGACATAAAAACATTCATCTCACTACTTCTCCAGTAAGGATTTAGAGAGGGTCTCATGTAGGATTATTACAAAATGCCGATGGCCAAAATAGAACAACCACAAATGCATGGCAAGACGGGCATCTTGAGGAGGTTAAGGAGGTTAAGGGTGTGGGTTCAACAACCACCCCTATTGGTTTGGGTTTTCTTCATTTCTGTTTCAAATCTTTTTCATAAAACTTAACATTTTTCACAAACCTTTGATTTTTCCTCCTAAACTCGAATAATTAATTTTAGGTCTTTTTTTAATTTAATTTTAGGTTTTAAATTAATTTTTGATTCAACAATCACCCATGATATTTACATTATCTTTATTTTCTAACCCTATTTTTCATTGATGTTTCTTCCCCTATCTATTTTTTGGCAAACTTAATTCTTTCTTATTAATCATTACACATAAATCTTTTTTTTCAAAACTAACTTTTTTTTATTAAAATTAATTAGGTTTTAGGTTTTAGGTTTTTTTTTTATTACTTTTTTTTTCTTCAAAATTAACATTTTTTAATTAAAACTAATTAGGATTTAGATATTTTAATTAACTTTTTTCAAAATTAACATTTTTTTATTAAACAATTAGGTTTTAGGTTTTCTTTGTAATTAATCCTTTAATTAACTTTTTTTTAATAAATTAGGATTAGGTTTTTGTTTTAGTTAGTAACTGAATTTTTGGCTTTTTTTCATTTATTAATAAATTAAGTTAATTAATTTTTTTATTAAAATTAGTTAGAATTAGGTTTTTTAATTAACTTAAAATTATTTTCTACGAAAAACACCAAAAATATTAACTTAGAATTTTCGGTTTTAATTTTTCCTTAATTTCTTTTTATTTATTCTTTTATATTTTTATTTCTAGGAAAATTGTATAGGTCGCATTATCAATGTAATAGCATAGATTTATTTTTTCTCGCATTTTTTTCTAAATATGTAATTGCTCCGAGGTTGTAATAGTCTTTTAAACTAGGGTTTTATTTACTGTTTAATTTTCCCCCAAATTTTGGTTATATAATCCCCATTCCCCGAAGCCTTGTAATAATTAGATTTACTTTTCCGCTTTTAATTTCCGCAATCTTTAACTGTCTAGATGTATGGCTAATAGGATTGTATGGCACGAATATCTGGAAAATTAAAATGGTAGATCACCTAATGTGCAGAGATTAAATAACTGAAACAAATCATATGCACATATTCACTTCTAGGGTACTCCTCACTTTGTTGCCTCGGAAAACAATGGTCATGTCCCTCGAACGTAGGGATATCTTAACAAAAGACCCTCAATTTAAAAGTCATCATAAAGATCATAGTCCCTTAACGTCTCTCGAGTTGCCTACGAGAAATGATCTTGTCCCTCGATGTTGCCTACGAATATATGATGATAGTCCCTTTGAAATGCTAAGGTATCCTTACATGTTGCCTTCAATGACCAATACGTCCCTTTCGATAGTCCATCAAACTCCAACGATGGTACTACCTACTCCTTAATAGTGAGATAGCGTTGTCTAAAAGAAATAGAACAAAAACAATCTTTTTTCGAGTAGGTAGATGCTAGTAGGTACTTGCTCAAGTAAAAACTTTTCACACAAACACCTTTCAAAACAATTTTCAAAACAAACTTCGTCACACCTTTGAGGACTGATACAAGGGTTATCACGAAGTAAAACATTTTCAAAGCAAGCACATACATAAGAAATTTTAAAAAGATGAGCAAGTACCTAAGAGCCCATAGAAAACTACGGATAGAAAGGGTGCTAACACCTTCCTTTTCTATAATCTACCCCCCGTACTCAGAAACATCTCGAAAAATAATTTTTTTGTACTTTTTTCCTTTCCGATTGGATGAAATAAAAGTCGGTGGCGACTCTTGCTTACCGTGACATTTTGCGAAAGCAAAACACAAACCAGCATTTAAACAGCCAGTTCTGCCACCATATCACAGAGGGCAAGATTTCAATGATGTCAAAACTGTGTTGGAAATGTTGCTAGATGATATGGTGGACAAAGTAGCATGAAAAGTCTTCAAGAATTGGTATTTTTGAAAATTTATATTCTATGAGTCGACTCAAAGAAAGCTCAGGTCGACGCATGATTAAAAGTTGCTCTTTTAGGAAGTCTCAGATTTGCTCACGTCGACTAGGTGGTCGACTCATCCTGGAAGAAATGTTTAGGAACTATGCCTCGATGCATACCCTTGGAGCGGTCGACACATGGATCTTGCACTATGTCATGTGGCATCTTTGGGAATGCTCAAGTCGAGTCATCCTTCTGCATAGGTCGACGCATGGATCGTGAACACTGTCAGATGGCACCTTCGGGAATTCTCAGGTCGAGTCACCTCTTTTGCATAGGTCGATGCATGGATTGTATACACTATCATATGACACTTACGGGAATGCTTAGGTCGAGTCTCCTTTTGCATAGGTCGATCGCTCGCTCGTAAAAACTGTTTTTCAGTCTGTTAGTTTGGATCTTGACCTTAGATAACATATATATACTTGTTTGGTTATTTCATTTGGTTTCAACAAGAAAAGTGAAATAAATACACAAGGTACTCATCATCTTCAACCTCTCACTCATCCATTGACAACTCTACATAATAATTTTTATCGATCAAGGTGCGGAGTGTGTGTTGACAATGTCCGATGTAGAAGATTGCAATCTTGTTCAGGTTGAGTAATTGTGGGTTTTTCTTGAATAAAGTATGAGGGTTTTGTCCTCCAAGATCATTGGGATTTGGGGGTTTTGACAATTCTTTTATTTATCAAATTCAGTTGTGCTTAAGGGATTGAGGAATTGTGGGTTCGCCCAACAAGGTAGCTACAATCAGAGGATTTTGAAGGAAGAATTGGGGTCATCATCTTGCAATCAAATCAGCTGAGCTGAGGGTTTGAGAAACAGTTTGGGTTCTTAACAAGGTAGCTATAACCGGAGGTTTATCGAAGATTGATGACATACTTGATTCAAATTAAATCAAGGGAAAAGAGGAACTTAGTTTTCAATTCAACATATTGGGTTTGAATTGTGGTACTATTTTCTATCTCTTGTATAAACTTTGCAATCATAATAGTAACTATCCTAATTCTAAATTCTAGAATTAGGGGCATACGTACCCCATGCGAGGACGACACGGGGAACTGCCTTAACAAATCGCGTGTCGTTTTTCTTTATCGCTCTTTACCGTTTATTTACAATAATCTGAAAATTTGCTCTTGTGGTTCCAATTGTCTTGATTTATAATGCAATAAAACTGTTACTAAAAGCTATAGTAATCATTTTGTTTGCTATAATTAATTTCAACACTACAAATTAAGGTAGATTGAACTTGGTGAAATTAAGCACATCAGGTGTTCGATAAAAGTCCAAAAGTGCAAATTTGTGTATTTTCTTCTCAACATTTCATTGGAAGTAATTAACAATAGTTAAAGAGTAAATGATAAATTATAATTGAGTTAAGTGTTAATAATTCTCATTGATTCATTACATTCGTTTTTTTGCATATCCGACCTTTTCAATAGAGGATCGTTTTAGACGAGTGTATCCGGGTAGCTTTCCATGCGCTTCAAGTTTTTCTTAAAAATTGATTTTAAAAATCAAGGTATCTATTCAACCCTCCCTCTAGATATGTCCTATCATCTAACAAGTGGTATCAGAGCACTGGTTCATCTAGTGCTTCACGTATAACTCTTTAGACAATGGAGAACGATCCAAAAGGGGCGTATAATAGAGCGCCTATTTTCACCGGTGAAAACTATAACTATTGGAAAGATTATATGCATGTGCATATCAATTCCGTTGATAGAAAATTTTGGAAAGTCATAGAATAAGGTCATATGGCCATAACTATGTTAAACAATGCGAGTGTCTTTGTACCCAAACCGGAAGCATAATGGGATGAAAAAGATGAGAAAAATTATTCTTATGACTGGAAAGATAAAAATAGTCTCATATCAACTCTTGGAGTTGATGAATACTTTCGTATCTCGCATTGTGCTACCACTAAGGCAGTGTGGGATGATTTACAAGTTACCCATGAGGGTACAAATGATGCCAAACTAGCAAGGATTAACACTTTAACTCAAGAGTTTAATCCCTTTCACATGAAGCATGGTGAAACCACTGCGGACATGCAAAAGAGATTTTCTCACATAATAAATTGCTTACACACACTTGGTCATATTACTTCCAATGTTGTTGCTATTAACAATATTTTGTGATGTCTTAACAGGGAATGGAAATATAAGGTCACGACTATCAAGGAAGCCAATGATCTAACTACATTGGATCTTATAACACTGTTTGGTAAACTTCAAGAACATGAGCAAGAGCTCACAAATCTTAATAAGCATGAAAAGAAAGAGAAGAAAGAAAAGTTGAGGGACACTGATAAGAAGTCCATCGCGTTAAGGGCTTCAAGTTACAAGTCTTCCACCATATATTCAAGTGGAAGTGACTCAAGTGATGGAGATGAGAGTCCGGATGAAGATTTGGGTTTATTCGTAAGGAAGTACAATAGATATCTTCGGAAGAATGAAATTCAACATTTTGACAAGAATCTCGTTGACTATAGAAGTTAAGTTAAGCCAAATAAACCTTTTGAAAGCAAAAGAGATAAGTCAAAGGTATCTTGTTACAATTGTGGGAAACTCGGTCATTATAAACCAGATTGTCCCTTGTTCAAGAAAGACAAAGTAAGAAACAAGTTTCAAAAGAAGCCGAATAAAGCTAGAAGAGCTTACATTGCTTGGGATAGTGATAGTGATTCTTCAAGCAAAGATGACTCTAGTGATGAAGAAGAAAAAGCAAACTTGTGTCTTATGGCGCATCACAAAAAGAAAAAGAATGTAAGTCACTCTAAATATGATCATGTTGATGAAATGTCTTATATTGAATTACAAAATGCATTTGATACTCTGCATCATGAGGCTAAGGAAGCTTTCAAACGCTTAGCCTTAAATAAAAAGATTTTCAAATACCTTGAGCTTAAAGTTACCAAATCCGAAAAGGAGTTGGAAAATCTCAAGGCTTCCATGATAGAGAGTATCAAAGACAAATATGAAATTGACAAGACCTATTGGCAAAATTGGCATGGTTGTGAAACTTGTCACATTTGGCAAAAAGAGACTAAATTCTTAAAGACAAATTAGACAAGGCCTTACAACCCAAAATTACATTTTTTATTGATCGTTCAAACTTTAGAAAAAGCATGATTAATCCATATCAAAAATACTCTTATCAAATAAGAGATCAATCAAGCAAAAGTAAATCCTATCAAGACTCAGCTTGTCTATATTGTTGCAAGGAGGGACACACCATTAAAAATATTGATTTAGAAGATTTTTGGTACCTAAAGGCATTTTAAAATGGTCTCCCAAAAGCAACCCATGTTTCACTCACACACAAGGACCCAATAAAAATTGGGTACCTATTTCCCTTGTTTGATTTTGTAGGTGGAATGTCTTGAGACTACGGAGAGAAGATGGTTTCTCGACAGTGGGTGCTCAAGACATATGACGGGTGACATTTCCCTATTCTTTGACTTTGTGGCTAAGAAGAAGGGCTTTTTAACCTATGGTGATAACAAAAAGGGAGATATACTCGGAAAATTTAGTGTAGGTAATCCCTCTTCTACTACTATCTCATATGTCCTTTTAGTGGAGGGTCTTTGTTGTACCCCAAAATTTGCCCTCCCATATTTCTCAAAACATTTCAAGAAAAATTTACAAGTCCAACCCGACGCGTCATATTCAGGTGTTATTTCGCCAAGATATCTCTGATAACGTATTCTCAAATTCAGGTTCGGCTCAAGAGTCAATTCTTTAAAGAAGGTATCCGAATGTGTGAGTTTTCTCGAAGAAATATGGTGAAAAAGTATGCTGAAAGTACAGTTTTTACGCGCTAAAAAATTCATAACTTAAAGATCGTGGCTCGTTTTGAACCCGTTCTGGTGGCCAAAATTCCATCTTGACGTCATCTATGTTTTCATCTCTCACGGTTGGAAGCCAATTTCAATCATAAAGTCTTCAAAAATGTGGATTTATCAGGTATTTTCGTACAGAAAATTTGTGATAGAAGTTTATTTGCGTCATGTTCAGAAAATCATAACTTGGTCAATTTTCATCGTATCGAGCTGGTTCTGGCGCAAAAATTTCACAAATTGAGTTAGCTACATTTTCACAGAAGGTATTGAGTTTGAATGGTGTTCAAAAGGCCTTCGTTTTTGGCTCAGAGTGCATGACGCGCCGAAAATCCTGAATGCTGAATATTATTTCATCTGAGCCGAAACTTTGAAAATTCATAACTCAGTCAATTTTTATCAGATTGGGCTCATATTTTTACACAAGGTCACTGACTCATAGATCTACAACTTTTCTTTAAAAGTCGAGACCGAATTATGCACCGATCAATACCAGTTTTTTATTGAAGAACGTGTCAGAGTCGACACTGGAGCCCAAAATAAGTTTGTCTGAGCTGAAATTCAAAAATTCATAACTAATTCACCGTTTATCCGATTGAGCCGATTTTAGGACAGGAGTTAGTTCTCGATATCGGCTACATTTTGTTTTCACATTTCAACTTCAAAAATTGCACTTAAGTCCCTGCGATTTAGCCTGGAAAGTGACGAACTCAAGTGAACATTGGAGGCCCAATTGCACATTCAAAGCCCATTTTCTTTACCCTAATTTCCATTATATAATCGTATTCTTTTCACACAAATCAGAGGAAGAAAAAAATGGTAGGAGAAAAAAAACCTTACCACAACACTGTCAGAATATCAAATTCTTTCAAGAACCCTAAAACCTTGAAATCCTTATTACAAATCCCTCTCTCACTACAAACAAGCCATCTCAGTTACAAACCAACATCTCACTACTTCTTCAGTAAGGGTAAGGCTGATTTGATCTCCATGATCAAAAGGGTATAAAAGCATTCATGTCACTACTTTTCCAGTAAGGGTAAGGTTGATTTGATCTCCATGATCAAAAGTGTATAATCATTCATACATGCCATATTGACCTAAACATTAAATTTCTTCATATATTGGCTTTTATTTGTATTTTATGATATATAGTAATTTATTTAATGTGTTCATGAGATTCAACACTGCAGATTTAGACAGTATCCCATGCAGGTTCATTAAGGAACGTTGAGGCCAAAACACAAATGGCCAAAAGCCAAAACACAAATGGCCAAAACAGAACAGCTTACACATGACACCAATACATGGCGAGGCAGACATCCTGAAAAGGTTAAGGAACGTTGAGACCAGAACATAAATGACCAAAAGCCAAAACACAAATGGCCAAAACAAAACAGTTTACACATGACGCCAATAATTGTTTCACCCCTCCAATCAGGCTCGTATACTCCTAAACTCTCTCTCTATTTTTATTATTTTCCTTCAATTAATTAATCGTTATTCTTTTATTAATCACTAACCAATTAACTTTTTCCTCATAAAATCAAAAACCAAAAAAATATATTTTATTTATTAAAATTAAATTCAGCACTTTATTTTTGTAAATAAATATTAATTCAATTAATTTAGTTTAATTAGGAAATAACTTTAATATTTTTTGCAATATTTAAAATTAATTTAGATAATTAGGTTTTATTAACTTTGATCAAATTAATTTTTATTTCCTTAAATATCAAAAACTCCAAAAATATTTTAATTAATTAATTAGTTTATTAATTTAATTGTTAACTTAATTTAATTTCTTTTAATTCAAAAATAACCAAAAAAATCACTTTCTTTCAAAAAAAGGGTCAAAACCCCAAAAAACTCGCATCCGATTTAATTTCCCGCACGCGATCCATTTTATCATATTATTGTATCTGTTTCCCGGAATGTAATAGCTCTTAATTAGGACTTTAATTATTTATCGCTTTATTTTTACTTTCCGCATTTTATTTCAAGGGTTGTTTTTGGTGATGTAAATACCCGACGCCTTGTATTAGTTTAGATTTAATTTCCGCAATTTAAATTCCGCAACTATTAACTGCTAGATGTATGTTAACTAGGCTATGCATGACAAGACTTATCTTAAAATAAAATCAATCGTAGCTCACCATAACATGTACAAAGATAACATAACTGAAAATTGACACATTTGCACATGTCACTCCTAGGGTACGCCTCACTTGGTTGCTTCGAACGTGGTCATTGAGTATAGGAAGTTTTAGAGGTCGCCCTCTTGTCCAAAGATCATAAGTTGCCTCTAAATGGTTGCCTCGGATAAAATGATCTAAGACATTGGGTTACCGCTAAGGCGTCTTACCATTGCTTGGGTGACCACATGTCCCTATAATCGAATTGACCCGAAACTCCAACGACGGTGCTACCTACTTCTCAATAGTGGGATAGTACTGTCTAAAGGACATTTACACAGCTTAATTTCTTTTGAGTAGGTAGATGCTAGTAGGTACTTGCTCTTTTCAAAACAAAACAACTTTTCGCACTTACACTTTTTCTGACAAAAGTTTTCAAACAACACTTCATACACTTTTGAGGACTAATACAAGAGTTAAAATGAAGTTTTCAAACAAAACTCTTTTCAAAACCCATAAACATAAGAAAAGCAAAACATTTTGAAAACATAGTGAGCAAGTATCTAAGAGCCCGTGGATAACCACAGATAGAAAGGGTGCTAACACCTTCCCTTTCTATAATCTACCTCCCGAACCCGAGAGACATATCGAAAAGGAATTTTGATGTGCTTTTGTCCTTTCCTTGTTGGAGAAAATAAAAGACGGTGGCAACTCTTGCTTACCGCGACATTTCGCAAACCAACATTTTAAAATAGTCAGTTCTATTTCCACCGATCACAGAACTGACGACTCTGCTGGGGAATCCATAATAAGTGAGGTGTACCTTAGGATTAAGATCACTTATGTTTTCAATTGTATGCCTTAATTGCTTTAATATTGTGGGCTTGTATCGGAGTTTTATAGATCCTAACCCGGATCTGGGGAATACCCTTTAGGTAGCAATAAACTGTGAGGGACTTGTCCGGCGTAGACCGACACGGGCGAAGCAGTAGCTACATTGGTGTGACACCTTGGTCTGTACCGATATCCCTTATGTTGGAACAAGGAGAATACGGGTCTTCTGAGGAGTCATTAAGCACCAACTGACCTTAGAACCTTAAATTGACCCAACTTGGCCATAGAACAGTAGCAGTATGCTACACTCATTGAGGCTAAACTCTCGTGATGGTTCCGGCCGCAAGAAAAGGTTGCGAAGCTGGAGTTATGACCGATTGAGGGTAGTCAGTGATATTGAGATCCTCTAGAACCCGGTTACTATTTTTTAGGACAGATCTTAACCAACTGAAACTGAAAGAGGGTAGTACCTAAACTTCATGCCAGCCTGAAATCTAAGGGCTCTTTTGTGTGACTTGTGTGCCTTCAAACTTGAACTACTTGCGCATACTTGTTATCTAACAACACGAGTTCCTTGCAGGTTTTGTTTACAATCCTTATCCAATAATTTGGACTCATTACAGAGCTTACTTACATCACTCCATGCATAGCATACACATCATAACATCATACCATAGCATTTCCTTAACCATTTCAAGGATCTCAAGGGTCTGTGATGCAGGTCATGATGAATCAAATGTCAAGCAAGGGGCAAAGGGGATTTATTTTCCTCTAGCCAAGGTTGTCTGAAAATCCAAACATGATAACTTGAGTCAGGGGCTATGACCCACTCGATATGGTGAGCCTTGACTCTTGAAGAAGGACTCTCAGCAACACGAAGTTCCTTCAGTCAAGCTGTAAAATTCAAATTCTAACAAGTTTCTTTGTTTACCCCACGAGATCCTTGAAAACATTGCATACGTACATATCATTGCATTACAGGTACCCCTTCTTACAGGTCACTTATCCTCTTCGCTGTTTATTTCAGCAATGGCTCTCCAACAAGACAACCGGGATCTCCATACTCAAGAGACTCAGTTCAGGGAAATCTTCCTAAACCTATCCAAGGGGCAGGAAGAGTTGAGAATGCTCCTCACGGGGAATTTGGCCAAGAAAAGTCCTGAAGACAATAAGGACGAACGGCTGAAACATTTGCAAGCTGAGGTAGATGCAATGAGAACCCAGATGCTGGGGCAGATGGCTCTTATCCAAGGCTTAGCTCGGGAGCAAGAAGAGTTGAGAACCATGATCAACCAGCTTCATCAAGACAGATACAACAGTATGAAGCAAATAGTCAAGGCTGAGGATCAAGTCATTAATCAACTTCCGAGAAGTCAAAGGTTTGGTTTGATGAAGAATGGACCTCTCTAAGTTGCTACTACCTCACAGGTCCAACAACAACCTTGCCAAGAACAACGGGTTGATCAGAGTAAGCCAAACAAGCCCAGGAGGCAATTTACTCAGCCCAACGTGTCACTGTCTCAAGCTTTACAATGCTTGTTGAGATTGAATCTGGTGACGTTAAGGGACCCTCCTAAGAATCCCAACACAGCCTCCCCAAGGTACAACCCTGATGAAAGGTGTGCATACCACTCTGACAGTCCAGGACATGACACCGACGACTGTTGGGCTCTGAAGAACAAGATCCAAGACCTGATTGATGAAGGAGCATTGGAATTCACCCAAGATGGTCAGGCTGAGTTCTTCTACCATCCCTCCAAGGTTCACCATCTGAAGTAACAAGTACTGAGACGAGAAGACTTTTGTTCATTAGAATTTTCAATTTGTAATTTTATTTTGATTGTTCGAACATTTATTCATGTCAAACTTCATTACTTTATCAATGCATTGCATATGTCTGTTTTGAATCAATACATTCATATTCACTATATTCAAATTGCTTTCATTTCTTGTGATGTTCAACTCTCGATTAAAAAATTCTAAGCCTTTTGAGGGAGGATGACGAAAATGATACCGCGATCTTTACAGTATGCTTTTGAACAGACCCTGCTGATGAGGTACAGGCATTGTTTCAAATCCTAAACAGTGGAGTTATAAGGAAGATAATCCCTAGTCAACCCCTTTGAGCCAAAGAAGTTTGAGTTTTTCTTTTCAAAAATTAAAACCCTTAATTATAACATGGGGCAGGGTAGTTCTCTCAGTTGATCCAGGTGCACAATGAATGGCATCCAAGAAATCCTTCCAAAACAAAAGACAGTGATGGTTCCCTATAATCGTAAGGACAGGCAGTCATTATCTCTTAAAATAAAAGCCCAATAAGTCAAAACCTATGAAGGAGACTTACAAAACTGGGGCATCCCGCTGACTGTAATCACAAAAGAAACAGTTCAGGCAAAAGACAGGGATAATAAAATCAAAAAGAAAGAGGTCTTACAAACCCTCAACAAAAAAGAAATGACTGCCTGTTTAAAATAAACGTTCAACTTCCGAACCATCACCGGAATATCAAAGCAGAGACTCAAACAAGATCTAATGCACGATTAGCTGAGTTTAGGATCGAAGAACATCACGAAGAACGGGTGGGTACAAATAAATTTTGAGCCTTTATCCTTTGTTTCTTAAACCGTGAACCAAGCCACGTTATAACCCTTAAAAGCCCTAGCTGAAGTATGGGTTAGTTCGAAAGCATACTGTTACAAAAGGTATCCTGACTCCTATAGGTTTGCTGTAAAATCCTGAGTTGACATCACATTTTACAAAAATTTGCTTGTTTTACTGAAAATGCATTTTCAAAAACTTCAAGACAGACATAAGCTTTGCATTCTTAAAATAACTTTGTTTGTATATGACTATTTGTTCGAACAACAGAGAAATTCGCACGACAAATATCTTGTGAACAAAAAACCTTCTCAACAAAGAGTCACCTCAAGTGGAACAGACACTTCCAATCAAGGGGCACGACATGATCATTGTCTATCATCTGGGTCAGTCCAGTCAAGATTCAGGGAATCTCTCAAGATGTCAAATAGCCAGGGGAAAATCTCCGCCTGAGCCACTTGGGGCATTGGACATGAATCCCAGCAACGCATCTTGCAGGATCAAACGAAGATCTTCTGGTAGTATGGCGACGCAATACTGCTGACATGGGCACTTCCCTGCACTCTGAGAGCATGGACATAGTCGAAAAAATACTACGCATAATCAAAGACCCGCTAGGTTGACACACCTAGGCAAAAATAAGGGCTTCCCGGTGAACCAAAAAGGTTCGGGCAAAAATAAGGGATGAAAATGAAAAATCTGTACACCCGGCAAGTCGAAAACCTGAAAAGGCGGCTTGGGCAAAAGAGGGTATCCCGATGGACTGAAAACCCGAGAGGGCGGTCCAGGCAAAAGTTAGGGATCAAAGCGTACGACTATGTCCCATCATCTCGTCACTTGCCTACCAGAAGAAGATTTGTCAATCGGCAGCTATCAAGCACCTCCACAGGTATCTTCTCCCGCAGAAACTGAGGCAATAAGAATCGTCTGAACTGTATAGCTGCTATGTCCTCCAAGAACAAGGTAAATTCGGCTGAAGAATATGACCAAGATACCTTTACTCCCCGCCGAGTAAGACAAATCAGCAATACTCTCTCCAAGCAGAGTTGGTCTCTCATAAGCCCTAAAAAGGCACAGTATCTCCAGCAAGTCAGCAACACTCTCCCCAAGCAGAGTTAGCCTACTGTCAGCCTTAAAGAAGTTGGGTGTCCCCAGAAGATCTTAATATTCCCTAGCAGAGTATACATATATTCCTCAAGCAAGCATCCCCGACAGTCTTAATATAAGATTGTTCCCTGGCGGAATACTAGACACCCCAGTGGAGCCATTCCCCAGTGCAGTCCAAAAAGTTTCCCCAGGAGAGTCGAATCATCTTCCCCAGTATATTCTGGAAGCTTATCCCCTGCAGAGTATAAACGTATCTCCCAGCCATATTCAGAAGGTTATCCCCACTAGAGCTTAACTGGGTTATCCTCAGCAAATTGCAACGGAAAGATCATCCTCAGCGAAGTCCTTCCTATCCCCAGCGGAGTTCATCAAAATCCCTAACAGAACTTATCAACGGAGTTCCCAGCGGAGTTATCATTAAAATCTCAGCAAAACATCGCTTCCCCGCAGAGTAATTCCCCGCAGAGTAATCTATTCGCCATGTTTATTCCCCAACGGAGTCATCTTCTCCTACAGGTCTGTTCTTGCAACCATCTTCGTGCATCATCCCCAGTGGAAATGAAGAATTCAATCAGACTCTTCAACAACAGTCCAGGATTTGACAATCTCCCCGACATTTGTCAAGGATTTATTTTCCCAGACGAAAATACATTCATAAACATATCACATTTCACATCTCCTATTTACATACATGATAAAGTGCATGCGACATAATCTCATTTATTTTTGAGAACATCATGACATCATGCATTTCATACATCATGACATTGTATACAACTAACTCTTTACCTTTTCAGGAAAGATTGATCAACAGATAAAAGTCTTTTGGAGTAGTAATCGTCAAAGATTCCTTCATCATCCCGTTGAGGTAGTAATCGTCCAAGATTCCTTCATCATCTCGTTGAGGTAGTAATCGTCCAAGATTCCTTCATCATTCCGTTGAGGTAGTAATCGTCAAAGATTCCTTCATCATCCCATTGAGGTAGAAGTCATCCAAGATTCTCTCATCATCCTGCTGAGGTAGAAGTCGTCCAAGATTCTCTCATCATTCCGTTGAGGTAGTAATCGTCCAAGATTCCTTCATCATCCCGTTGAGGTAGTAATCGTCCAAGATTCCTTCATCATCCCGTTGAGGTAGTAATCGTCCAAGATTCCTTCATCATCCTGCTGAGGTTGTAGTCGTCCAAGATTCCTTCATCATCCCGTTGAGGTAGAAGTCGTTCAAGATTCCTTCATCATTCTGTTGAGGTAGTAATCATCCAAGATTCCTTCATCATCCCGTTGAGGTAGTAATCGTCCAAGATTCCTTCATCATCCCGTTGAGGTAGTAATCGTCCAAGATTCTTTCATCATCCCGTTAAGGTAGAAGTCATCCAAGATTCTCTCATCATCCTGCTGAGGTAGAAGTCGTCCAAGATTCTCTCATCATCCTGCTGAGGTAGAAGTCGTCCAAGATTCTCTCATCATCCTGCTGAGGTAGTAATCTTACTAGATTCCTTCATCATCATGCTGAGGTAGTAATCGTCCGAGATTCCTTCATCATCTATTTGGAGTAGCAATCGTCTCAGATTCCTTCATCACATCATTATCAAAAAACCTCCTCTGGTCCAGTTAAATCGATTCCTAAAGATTTTTCTGACGCCAAACCCGTCAATGAAGACAACCCGTCAATGAAGACAACCCGTCAACGAAGACAAAACTATCCATTACAGTTCCAGATGGCATCTATAAGCCCATCCTCCCATCCAGCGATCTTCAGGTGGCATCTATAAGGCCATCCTCCTATCCATCAATCTCCAAATGGCATCTGTAAGCCCATTCTCGACATCACATTGTTGATACTACACCATGCGAGTGCAACTTTCTGGGCACTCTAGTGTTCAATTATCTTCCACCTTCGGATCACGAAAGGCAAACAAGCCAATCTATATCCTCAGGTCTAAGAAAATTGAACAGGGGCAACTGTTGTACCCCAAAATTTGTCCTCCCATATTTCTCAAAACATTTCAAGAAAAATTCACAAGTCCAACCCGGCGCGTCATATTCAGGTGTTATTTCGCCAAGATATCTCTGATAACGTATTCTCAAATTCAGGTTCGGATCAAGAGTCAATTCTTTAAAGAAGGTATCCGAATGTGTGAGTTTTCTCGAAGAAATATGGTGAAAAAGTGTGCTAAAAGTGCAGTTTTTACGCGCTAAAAAATTCATAACTTGAAGATCGTGGCTCGTTTTGAACCTGTTCCGGTGACAAAAATTTCGTCTTGACGTCATCTATGTTTTCATCTCTCATGGTTGGAAGCCAAATTCAATCAGAAAGTCTTCAAAAATGTGGATTTATCAAGTATTTTCGTACAGAAAATTTGTGACAGAAGTTTATTTGCGTCATATTCAGAAAATCATAACTTGATCAATTTTCATCGTATCGAGCTGGTTCCAGCGCCAAAATTTCACAAATTGAGTTAGCTACATTTTCACAGAAGGTATTGAGTTTGAACAGTGTTCAAAAGGCCTTTGTTTTTTGCTCAGAGTGCGTGACGCGCCGAAAATCCTGAATGCTGAATATTATTTCATCTGGGCCGAAACTTCGAAAATTCATAACTCAGTCAATTTTTATCGGATTGGGCTCATATTTTTACACAATGTCACTGACTCATAGATCTACAACTTTGCTTCAAAAGTCGAGACCGAATTATGCACCGATCAATACCAGTTTTTTATTGAAGAACGTGTCAGAGTCGACACTGGAGTCCAAAATAAGTTTGTCTGAGCTGAAACTTCAAAAATTTATAACTAATTCACCTTTTATCCGATTGAGCCGATTTTCGGACAGGAGTTAGTTCTCGATATCAGATACATTTTGTTTTCACATTTCAACTTCAAAAATTGCACTTAAGTCCCTGTGGTTTAGCCTGGAAAGTGACGAACTCAAGTGAACATTGGAGGCCCAATTGCACATTCAAAGCCCATTTTCTTTACCCTAATTTCCATTATATAATCGCATTCTTTTTGCACAAACCAGAGGAAGAAAAAAAGGGGAGGAGAAAAAAAACTTTGCCACAACACTGTCAGAATATCAAATTCTTTCAAGAACCCTAAAACCTTGAAATCCTTATTACAAATCCCTCTCTCACTACAAACAAGCCATCTCGGTTTCAAACCAACATCTCACTACTTCTTCAGTAAGGGTAAGGCTGATTTGATCTCCATGATCAAAAGGGCATAAAAGAATTTATGTCACTACTTTTCCAGTAAGGGTAAGGTTGATTTGATCTCCATGATCAAAAGGGTATAATCATTCATACATGCCATATTGACCTAAACATTAAATTTCTTCATATATTGGCTTTTATTTGTATTTTATGATATATAGTAATTTATTTAAGGTGTTCATGAGATTCAACACTACAGATTTAGACAGGATCCCATGCAGGTTCATTAAGGAACGTTGATGCCAAAACACAAATGGCCAAAAGCCAAAACACAAATGGCCAAAACAGAACAAGTTACACATGACACAAATACATGGCGAGTCAGACATCCTGGGAAGGTTAAGGAACGCTGAGGCCAGAACATAAATGGCCAAAAGCCAAAACACAAATGGCCAAAACAAAACAGTTTACACATGACGCCAATAGTTGTTTCACCCCTCCAATCAGGCTCGTATACTCCTAAATTCTCTATCTATTTTTATTATTTTCCTTCAATTAATTAATCGTTATTCTTTTATTAATCACTAACCAATTAACTTTTTCCTCATAAAATCAAAAACCAAAAAAATATATTTTATTTATTAAAATTAAATTCAGCACTTTATTTTTGTAAATAAATATTAATTCAATTAATTTAGTTTAATTAGGAAATAACTTTAATATTTTTTGCAATATTTAAAATTAATTTAGATAATTAGGTTTTATTAACTTTGATCAAATTAATTTTTATTTCCTTAAATATCAAAAACTCCAAAAATATTTTAATTAATTAATTAGTTTATTAATTTAATTGTTAACTTAATTTAATTTCTTTTAATTCAAAAATAACCAAAAAATCACTTTCTTTCAAAAAAAGGGTCAAAACCCCAAAAAACTCGCATCCGATTTAATTTCCCACACGCGATCCATTTTATCATATTATTGTATCTGTTTCCCAGAATGTAATAGCTCTTAATTAGGACTTTAATTATTTATCGCTTTATTTTTACTTTCTGCATTTTATTTCAAGGGTTGTTTTTGGCGATGCAAATACTCGACGCCTTGTAATAGTTTAGATTTAATTTCCGCAATTTAAATTCCGCAACTATTAACTGCTAGATGTATGTTAACTAGGCTATGCATGACAAGACTTATCTTAAAATAAAATCAATCGTAGCTCACCATAACATGTACAAAGATAACATAACTGAAAATTGACACATTTGCACATGTCACTCCTAGGGTACGCCTCGCTTGGTTGCCTCGAACGTGGTCATTGAGTATAGGAAGTTTTAGAGGTCGCCCTCTTGTCCAAAGATCATAAGTTGCCTCGAAACGGTTGCCTCGGATAAAATGATCTAAGACATTAGGGTTACCGCTAAGGCGTCCTACCATTGCTTTGGTGACCACATGTCCCTATAATCGAATTGACCCGAAACTCCAACGACGGTGCTACCTACTTCTCAATAGTGGGATAGTACTGTCTAAAGGACATTTACACAACTTAATTTATTTTGAGTAGGTAGATGCTAGTAGGTACTTGCTCTTTTCAAAACAAAACAACTTTTCGCACTTACACTTTTTCTGACAAAAGTTTTCAAACAACACTTCGTACACTCTTGAGGACTGATACAAGAGTTAAAATGAAGTTTTCAAACAAAACTCTTTTCAAAACCCACAAACACAAGAAAAGCAAAACATTTTGAAAACATAGTGAGCAAGTACCTAAGAGCCCGTGGATAACCACAGATAGAAAGGGTGCTAACACCTTCCCTTTCTATAATCTACCTCCCGAACCCGAGAGACATATCGAAAAGGAATTTTGATGTGCTTTTGTCCTTTCCTTGTTGGAGAAAATAAAAGACGGTGGCAACTCTTGCTTACCGCGACATTTCGCGAACCAACATTTCAAAACAGTCAGTTCTATTTCCACCGATCACAGTCTTAAACATAATCTCATTAGTATTAGTCAATTATGCGACAAAGGATATAAAATTTCTTTTTCAAAAGATTGTTGATTAATTGAAAATAGTAATAAGGAACTTGTGTTTAATGGCTTGATGGTTAATAATGTATATATGCTTGACTTGAATGAAGTATCTTTGACTGGCGCTAAATGTCTTGTCCTTATGAGTGACGATTCATGGCTTTGGCATAGGCAAATATCACATGTCAATATTGACTTGCTAAACAAAATTGTATCAAAAGATATAGTTGTTGGTTTGCCCAAAATAAAATTTTCTAAAGATCACTTATGTGATGCATGTCAGATGGGTAAACAAACAAAAATTTCTTTTAAATCTAAAAAGATTATCTGTACAACTAAACCACTCGAACTTCTCCACACGGATCTTTTTGGACCATCTAGAATAAAAAGTCTAGGTGGTAATTATTATGGTTTTGTTATAGTAGATGATTTCTCTAGATTTTGTTGGGCAATTTTCTTAGCTAGCAAAAGTGACACATTTTCGGTGTTTGAAAAATTTGCTAAGATGTTCCAAAACAAGTTAAACACTAAAATTGTTACAATCCGAAACGATCACGGAGGTGAATTTGAAAACCATCTCTTTGAGTAATTTTGTGAAAAACATGACATTGATCATAATTTTTCCGCACCATGCACTCCACAACAAAATGGAGTAGTGGAACGCAAAAAACGTGTTTTAGAAGAACTTGGAAGAACTATGATCAACGAACATGCCCTTCCTAAGTATTATTTGGACGATGCCATAAGTACAACTTGTTATGTTTTGAATAGGATCCTATTCCTTCTAATTCTAAACAAAACTCCTTATGAACTACTAAAAGGAAGAAAGCCTAATATTTCACACCTTCACGTTTTCAGATGTAAATGTTTTATGTTGAATAATGGAAAAGAAAATCTTGGTAAGTTTGATTCAAAAGCAGATGAAGGTATCTTTCTCAGATACTCTCAATCTAGTAATGCTTATAAAGTATTTAACAAAATGTTACAAATTGTTGAGGAATCCGTGCATGTATCTTTTGATGAATCTTATCCAAAATCGGTTGGAAAAGGTATTGTATTTGATGGTGCAGGTGTATCTTCGGAAAGTATACTTAAAGATCCGAATGTTGAAAGCAATGAAAATAATTCCCCATTGGAATGTGAATCTATCAAAGAAAAAGATCTGGATACTAAAAGCATTAATGAGAATGATCTCTCATTGGAATGGAAATATATCAAGGATCATCCCATCAACAATATCCTTAGAGATATCACAAAAGGAGTCACTACACGGTCCAAGATAAGTAACTTTTGTTGTCATTTTTCTTTCGTCTCACAAGTTGAGCCTAAAAACTCCAAAGACACTTTACTCGATGAACATTGGTTTTTAGCTATGCAAGATGAGCTGAACCAATTTAAGAGAAATGAGGTTTGGGATCTTCTCCCTCCTCCGTGAGACCATCGTGTCATCGACACTAAATGGGTGTTTAGGAACAAATTGGACGAAAACGGAATAATAACTCACAACAAGGCCTACCTTGTTGCTCAAGGGTATAACCAAGAGGAGGGCATCTACTATGAGGAAACTTATGCACTGGTTGCCCGACTCGAGACTATACGCCTTTTACTTGCCTTTGCATGTTCACAAAATTTCAAGTTATATCAAATGGGTGTTAGAAGTGCTATTCTAAATGGCTATATTAATGAAGAGGTGTATGTATCTCAACCTCACGGGTTTGAAAACTTTGAGTATCCTAACCATGTTTACAAACTAATACGTGCCTTATATGGACTCAAACAAGCCCCTAGGGCTTGGTATGAACACCTTAGCAAGTTTTTGTTAGAACAGGGATTCTCAAGAGGAAAGGTTAATACAACACTTTTCTATATACACTCTTGAGGGAAAATTATCTACACTCTTGTATCAAGTTACTCGTGAGGGAAAATTATCATCCCACATCATATATGTAATATCATTCTAACTCTAACTCTATTATTGATAACGCAATTCGGTAAACTTGAAAATTCTAAATTTCTTGTGATAAATGTTTTTAGACCTTTATGATGTGTGATTTATGCTTAGGTGGTTATTTATGTTTTATTGTGTCTTAAAATTCATGAATATGTGCAAAATTGAAAAATAAGCATGCCTAGGTCGACCTATGTTTGAGAGTAGTCGACGCATACTGGAACCTATACTTCTCAAAATTTTGGCTCTATGAGTCGACACATGATCTGCATAGGTCGACGCATCGCGCGACATTCTAACCAATGACCTTAGGACTTCTATGTGACATTTGTGTTTTATCTTTTCATCTATACTAATTTACTCTCATCAATCTATTTTCCCAAATCCCTCTCAAAACCCTAAAAGCCTCTTTTACTCAAAAATCTTAAACTCCTCAAGTCTTCTCCCATGGCTTCATCAAGACCCACAAAAATAAGATTGGTGAAAGGTAGTTCCTCCTCTCAACAGAATCATGATCCGGTAACAGCTTTATCTCTACTCTCTAATGATTTGCTTGACTCTTATTCAAAGAACTTTAGTAAAAGAAAAGTAGTCAAGCAATTCGTAGTATACAAGCAAACCCTAGGTAGGTTGAATCTACCACATGTTGTTGAGCTATTAAGATTTCAGAAACTATGGGTCTTTCTAGAGTGCGATACTGCTTATAATGAATAGTTGATCAAGATGTTCTATAATAGTCTTCAAGGTAATTTTGAAGGAAGCACTTTTAAATACAAGATTAACAATAAAGTTTACACTGTTAACTCTGAAATTTGGACGGAATTTGAATTGTTTCCTCCAAGTCCGGTTGCAATAAAAATTATTGATACCAATAAATTTGAAGGATATGACATCAAGCATGCTCTAAACTCTATGCTGAAATAGCCATACTCTAAAAATGTTGTAAATAGCACCTTATTTCCAAAGTCGGTCGCAGTTGGTGCGTTGAAGCCACTTGACCGTATTCTGCAATGGATTGTTTCTCGCATCATTCGCCCTAAGAGGGTGGATATTCAAGAGTTGATCAACCGAAGGTACACTTGATCTATGTTATCAAGAACAAAATGAGGATAAATTGGCCTCACTACATTGCAAGTAGAATGTATAGTCTGAAGGATTCAGGTAGAGGAACATCATTGGGATACACTTCCTTTATTCAACATGTCCTCAACAAGGCCGCTATTGGTGTTCTGGGTATTCCATTTATTAGAATATCAACCGATCAAGAGTTCACTCAGAAAACTTTGACTATGATGGGTCACCATTGGGATGCGAGTCAACAAAGATATAAGTATGTGATAAGAAGTAATAATGTGAGCTTGTGGTAAGAAGATGATAGTGAGGAGGAACGGGATGAAGACAATGAGGAAAGTAAAAATGTTGCTGCCATGAATAAAGATGAAGTGACAGGTGGAAACAATGCTAACATTCTGAACCTGTTTGAGTCTATGCGCCTTCAATAATAGGAGAACTCCTCACTTGTGAATGAGAGACTTGCCACTCTATCAAACCGTGTCAGAGTACATAGTGAATAATTTGCCGCATATTCTACCATTCAAGATCAAAGATATAATACTTTGTATGGAATGATGGAGTCTCAAGCAAACAACTTCACCAACTTCACCAATAATTTCATGCAACACTTCCCTTTTAACCAACCATAAAATCCTCCACCACAACAAGGAAATGAGAGTGATGAAAAATTATATTTTTTGTACTTTGCAAATTTCATGAATTTTAGCTAGTATTCGTTGTTTAATTATTTTTTATTATGACTTACTTTGTGTTTGTCTTTCTTTAAACACCGGATTGTAACCATGCTATATGATTGGTGTCTATTTATTTTCTATGCCCTTCTCTAACATCTCTTTATGTGATTGTTTGTTAGAGTCGTTGATTGCCAAAGTAGATAATGATCTAACCTTGCTTATATTGATTATTGTTACTTTAACATGTTGCTTTGACTCTTTTTGATGTTGTCAAAGAGGGAGAAGCACGTGGAAGTCAAGAACAAATGATATGAAATGAAAGGGTACACATAGATAGGGGGAGAAATCTCCAAGATGAACATTCCAGATACATGGTGCTAAGGACAAGTTTTGCCATCATAAAAAAGGGGGAGTATGTGAGGGCAAGATTTCAATGATGTTAAAACTATGTTGGAAATTTTGCTAGATGATATGGTAGACAAAGTAGCATGAAAAGTCTTCAAGAATAGGTATTTTTGAAAATTTATATTCTATGAGTCGACTCAAAGAAAGCTCAGGCTGACACATGATTAAAAGTTGCTCCTTTGGGAAGTCTCAGGTTTGCTCACATCGACTATATGGTCGACTCATCCTGGAAGCAATGTTTAGGAACTATGCATCGATGCATACCCCTGGAGCGGTCGACGCATGGATCTTGCACTCTGTAATGTGGCATCTTCGGGAATGCTCAGGTCGAGTCATCCTTTTGCATAGGTCGACGCATGGATCGTGAACACTGTCATATGGAACCTTCGGGAATGCTCAGGTCGAGTAACCTCTTTTGCATAGGTCGACGCATGGCTTGTGTACACTGTCATATGGCACTTACGGGAATGCTCAGGTCGAGTCCCCTTTTGCATAGGTCGACCGCTCGCTCGTAAAACTGTTTTTCAGTCTGTTAGTTTGGGTCTTGACCTTAGATAACACACACACACACACACACACACATATATATATATATATATATATATATATATATATATATATATATATATATATATATATATATATATATATATATACTTGTTTGGTTATTTCATTTGGTTTCAACAAGAAAAGTGAAATAGATACACAAGGTACTCATCACCTTCAACCTCTCACTCATCCATTGACAACTGCACATAATAATTTTTGTCGATCAAGGTGCGGAGTGTGTGTTGACAACGTACGAAGTAGAAGATTGGGATCTTGTTCGGGTTGAGTAATTATGGGTTTTTCTTGAATAAAATATGAGGGTTTTGTCCTCCAAGATCATTGGAATTTGGGGTTTTTTGACAATTATTTGTTTCATTAAATTCAGTTGTGCTTAAGGGATTGAGGAATTGTGGGTTTGCTCAACAAGGTAGCTATAATCAGAGGATTTTGAAGGAAGAATTAGGGTCATCATCTTGTGATCAAATCGGCCGAGCAGAGGGTTTGAGAAATGGTTTTGGTTCTCAACAAGGTAGCTACAACTGAAGGTTTATCGAAGATTGATGACATACTTGATTCAAATCGAATCAAGGGAAGAGAGGAGCTTAGTTTTCAATTCAACATATTGGGTTTGAATTATAGTGACTATTTTCTATCTCTTGTATAAACTTTGCAATCATAATAACAACTATCCTAATTCTAAATTCTAGAATTAGGGGCATACCTACCCCACGCGAGGACGAGAGAGGGAACTGCCTTAACAAATCGCGTGTTGTTTTTCTTTCTCGCTCTTTACCATTTATTTGCAATAATCCGAGAATTTGCTCTTGTGGTTCCAATTGTCCTGATTTGTAGTGCAATAAAATTGTTACTAAAAACTATAGTAATCATTTTGATTGCTATAATTGATTTCAACACTAAAAATTAAGGTAGATTGAACTTGGTGAAATTAAGCACACCAAGTGTTTGATAAAAGTCCAAAAGTGAAAATTTGTGTATTTTCTTCTCAACCTTTCATTGGAAGTAATTGACAATAGTTAAAGAGTATAAGTGATCAATTATAATTGAGTTAAGTGTTAATAATTCTCATTGATTCATTCTATTCGGTTTTCGCATATCCGGTCTTTTCAATAGAGGATTATTTTAGATGAGTGTATATGGGTAGCTTTCACTACGCTTCAAGTCTTTCTTAAAAACTGATTTTAAAAATCAAGGTATCTATTCAACCCCCCCTTCTAGATACGTCCTATCATCTAACACCTGGGACCTTAGTGAGTATGTTGCAACTCTCACTTTGCCTTGAGAGTGTCTGGATTAGTATATCCAAGTCAAGTTGCAAAGATGTATTTTGAAAATGGTGAATGTTAATAATGGAGTTACAGTGGCAAAACTGAGGTTGAGATCACTTATACATGATGTGTATGAAGTGTTTGGATGATTTGTTTGGACAAAAGTTGCAAGGTTTGAGAGTTTCAAAGAAATAGATTTTGAAAATTCAAGAAATGAGTTTTATGGCCAATTCGGGTTTGAGAGTGTATGAAAGGTTTAGAGGGCTTGTGAATTCATTCCCTGACTTGCTAATGACCTCCCTATTTATAGAGAAAACCATGAAAGTCATTTGAGACCCTTGCAACCCAATCTTTTTTGAGAAGCACCAAACCCTAGTTAAAGACCCTTGCTTAGGAGGAGGTTTGATCAGTCAACTCTTGAGTGAATTTAAGTATTTGAGACTCTTGTGAGCATGTTTTGAAGAAAATGGGAGAGGAAATTTTAGGGTACAACACTCATCCTCATCATCTCTCTTTCACAAGCTTGTGAAGATGTACATTTAACAGCTTTCTATATTATTTCCTTCAGAGTCTTCCCAGGATATTTTTTCCTGAAGTTGTTGTATAAGTGCCTGACATAGAACCTTTGCTCAACATTAAGCAAAAGTTCATCCATGGCTGGTAGTAAACCTTACAATATATCCATCAGAAGAATCATTAAAATCTACCTTTAAAGCACTATCATAGTTGAACTCACTATCATCACTACTTAGGCCATCATCCACCTCACCACTTTCCATACCATCTTTCTCAACATTCATACCATCCTTCTCAGCCTCCAACACAACCTGTTCAGCCTCCAACACAACCTTCTCATCCTGTTCAGCCTCCATATATAATTTCTCAGCTTCCAACACAACCTTCTCAGTCTCCATATCAGCTTCATTGGACTTATCATTTTCATTGACACATTCTTCATGCAATTTAGAAAGCACTTCTTCAACTACATCATTGACATCATGCTCCTCATTGACATTGGCAATACTTTCCATATATCTAGGCTGCTCAATTGTGTGGTTAATATAAATGTCTACACCTAAGTGAACCCTATAAAGATCAACTATTTCTAAGGCTCCAACATCATCAACCAACTGTTGCATCCTAAATGTCAGGTCTTTGTAATAGATTGACTCAAAATCCCTATAACCTAAACACTTCAGTGATCCTGCAAGCTCAAATGAGCTCCATGTGTCAACATCTATTTTCATCTCAGCAACTTCCCCTCCTTCGGACACTCTAAGATCACCATAAAAAAATTCACCACTATGATGAATTGTTAATACAATATACTCCTCCATTTCACCTAGACATGCAAACAAACGATTTAGTAGAAAACCCTAAATTTTCATTTTGAAAACATGCAAACATCAGATTCATCAGAAAACCCTAATTCCTATCAGAACTTATACAAATCATCAAATATTTAACCTGTTTGCAACAATGGTTCGCCTTCAAATGATCTTCACTGAACGATGGTTCTTGCTTTGCAGAAACAATGATCCACCTTCAAGTTCTCTGTCTGAGCGAAGAAATTCAAGATATGAATGTTGTGTTTGTTCACAAAAGTTAAACATATACCATGTAATTGCCACGTAACATCAGTCATGCCACATATACAAACATTTTATACACTCATTAACAAATACAGATGGAAGGACAAACTCATTCGTTTTTAAGACTTAAGAAATTGTTTTATACTTTTTAAAAGATAAAAGACCAAAATAGACTCTAAAATAAAGTTAAAAGGACGAAAAAAGATATTCTTCTAATGTAATAGATATAAAGAAAGAAGCTCCCACTTTGATTTAGCGCTTTGTTCACAACAATGATAAAATCAAAATAATCACTAAGATATTATTTTTGAAAAACGATAAAATAAAAGTTAAAATAGTAAAATAATCACTAAGATATTATTTTTTTATTTAATTATTTAATTAGATTAAATTATTATTATTGATACATTTTTTGACCAAATATTATTTATATATTCTCAAAAAGCATTATTTTGACCAAATAATATCTATATATTCTTTAAAAAAAACCATAATTTTGACTAAAAAAAGACGTTTATAATAATATTACGCAACCTAGTTACTATAGTGGGTAAGGGACATGTATTTTGCCAAGGCTATTATAATTATAGCCCCCAAGCTCGACACATAGACACAAAAAAAAAACAATAAAGAAGAACAAAAAAACCTAAAAAAACTATTCATTTTCTTTATGAATTCTCCCTTCTTCAAAGATCGATCTTATCTTTGATTCTTGCTCAATTTTCTTCAATCCGGTACGTATCGATCAATTCCAATACTGAATTTTTCATTCACTTGTATTGGGGATCTTCTTGGATTATAATTTGTTGACGGTGAATTGTTTAGATCGATTTTCTGATCTGGATTGAGTTTCAGTTTTCTTATGGTGCTGAATTCGTTTGAGTGGTTTCGATTTTGGATTTTTTTTTCAACTGGTTTTGTTTTTGATATTGAGATTAAGATTAAGATTACTGGTGCATGTTTTTGGGCAGTGTTGTTGATTTTTTTTTTTTCTTGTGCTTAATCTTTCAGGAAGTTGGTCGTTGTTGATTGTGATACTGAGATTTAGCGGTAAGAAAGGTTTACTAGTTTGATTCATATACATATACAATGCATTATGTTATAATCAAGTGTTAGTTCTTGCTCATAGTTAATCTTTTTTTTCTTCTTTGCTCTCTTTTTGTTGATTGATATGCTATGAAATTTGTTGTGAACTTAGGTCACTGATTTTGATTTTTGATTTTGATTTTGATTTAGCTATTTTCTTCTTTAATATTACACTCCTTTATGATATCTATTGTTTTTTTTTTTATATTGTTAAGCAGGTATTAGTAAGGTGTAAGACGTAGCAATCTACAAAAAAAAAATGCTTTCTGGGGTGAAAATCATTCCCCGTGACCAGGTTTGTAGAGTAATAATACCTTATCATATTGTCACTTTTATTATTCACTCCTAATGTTAGGTCTGACTTTGATTTCTATCCACCAGTTACAAGATGAGGAGAGAAATAAATCAGATAGTAGGAGGAAAGAGGATGAGAGCCCTAGGAATAGCTCTTCCGATGAGGAAGAGATTGGTAAAATAAAAGGCTCTAGAAAGAAGAAGTGGTATTCATCCGATGAAGATTCTTCATTTTCTACAAGTGAAAGTGAGCGGGAGGATAAGAAAAGGAGAAGGAAAGGAAAGAACAAAAAGGACAAGAGCTCTAGGAATATGAATATCTTTTCTGATGAGGATGAGCTGGATGAGATAAAAAAGGGCTCTAGAAAGAAGAAGCGGTACTCATCTGATGAGAATTCTTCATTTTATACAAGCGAAAGTGAAAGTGACCGGGATGATAAGAAAAGAAGAAGGAAAGGAAAGAAGAAAAAGGGGAGGAGTAGAGAGAACAAGATCAAAGGAGAAGCTACCGACGTTGCAGGCAATTCTACAAGTAAGAAGGATATTGCTAGAAAAGAAATGGGGTTGGATTGGATGCTTAGGTCTGAAAGTAAGAGGCCTGCAGTTTCAGAAACAAATGAGATGTTACCGGAGGAAGCTCCAGTTGAGGAGGTACGTCTTAGTGTAAAATTATGTTTCCCCTTAGCTGTTCACTTGTCTAACTCATGTCTAGTCTATTTTGATATATGTTTGTGTCCTCAAACAAAGGAAGCCTCGTTGTTATCTGTATTTTCTTTCTCGATTTTTTAGTGAGTTCTCTATTTATATTATTAAAACACGCGTTGGTGTCATTTTCAAGCTATTTCTTAGGAGAAATGAAAAAAAAAGTAAAGAACGGAAAGATTAAAAAAATCAGGGAAAGTAAGCATTGACAAACTTTAATTTTTTACTTGTATGATCATCAGTCATCATTAAAACAACATATATAGTGCAATGCACACAAATACTATCTTAGAGCTAAAACGTGGAAAATATACCATAGCGTAAGTATTAGAGTTTAAGTAATGTGGATGTAGATACATCATACAAGTTGACCTTGAGATGAAAGATGTAAACCATAGGATCCAAGTAGTATGGATGAACTAAAGATTAAAGAAGTATTTTAGGTGTGATTTGTGATAAAAAATATCACTTAATAATAAAGGACAATTGTATTGTAATAGACTTGCAACACTATATAGAGCCGTTGTTATTAAGTATCGGCCATGGCGGATATCAATGGTGGGTTTTAGGCTATCCACCATGGCTGAAGTATGCGAAGGATGGCAGTGCCATAGCGCCATATGCGGGGCCAATATGGTGCTGCCATATGTCTAGTGTTATTGCAGGGTTCTGGCTCTGTGCCATGGACCACCATCTGCCATTGTCTACACTGAGCTTATTGTTGGGCGGTAATAAAGATTCATCAAGAAAGTAAGGTCATTGTTGCAATTGTTTGAATGTTCAAATGAATGATTAGTTATAAAAGACAATGTGGGGTTGAGAATAAAATCACTATAGATGAAGTTTGGGTAGCACTTCTTGTAGCAAAGTTTGTATTGTCCTGTCCCGCCTTAGATGGTTTGGACATGTGTGCAGAAAGAAACAGAGAAGCAATAATTTTAACTTCCTACTCACACATGACATGATAATATCTTCAAATCTCATGCCAAGGCCCCCCTTCATGTTGTTGTAATGTCATCACTCACTGTAATATTTTTTGAAAATGATGAAAACTAAGTGATTAAATAGAAAGAATAACTAATAAGTAAATGTTTTAGAAATAGCGAGTAAGATGAAGAAAAATGCATTCTAGAATAATTTGTGAAATTCTGTTTTGATTAATTATAACAAAATGAGACTCAAGTAGGGATCATAAGCTACACTCACCAAGGGCTAACATACACCCTTTGTAACTGGAAAAAAGGATGAAATATGTTATCCAAAAACTAGAATGAAAAATAAAGCATTCTAAATTTAACTCTTACAAAATGGAAAAAAGGATGAAATATGTTATCCAAAAACTGAGAAAAAGGTATCAATGTTGGCTTTTAGGGAGCATTAGCCTTCTGAAGAATGATTTGAGTCTATGTCTTTCTACTGCATGAGAGTTAGTTTATTATATTCATGTGTCTAATATTATTTATGTGAGGAATTTTTTTAATATTTTTCATGTACCTTTGTATGTTTACGTTTGAGTGACTAATGAATAGCAATATTCCATGTTGATGCTCTAACAGGTTAAGTGTATGTTCATTTATGGTCTATCTTAAATGCTTTCATTTTTTTGCAGCTTGTTTTGATCTTTTAATCCCATGGCCTGACATAACATGTTAAAAAAACTAAATTTTTTTCTTCTTCATTTTTTAGTCAAAGAAGGCAAATCCTAGGGAATTGAATCCTTATCTTAAGGATGATGGAAGTGGTTACCCAGAAGAAAGTGATGGAGTTAATGTTGCTGCTAGCAAACTTCTATCATCTTCTCTTGTTGGGGATGGAGGAGCAAGTTGGAGACTTAAAGCATTAAAGCGTGCACAAGAGCAAGCAGCTCGAGAAGGACGAAGCTTTCAAGAGGTTATATGCACTTGCTTTTCAGATATTCTTTATTTCTATTTTTGTAATAGTTTTTCATTATTTATTCTGTTAGCAGGGTAGAGGAAGGACCATTTTGAATTGTTAGCATTTAGGATTGAACATTTGCTTTGTTTGTAGAATGGTAAAACTCTTGTAAGGAGAATTGTCTCCACTTGTTCATATTATTTTACTCTCCAAAAGCAGATTCATTCCCGTACTTTCTATTTACCATTTTGTTCTTTAATTTCGCTTCAATGGTTATTAACACATTCACTATGTGGATATATACAGGTTGTGGGAGAAAGGTGGGGTTCCCTTGGTGAGTTGACTGCATCTGTTGCATCAGAAGCAGCTGCGCCAGCCCGGGCTCATTTACGTGCTATTAAAAGTAGACAAAGAAGGGTAGCTGAAGAAAATTCACCAGATTCTCAAAAGCATATCCAAAGAGATTCTAAAAGGGTAACTTGAGAACAAATAGAAAACTATAGCATATTTATTTTTTAGATGGATTCTATTTTCAATAAATTATTCTAGGTATGAATCTCATTTATGAAGTATATTCCTTTGTGTACTTAACTGAATTTTGCAAATGAAACTTCAACAGGATCGGCACCATGAAATGAAAGCACCTAAAGTGCAAGATTCATTATCTTGGAGAAAGCGCAAAAGCCAGTTTGTGGTAGCTGAGGGAGCTGAGATCGTTGCAGCTGCAGCATCTAGCTTAAATAAATTTGCTAATGACGGTAGCTTTATGCGGGAATTAGTCAGTAAGGTGAGCGATACCTCAGATGTAAGCACACCCAATGAAGGAAATGGAAATGCAGTAGCAGTACAGAATAAGATGAGTGCAAACCAGTTGGCAGCCAAGGCTATGCAACTTCGTTTGAAAGGAAAGAATGACGAAGCTGACAAACTAATGGTAAGACCATAAAACGGGAGAGTGTGCATTATTTTCTAGACTTTGTTTTCCTCTTATATCTTGTCTACAAGAACAACTTTCATGATTATTTTGATTAAGTTGTTCACTTTCCATTATTGCTTTGGTGGGCAGGAAGAAGCGAAGGTTTTGAACTCAAAGAAGGAAAATGAAGATCATGCAGTTAGATCAAGAGCTGAGGGAAGTTCTAGAAGGTATTTTTCTATCTCGAACTCTGTATATGTTTGTTTAAGTCCTTAATCCCACACATATTTTCATGAATTCTAGATGTGAAAACATTGTGGCTAAGATGAATTTCTTGTATTGCATCAAAACATAGTTTGACTTATATTGTCTTTGATTTTTTTTTAAAATATTTCTTTATAAGTTCAGAAACATGTTTTGATGTCTTGGATTGGTAGTATTTGTTTCTACTACCTTATACTTATAATTTCACTTTATTTTAGGTATGCTATGCAGAGGATATCTTCTGAACAGAAGAAAGGCGAGGATGATGCCGATATGAATCTTGCTCGCAATATAATGCAGAACAAACAGTTTAAGGTTCACACTCAAGCAGATGATGAATATGATTTTGAAGATGGTCCAAGCAGAAAGAGTAGAAAGAAGCAAGGAGGCGAAGACCCCAAGAATATCCAAAATAAGATGAATGCAAATCGATTCTTGACCCAGAAAGAACGATGCCTCTTTTGTCTAGAGAATCCGAAACGGCCTATGCATCTTGTTGTGTCCATTGCAAATTTCACATATCTTATGTTGCCACAGTTGCAGCCATTGGTGCATGGTCATTGTTGTATTCTACCCATTCACGTGAGTTTAATTTCTTCTACTATAAGTTTTATAAAGGTTATATGAATTTAAAGTTGGTGAACTGATGTTTTAGTTTGTTTTTTATGTCCCTTTCATTATTTTTATTTTATAGACTCATAATTTTCAACTTTTTCTTATCATCAATATGCAGCATGAATCAGCTACAAGAACTGTGGATGATGATGTGTGGGTAGAAATCCGAAACTTCAAGAAATGCCTTATTATGATGTTTGCAAAGCAAGATAAGGAAGTAGTGTTTCTTGAAACTGTGATGGGATTGGCACAGCAACGGCGCCATTGTATGATTGAGTGCATTCCTTTACCCAAAGATATTGCTAAAGACGCTCCTTTATACTTTAAGAAGGTCAGATATTAAACTTTGTAATATTTTCTAGTTCTGCATTGCCCATATTTGTCTCTCTCTCCAGAATTCATGCTTTTCATTTATGCATATCCTTGAAATGAACTATTAATAGGCTGCACATAATTGTATTCCACATTGTGTTCTAAAAGCCAACATGAAAGTATTATTAGCTTTCCTTTGACACAATATAATTACCAACTTTTTGGGAGTAGCTTGTTAAAGCGATTCTAGTACGATTAAAGTTATCTACTCAGTTTCATAGGATGTCCTTCATGGATGAAAGTTCAAATATATAGTGCAAACTGCAAATAAGAATATGGGCCACAAATTTGATAGTGAAAAGGTGGAGCGTACCCACTTCATTTTTGTTTCCATGGTGTACTTCACACCACTCATTGCATATGGTGGTCTAATGGGAGATTTTTCTGAGCCAAAAATGACACCTGTCGTGTTAAGATATGGATAGTTGAACCTAAAACCAGACACGTCCATCCCAACCCCCAGCCCATATGGAAAACAATTAACCACACCATTTATAAAACTGGATTAGTTTCTAGATCAGCTAAACTTGCTTTATTTTATTTTTGGGTGTAGTTCTGTTCAGTTTATAACCTTGTTTGCACAACCCTTTTGTACATGTTCTTCTGATGAGTGTGCCACATGTGGTTAAAACTTAGTCGAATGCAAACCTGTAGAAATGGTACAGGTTTGTTAAACGGATGTTTCTGCTATCACTCATTTACCTAGTTTTCACCTGAGATTATTATTATTATTACAGTGCTGAGATTATTATTATTACAGTGCTATTAGTGAAAAATCCTTTGCAATGCTTTGTTTTTGAGATTATTATTATTATTGCAGTGCAATTAGTGAAAGATCCTTTGTAATGCTTTGTTGTTGACTGCACTTTTTCTTTGTAATGCTTTGTTGTTCTTGAGATTATTATTATTACAGTGCTATTAGTGAAAGATCCTTCGTAATGCTTTGTCGTTGACTTGAATGCACATTTCTTTCTATTCACTATTCCATTTCTGTTTTTGTTTCTATTGCTTCAAATCATAAACTCACCGTCTGTAAAATGACTTAAATCACAGGCAATTGATGAAGCAGAAGATGAGTGGAGCCAGCATAATGCTAAAAAACTCATTGATACCAGTCAAAAGGGTCTGCGAAACTCAATCCCCAAGGATTTCCCATATTTTCATGTTGAATTTGGCTTAAACAAGGGATTTGTTCATGTCATTGACGACGAAAAGGACTTCAAAAGTAACCTCGGATTGAATGTTCTCAGGGGCATGCTGCATTTACCTGAGGAAGATATGTACAGACGACAAAGGTATGCAGCATTGGACGTACAGAAGCAAGCAGTGGCAAACTTTTCCAAAGAGTGGAAAGAGTTTGACTGGACAACGGAACTTCATTGACATGTTTTTGTAAGTATTTATAGTCTGATAAAAACAAATCTGCATTCTAACAAAAGGAATGAATGGACTAAATGAGTCACTAAGGGTTATTTTTATCTTTTTAATCCAGTATTAATTATTCTATTCTAATTAGCCGTGGATCTTTCGCACATAGAGTGCAGATAAATTAGAAATTACAGTTTTGAATCCGCTTTTATCATATAAGCTGTACCTACATATCAACTATATGCTGTTACATTTTAATTTTAATTTTAATTTATAAAAAGACATTTAATCATTGTAGTGAAAACTTGTTTGGACCAGCCGATTCCCGATCTAACAAGCACTAAAAACTGCGTAGTACCAAAAACGTTTAAGAAACCGTAAAATTGGCGGAAAAACAGACCGATGTGGATAACTTTTTAAAAATTTGGTTTTTAAAAAATTAAGAAAAACTGAGACACAAAACTACACCGTCTAATAGTTTTTTTTATTTTTTAAATTGAGACACAAAACTAATACTATATGCTAGAACAAGTAATAGAAGCAGTGTTTTAAAATCCAACCCGACCCGGCTGGTCGGACCGGTCTGATCGAGAATTGGTGGGTCAGGCGGTTCGATTAAGGGATAAAATCGGAATTACATTTAGACTGGATGAAATTGATGTGAACCGGCCGGATCACCAGTTAAACCAGTGAACCGACGGTTTTTACTGAACCGGCGGGTTTGACTATTTATTTTATTTTTTAGGACTTTTGAAAAAAAAATTAACATAAACGCTTTGCCTCCTCGTTTCCCAAACCTATACATTTGAAATGTTTTCTTTTTTATTCTGTCTTTTCTTTTTCTAATTGAAGTCATATTCTCAATTTTCTCTACCAACAAAAACTCCCACTTGCTGCTGTTATTTGATATTTCTTGTTTGCCGTCAAAAATTTCATCAAAACATTAAAAACAAGTTATTTCTTTTTTATTTCTTTTTTACTTGATCTAATTTGCATTGATGTTTTTTAATATGAATATTATTGTTTCATTTTGTTGATTAATTGATATAGAAAATAAATGATTAAATTTGATCATTTTCTATAAAATTGGGTCTTTTAGTTTAACAAATTGAGATAAAATTTGTATGAATGAAGCAGTTTTATACTTTTATGAATTAACTTATTATAGACGGTTAATGAAGTTGTTGTATATTGGAGATAGAAATTGGGATAGATATATATTACTGTAATAGTCGTATAGAAATTGGATTTAAAACTATGTAATCTAAATTATATAGTAAGACAAAGTTTTTTGTTTTTTATTAATTTAAATTATATAACAAAGAAAAGTTTCAGGATTTTATTAATCTAAAATATATAGCAAAGGCTGAAAAACAAAGTTTCTATTTTTTAATTATATATGGTAATGCATAGTAACGATGCTTGGTAGCCTATATGTAATATACAATAACATATTCATATATTTTGGATTTAGATATGCTACATATTTAATGTTTCTTATAATATTTTTATAAATTCAATAATTTTTGTTTATAATTGTGTTTTGTTAATATTTTTGTAATATAGTTTTGTATTTTTAAATTTTGATTGATATTATATATGACATCACCCGCTGAAGTAATAACTTCGGAAGAAGTTACATCTCAAAATCCAACCCAACTCCAGAGCAGTAGGGGAAAAACTGATATAGCTTGGGGTCATTGTAAACAAATTGAAGAGAAAGGAAAACTTGTTAATTTGTGTATTTACTGTGATAAAATTATTAGAGAAGGGGGAATTAATAGGTTCAAATTCCATTTGGCTGGAATAAAAGGTCAAGTTGAAACATGTAAAAAGGTGCCTCCAGATGTTCAATATCAAATGAAACAAAATCTTGATGAATGTGCAAATAAGAGAAGAAAGACTCAAGCACAAAATTTTGATGTTGATCTTACTACTCAAGAGGGTGGTGTAGTAGAAATGGATGTAGAATAATCAAGATCAAATTCAGTGATTGTGTCTCAAAAGAGAAAGAATACTAGTCGTATTGGTAATTATTTTATGCCTAGAACAACTCCTGGAGCTCAACCTTCTTTAAAAAGTGTGTTACAAAGTAAGGAATTGGTGGAGAAGTGTGATCTAGCTATTGCAAGATGATTCATTGATTCTTCTGTGCCATTCAATGCCGCTAATTCTGCATATTTTCAATCTATGGCTGATGCACTTTGCAGCATGAGTCCGGGGTATAAAGTTCCAACTATGCATAGTCTTCGTGACTATTTGTTAAATAAATGGGTTGAAGATGTGAACAAATTGATAGAGGAGTATCGTGAGATTTGGAAGAAAACTGGTTGTACTCTAATGGCCGATGGATGGACTGATCGAAAAAGAAGAACTCTTATAAACTTTCTAGTTTATTGTCCCAAAGGTACTATTTTTCTAAAATCCGTTGATGCTTCTCATGCTTCAAAAACTGCAGATATGTTGTATAAGCTTTTTAGAGAGGTGGTTTTATTTGTTGGGCCTGAAAATGTAGTTCACATAGTGACAGATAATACTGCAAATTATGTTGCTGCTGGAAGGTTATTAGAAAATGAGTTTCCTACTTTATTTTGGTCTCCTTGTACGGCACATTACATTAACTTGATGTTGCAAGACATGGGAAAATTAGAGGAAGTAAGTGAGACAATGTCACATGCTTCTAATGTTACCAAATATATTTATAACCATTGTTATGCATTGTATTTAATGAGAAAGCAAACAGGTGGAAGAGAAATCCTTCGTCCTGCTCCAACTCGGTTTGCCACTAATTTCATTGCTTTGCAAAGTATTTTGTCTCACAAAAACTCACTAAGAGCCATGGTAACATCTAAAGAATGGACAAGCTCAACATATGCCAAAGAAACAAAGGCAAAACAATTTGTGAATCAAGTTTTAGATTCTGGATTTTGGAGTAAAAATGCTGATATAGTTAAACTCACTGAACCACTTGTACGTGTGTTGCGTATTGTTGATAGTGAAGATAAACCTGCTATGGGCATTCTACACAAATCTATAGTCAAAGCTAGAGAGGATATGGTGAGGAGGTTTCAAAGAAATAAGAAGAAAGTGGATCCTTACTTGGAAATCTTAGATAAACGTTGGGATTCACAGCTCCGCAAAAATCTTCATGTTGTCGGTTATTGGTTGAATCCAACTTGTAGATATAATGAGGTAGAATTTGAAAAACATGCATCCACAACATCAGGACTTTTAGATGTCATTGAAAAGCATGCTAATGGAAATTCTGAACTTCGATTGAAGTTAACAGATGAGATGAGAATATTCAAAGACGGTGAATTAGATTTTGGAAGGAAATTAGCCGTGGATGAACGATGTATTGTGAGGGCAGGTAATTTCATAACTTCTAACTCTTGATATATATTTTATTTTATATTTCAATATGTTTATAAATTTATTTAATCACATGGTATAAACAGATCAATGGTGGGAAACTTATGGCACTTGTACACCAACTTTGCAAAGGTTAGCTATTCGTATTTTAAGCCAAACTTGTAGTGCTTCGGGTTGTGAACTCAATTGGAGTATATTTGAGCATATTCATTCCAAAAAAAGAAATAGATTGGAGCACCAAAAGCTTAATGATTTAGTGTTTATTCGTTACAACTTGAGACTTCAAAATAGGTATTATTATGGTTATTTTTCTCTGATCATTATATTTTTATATTAAATACATATACTTAGATTTAATTCATGTGTGCTTAGGAAAATAAGAAATGGGAGTTATGATCCTATCAATATTGAAACAATTGCCGACCATTCTAGTTGGGTATTAGAGGATTCACCACCTCTCTTAACCAATGAAGAGTTGGAAGCATTGCAGAATGACCTTGCAAATATGACCATCCAACCAATTTCAAGTGATATTGGTATGTTCTAATATGAGCATAATATAGTTTGTGGTTGTGAATCAATTTAATGTCTCATATTTACCATCTCTAAATTTTTTTTGTTAATTATTTTTTAAAATATTGTTATAGATCAAATAGATTTAGATGAGGATGAAGATGGAGATATGAGTAATGCACAAGATACTATTGTTGATACTGTGAATCAAGAAAAAAGCAACACCAGAGAAGATGAAGTTGGTGGAGAAGACAATGAAGTTGAAGATGGATATGAATATCAAGATTATGACAATTTGACTTCATAGACATAAAAAATTGTAGATCGTTGAGTATGGATTTTTGTGACTTATTAATAATACTATAACTTATGAATTGTTAAGTTTCTATCACTTCTTTGAATTTATAATTTGCTACATTAAGTTTCTATCACTTATTTTGATTGTTACTAATACTTTTGTTTATTCTAAATTATTTGAATTTATAATTTTCTATATTATTATAGTTACAAATTTCAGGTAATGAATATATTTTTTATAGAAATCGGGTCAAAATCCATGCGTTTTGACCAATGACCCACTGGTCCAACCAATAACTCAGTGACTCAGTAACTTTACCGAGTCGATCATCGGTTTGGGTTTTAAAACATTGAATAGAAGAAATAAATTACATGTATTGAAATTGAAAAAAAATTGATAGAAAACATATAAGTACTCCATTGTTTGAAATTATATGTATTGTATTTTTTAATTATTAACTAATTAAAATTGGAAGTAACAAGTAAGAGCACTTCCAATTCTAATATGTCCACCGATAGTAGGGCGACACAATTGGAATCGTGAAAAAACAAATCGAATTTGACAGCATTTTAAAATAAAATACAAAAAAAAAATTGTTTACAAGCAAATTCATTTTTGTTAGAATTTAGAGGAGGTATATTTAGAATGAAACATCATTTTACAGGAATTAAAATATACTAGTTCCTTAAAAAAAAGTCCTTTTGATGTTTGTTATTAAATGATATCGATATTAAAAAGTATTGAATAGAAAAAGAACACCGCTAGTCCCAATGATTGTCAGCCCAATGAGAAGAAGTAGAAATTTCAATTCAATCTTGCCAAATAATTTCTAACAAAGGAAAAAGAAAGGCAAAATACCCTTTTTAGTCCTTTAAGTTTACCCCAAGGTCCATTTTGGTCATTTATCTAAAAAAAGTGTCAAATTGGTCCTATAATTCTTTCAAAAGGACCATAGGAGTCCTTTCCGTCCATTTTGGTCCTTTTTGGTTCATTGGAGAAGCTGCAAAATGAGTTTGATGGAGCAAAGATGGAGATACATCATCTAAAGGAAAGGAAGGGTGGGCTGAAACATAAGATAATGGAGTTACAAATTGAAATAAAGAAGGATGGGCTGAACCAAAAAGGACCAAAATGGACGGAAAGGACTCCTATGGTCCTTTTGAAAGAATTATAGGACTAGTTTGACACTTTTTTTAGATAAAGGACCAAAATGGACCTTGGGGTAAACTTAAAGGACTAAAAAGGGTATTTTGCCAAAAAGAAAAGTCACTTTTGGAAGTGCTAGTTTTTTTCTCCAAGAATAACACCGGGCTCGTTCTCAATCAACTCTAAAAAGTGTAAAGTGTGATGTCTTGTAAAGATCCAACACACAAAGCTAAGTTGATTGTTTTTTTATGCTTCATTCAACGCAATAAAGTCCTCATATTTTCAAGATGTTGCCGACACAATTGCGGCTATTGGTAAAGTTTCAAACTTCCATCATTTCATGAAATAAGGGTTAATTTGTTCGGAGATTGTCCATTACTTGATGAAAGCTATCGATTCAAGTTAAGAATAATGGTACAATAATGGCTGATGGATGAAGTGACAAAAACAAAGAGAACTTTAATATATTTTTTGGTGTATTGTCCTCGAAGTATGCTATTTGTGAAGTCTATTGATACATTAAATATAGTGAAAGATGTTGCTATATTGTGTAGTATGTTTATTGAAGTTATTGAATGAGTTGGACATGAAAATGTTGTTCATGTAGTGATAGACAATGCAACAAACTATATAGTTGTGAGTAAATTAATTCATGATAAATACGGATCTATTTTTTGGTCTCCTTGCACGACTCATTATTTGAATATACTTCTGAAGGATATTTGTAGCATGTATATGTATCCCATAATATTCTTATCTTAATTCAGGAAAAGATAAGGTTAGAAAGAAATTACACGTCCAAGAGTAACTAGATTTGTCATTACATTAAAAAGTATGTATGCTCACTATTTTGGATTCTAAATTCTGAAATGATTGTTTCATGGTTGCAAAACTTATGGTTGCTCTCATAAAACTGCCTAGAATTATAGATGGAGATGAACAACCTTCAATGGGTTATGTTTATGATGAGAGCCATAAATTTTACAATCATGAAATAATCATTCCAGAACTTAGAATCCAAAAGAATAACACCAACATTTTTACTGACTTTGCTAGCTTATGAGTAGTGAAATGTGTCCGTACAATTTCTTTTCAACCTTTTCTTTTCTTTTCAACCTTCAAAAATAGATTTAAACAATGAATCGCACAAGGAGACCATAAAATAAACTCATATCTATTATAAACTAATTTACCATCAACTACATATTTGTCGGAATGTCTCTCACTAAATGAACAACATTTTCACGTCCAACCAATTCAATAACTTCAATACACATATTACACAATTTAGCAACATCTTTCCCTACATTTGATGCATCAATAGACTTCACAAATATCATACTTGAGGACACTACACTAGTAAATTTATTAAAGTTATTTGTTTTTGGTCACTCCATCCATAAGCCATTAATGCACAACCATTCATAGCCCATTTTCCCAACAAGTTAACCCTTATGTCTTGATACGATGGAACTTTGAAACTTGGACAAACAACTGCAAATGCATCTGCAACTTCTTGAAAATATGGTATGAATTTATTAAGTTGAATAACATATATTAATTATGTTTCATTATCATATCAGCACATAAACGAATACATTTAATATCAGAATACCTCACGAAGTGGAAAATACAAAACTGTCAGAAAATTAAACAAAAAATACTAAAGGAAAGAAAAACTCACTTAAGAAGAATTAGAAGAAACCATTTCTTATCGAAAAGATATTTTCGCAAGTGTTGTGTTTGCCATTATAAGGGTGGAGAAATATGGCAGACAGAAAAAGAAATAAGGGTTACAAGTTTTGTCTGTGAAAGCAAAGACTAGAAAGTTAAGGTGACTATTAATCATTAAGATATCTTAGTGATTTAGATGGGTCTATTGACCTCCCAACATCCTGGGATGCCTTTGTGTAAGGGTAAGTTAAGCAATTAATGGAGTATTCCTCAGTTTATCAACTTTCAGAGCAAAATGTCATATGACCTATGCAAAAGAGGTGACTCGACCTGAGCATTCCCGAAGGTGCCATCTTACAGTGTTCACGATCCATGCGTCAACCTATGCAGAAGGATGACTCGACTTGAGCATTCCCAAAGATGCCACATGACATAGTGCAAGATCCATGTGTCGACCGCTCCAAGGGTATGCATCGAGGAAATAAAAAAGGGAGAGAGGGTGTATAAGTACTAATTCGGGTGCAAATAGCCTTCTCACCCCAAGTAATAAGGATATAAGTATTAATTGTACGTAAAATATAGCTCAACAAATAAAAAAGGGAGAAAGGGTGTATAAGTACTAATTCGGGTGCAAATAGCCTTCTCACCCCAAAATTTATTGGATCAAACAGTTTTACACTGGACCTTTTTTAAGCCCATTAAGAGATAGCGTAATAAAAGAACAAAAAAGCTGACACAAATTCAAAATCAGATTCGAAATCAAAAGCGAACCCTAACTTTCCAGAGCGAGAGAAACGCAGAAGACGAACGAACAAGAACGATGTCACGACAAGAACGATGTCTGGCGCTGCACCCACTCCCAACACTGAAGAAGACAAGAAACCTAACGATATCGCTCATATCAATTTGAAGGTCAAAGGCCAGGTTCGATTTTTTCCTTTTCTTTTGTTTTGTATCGATTATTATAGTAATAGTTATTTTGTATCTTGGATTTTTCGATCGATGTGTGTTTATTCGTTTTGGTTTTCGTTTTTTTTGTACTGTATCTGTGACTGGTAGTGGTGTTTTCGTTTTTTCGTGTTGCTTTTTGATAATCTAATTTTTGTGTTGCATAATATGATATATTATTTTTGTGTTGGTTTTAGTCTACAATAGATGGTTGTTTATATCAATGTTTAGAGAGTGCAGAGTAAATAAAGTAATAGGGTTCATGGTGTTACAGAATATGTTGATTTTTTAACGGTTAATTTATTTTAAGATGCATGCTGATATTTCATTATGCATACCGAACATAATCAATTCTAAATGGTAGTTTTGGTGGTTGGATTGTTCTTGTTCCAATTGCGTTGTGTGGGTTTGAGGAATATGCTGAGGGGCATTATCTGAATTAGGGATTCTTTTTCTGATCTCAGAATGTATCTTGTAGAAAATATGTTTCCTATAGCCTCTGTTGTTGGTTGGGATTAACTTTGTATCATGCTAGTTTCATTTTCGGTTGACGATCTAATGGCTCGTTGACCTGTTTGTTACTGTTTCCGGTACATATAAAATCCATGTTAGCATGCTATGTGTGTCTTAGTTATGTAACCCAAAGATATTGCTAAAGACGCTCCTTTATACTTTAAGAAGGTCAGATATTAAACTTTGTAATATTTTCTAGTTCTTCATTGCCCATATTTGTCTCTCTCCGGTACATATAAAAGACCGCGTCCTCGTCCGTCCGTACTTCTCACAGAACATCTAGGAAGGGGACCACGTGAGGGTCCCCACTACACACGTAGAACCTGGCAGTAGGAATCCTTGCTCTTTGGCCAGCCCGGCCCAGTCCAGAACATGAGCCCCCCAAGTCGTGGTTCCTGGAGTAGGAATCATGACTTGATCTTAGTTCGCCTCTGTCACGAGGTCCCGTGCTCGGGAAAAAAGATTTTGGTTCCCCCGTGGTTGCTCGAGGAGTTTCCCCTGTGTCGCGCTCGTGAGATAATTCCTTTCGAGGAGTGCTCAGGGGACTCTCGACGGGCTGTGTTTGTTGAGCGCACGAGGCATCCCTTGGGAACCGTGATGCCACCCTATTGAAGGTAGGGTCATCATTGCCTATGGGAGCTATGCGTCGAGGAGGGAAGTTCGAGGTTCCCCGGGGTGACGTTTTGTATTCCACGTCATCACTATAAATAGGGTCCTTGGGCCCCAAAATATGTTTTTCCTCTTCGTGCTTCTCCTCCTTCCTCTGCCTCTGCTGCTGCTGCTTTTACCAGATTTTCAAAGGACCGCCGTGCTCTCCGCCGTTGATTCTCTTCTCCGCCGCCGTATCTTCTTCCTGATTTCAAGTAAGCGTCTTATCCCTTATGTTTTTCCTCTATGGCATATGATTGTTTCATACGTTAGATACTGTGCGTCTGGGATTAGCCCCCGGTAGATTCGTATTTTAGCCCGGCAAATCCATGTTGATGCCCGACAAATGCATGTTTTGCCCGGTAAACGCATAGTTTAGGCATGTGACTCGCAGTGCTGCCCGGGATCTTCATGATTCAGGGCGTCTAACTCGTGATAGTGCTCGGTAAATTCATAGCTCTAGGTTTAGGATTTATGATATCGCTCGCCATGTCCATAGCCTAGGTCGACATATTCGTGACTGGCCGGGACGTTCGTCCATTTAGGCAATTTGTAGGACGACTTGTCGTGGTATCTTGGTGTCGGGGAGGTGGCTCCACTCTTTTGGTCGAATCTTCAACTTTTTAATCGTGTGTGGAGCGTGGCTCGGTTTGTCGTGCCCTTCTTCCCGTCAGTTATGGCGAGCGTGTGGATTTGCTCCCCAATTGACCGGTTTCCTGTGCTTTGCAGGTGACAATGGCGGACGAACCGTGTTCCTCGGGGCGCAATGAGGTGGAAGACCAAAGCGCCGAGGAGAATGTGAATCTGGTTGATACCATCGACGATCCTCTGCTGGAGTGGGTGGGCGCCGAGCCCAGAGGGATTGCTTTTGCTTATAGTCGGCGTAGTCGGAGTGCGTATACTATCATCGAGCAGGGCGGTAGCCAACCCGGCTTTCAGAAAAAATTCATTGTCACCAGACCGACTCTTACCGTGCGGATCTACTCGGAGTTCCCCGAGTACGGGTTTCCCATGTATGAGATTGCTTTTAAGGACCTTGGACTAAAGCTCCCCTTTAGCGATTTTCAGGTCGGGGTCTTTAGTCATCTGGAGCTGGCCCCGTCGCAGCTTCACCCCAACTCGATTGCTTTCCTCTGTGCGTTTGAATTGACATGTCGCTTTTTAAGGATTGGGGCGACCATACCTCTTTTCTTCAGAGTCTTCCATTTACAGCGCCAGTCTCGGGGAGGTAGGCACAATTGGGTTTCCCTGAAGCAGTCGAAGAGACTGTTCAGGATGTATATGGATTCTGTTCGGGGGTTCAAGGACAAGTGGTACATCGTGCGGCCGGTTACCAAAACTGGTCTAGAGTCTGTGTACGAGGAAGAAAAGGTGGTGACTGACGATCACGGGGAGGCTCTTCTAGATGATGAGGGCCACCCGGTGCTGGGGCGTGTGGCCAAGTTTCCTCTTCATTGGACCTCGCGTCACTACGAGCATGGCACCGGGCACTTCCATACGCCCGCGGGTGGGATGAGTACCGAAGATGAGGAGGCCTATGGTACCCTCTGCAAATACGTCGACAGTTTCTTCCCTGCCCGGTGGGCTACGAGGGAGGGGAAGGATATTCTTGACGAAGATGGTTATCCGACCTTTGAGGCCCGACCTATCGATACGAAGGCGCTCGTGGAGTGCCAGTCTTTCGGGCAGGCTGCGAACCTGCTAGGTTACTATTTTTTTTTTGTGTCTTGTTTGAATTTCTTTGTTTGTCACTTGCTCGTCACTAACCCGGGGTTCTTTTATGCAGGTCTCATGGTTGGACGAAAGGAGAGGCTCCTAAAGCTGACGCTGGATAAGAAAGTCAACAAGAGAGTGGTGCGAGCTCCTCAGGCGACGAGGATGGGCCCGCCAACTAGCCCGGGCTATACTTCTAGAGGGTCCCCGGACGCTCAGGATGTCGAGCCACATACCGACCTGATACCGAGGAAGAGGAACCAGGTGGAGAGCCCACCGGAGGTCGGCGAGGAGTCTGGTGCGGTGAGGTCCTTCAGGTTGCCCCCCTGTTTTAAAGAGGAGGATTTCTTCGAGCGGTTTCCCTTGTCCATAAGCACTGACGAAGCTGATACCATTAGGCGGCTAAGTAAAGAAAATCGGAGAAGGCATCTGGCCGCCAACATGGTCGGGATGGTCAAAATGGCCGAGATGGCCGTTGTCCTGGCTGAGGAGGGGGCAGATTCTGATCGCATCAAGGAGCTGGAGCAGGAGAAAGCTGCCCTTACTGCGAGCTCACGAAAGTTGAAGGCTGCCCTGGAGCGTTCTGAGGAAATGTTCCGCGAGCAAGCCGAGCTGCTGGCTGTGGAGAAAGAGAACTCGGGGAAGATTGCCGAGGAGAGGGAGTACTTCCGTGAGGACCGGGAACGCTTGGAAATTGACAACGGGCGCCTCGCCAAAGAGGTCGAGGAACTAAAGGCCGACATGCTCCCTGCCGAAGATGAGTCGGGGGAGACAGCTCCTTTGCGGAGTCGATCGGAACTGGTCGCTCGTATTCAACTCCTCGAGGTGGACTGTGTCGGTGCTTTGGCGGATGGCTTTGAAGCCGCGGTCAGCCAGCTCTCTCTGTTGAATCCCGATCTGAATATTAAAGGAGTGGGCTACATGTCTCAGATCATCGACGGCCAGGTCGTGCCTCCGCCCGGGTCTCCCGTTGTCGGCGGTGATAGCTCCGGGGAAGCCTAGCTGTGAGATCTTAGTCGGGCCTGCGTGCCTTTTTTGATTGATGTTTGTTTTTGGGGCCTGCGTGCCCGTGCATGTTTTACTTTTTGGGCCTGCGTGCCCGCTCTTGTACTTTCCGAACATCGCTGGCCTTCTTGGTCGGTTTATTTCTATTTGTTTTGTTGCTCACGAGCATTTTTGAATGAATGCCTGTTTTGACTTTGGTTTTTTTCCCGTGTTTATGTTTCAATATTTTATGATAGACTTTGCCTAAGTTATGGCCCCGAGTCTTGCCCGCGTGTGGTTGTGACTTTGTTGGCAAATTTGCCTAAGTCTTTTGTTTGGGTCACGCTTGTGCTCGGCTTCTATTCGGTGGAGAGATTCACCTAAGTTACGACCTCGAGGAGAGATTCTTTTTCGACCCTTTGGATGGTCCGACGTTCTTCGAGATTCGTCGGGCGTGCTGGGCGAAGGCCGCTTATTCGGGCGTATGACCCGGATCGGGGTTGCTCACCCGTGGCGTGAACTGCCCATCGCGAGCTGGGTGTTCTGCCCTACAGGTACTTCGATGGTGGAGTTCGATTGAGGTGTCCACATCAGGCACTATCGTTCATGCTCGTCTGTTGAACGTTGTTATGCCGTTTGGGCGTAGGTTGGGCCTGTACCTTGGCCTTTCTACGGGGTCGGACATTTTTCCTCGTTGACCGGACATGGGTGTCAACGGCGAGAGTCCTCGGTGTTACGGGTTTTTAACTATAGTACTGCTTCAGTTTAACAGCGTTCCAGGGTCGTGGTAGTGGTTCTCCGTCTAGTTGCTCGAGGTAATACGCCCCGGTACCAGTGGTGCCGTAGACGCGATAAGGTCCTTCCCAGTTCGCGGCCAATTTCCCTTCTCGGGAGTCTTTTTGGTTCCTTCGTAGAACCAGACTGCCGATTTCGAACTCACGTTTAATGACCTTGTCGTTGTGGCGCAGAGCCACTCATTGTTTTAAGGTGGCTTCGCGTAGAGCCGCCCCTGATCAGATTTCCTCGACTAAGTCGAGTTCGTCCCTGAGTGCCTCGTCGTTCATTTCCTCGTCGAGGGGATTCTCTGTCCTTCTGGAGGGTTCCCTGATTTCTACCAGGATGACGGCCTCGGTGCCGTATGTTAGTCGGAAGGGGGTCTCGCCCGTCGTTGAGTGGGGCGTGGTGCGGTATGCCCACAAGACGCTGTGCAACTACTCGACCCATCCCCTATTTGCTTCGCCGAGTCGGCGTTTGAGTCCCCAGAGGATGACTCTGTTCGCGGATTCGGCTTGCCCGTTGGTTTGAGGGTGCTCGACCGAAGTGAAGTGTTGTTTTGTTCCTAGTTTGATGACGAAGTCTTGGAACCCGTGGTTATTGAATTGGGTGCCGTTGTCGGTCACCAGTGCCCTCGGAATTCTAAATCTGGCGAGGATGTTTCTCTTGTAGAAACGAAGGATGTTGTGCGAGGTGATTTTCGCGAGAGCCTCGGCTTCTATCCATTTCCTGAAGTAATCCACAGCCACGATGAGGAATTTATTTTGGTAAGTCCCTTGTACGAAGGGACCGAGGATGTCCATACCCCACCACGCGAACGGCCACGGGGACGACAGTATGCTTAGTTCGTGAGGGGGGGCGAGGTGCATGTCACCGTGCCTCTGGCACTTGTCACACCTCTTGATGTGTTCCTTGGCGTCTTGCTGCATTATCGGCCAATAATACCCCGCTCAAAGGGCTTTCCTCGCCAAAGACTTACCGCCCATGTGTTGGGCGTTAATCCCTTCGTGTATCTCCCGCAGTACCTCGGGGACTGTGGATTCATCGATGCACTTTAGGAGGGGGATGGAGAATCCCATGCGGTATAGTTTGTGCTCGAGCACCACGTAAGAGCATGCTCGTCGCTTTGTGATGGTCGCATCTGTCTGGTTCGAGGGGAGCTCGCCTTTCGTCAGGAAATTGTAAACCGGGGTCATCCAGGACGAGGCGTCTCCTATGGCGTGGACCTCGACTAGTGTCGAGGATCTTTCGATGCTCGGGTGTGCTAGGGATTCTTGTATGACGGATTTGTTTCCGCCCTTCTTTCTCGTGCTCGCGAGTTTGGACAATATGTCCGCCCTTGTGTTTTGCTCGCGGGGGACGTGTGAAATCTCTGCTCGTTCAAACTTTGTCATGTATTTTTTGACTAAGTTTAAGTATTCGACGAGGTTGTCGTTCTTGGCTTGGTAACTCCACTGGACTTGGGAGGCAACGAGTTGGGAGTCTGTGTAGATTTGTATTCGCGGGCTCCCAGGTCCTCGGCTAGCCTCAGTCCTGCGAGCAGGGCCTCGTACTCTGCTTGGTTGTTCGACGTCGGGAAAGAGAGAGCTAAGGAGTGTTCGATCACTACGCCTTCCTCGTTCTCTAGGAGGATTCCTGCGCCACTTCCGGACGAGCTGGATGCCCCGTCGACGAAGATGGTCCATTTGTGTTCCTTCCCCGCGGGTGGGTCATGAGCAGTCATTTCTGCGACAAATTCGGCCAGGACTTGTGCTCTCAGGGCTTTCCTGCTTTCGTATTGAATGTCGAATTCGGAGAGCTCCAAGGACCATTTCAACATTATGCCCGCCATGTCGGGCCGACCCAGGAGTTACCTCACTGGTTGGTCGGTTCGCACGATGACTATGTGGGCCAGAAAATAGTGTCGTCCTCGTCCTCGGGGGTCGTCCTCGTCGCTCCGCTCCGGGGACAGAGATGGGGACCTATAATACTGTCGGGCACGACGGTCCTGGTCGTGTTGGGCATCTCTCGAGCGTGGTGCTCGTTGGTTGCTTCTTCCACGCCCGTCTCCGGAGTGTCTTCTTTCCTGTCTCGCAGGGTCGCGGCCGCGTCCTCCGGCTTCGATGATGGGTTGCCTCTCCAAAGGGGGTCGTCTCCCCGATGGGCGGGGCGACGGGCTTCGAGAGGTATCTCGGTAATGTCTCCGCAGGGAAGACGGGAGATGAACCTCAATCATCTTAGCTTTATGTGTTGGATCTTTACAAGACATTACACTTTTTAGAGTTGATTGAGAACGAGCCCGATGTTATTCTTGGAGAAAAAAACTAGCACTTCCAAAAGTGACTTTTCTTTTTCCTTTATTAGAAATTATTTGGCAAGATTGAATTGAAATATCTACTTCTTCTTCATTAGGCTGACAATCATTGAGACTCGTGGTGTTCTTTTTCTATTCAATACTTTTTAATACCGAAATCATTTAATAACAAACATCAAAAGGACTTTTTAAGGAACTAATATATTTTAATTCCTGTAAAATGATGTTTAATTCTAAATATACCTCCTCTAAATTCTAACAAACAATGAATTTGCTTGTAAACAATTTTATTTTTTATTTTTTGTATTTTATTTTAAAATGCTCTCAAACTCAATTAGTTTTTTCACGATTCCAACTGTGTCGCACTACTATTGGTGGACATTTTAGAATTGGAAGTGCTCTTACTTGTTACTTCCTATTTTAATACTTAGTTAATAATAAAAAAATACAATACATATAATTTCAAACAATGGAGTACTTATGTTTTCTATCAATTTTTTTTCAATTTCAATACATGTAATTTACTTCTTCTATTACTTGTTCTAGCATATAGTATTAGTTGTGTCTCAATTTAAAAAAACTATGAAACGGTGTAGTTTTGTGTCTCAGTTTTTCTTAATTTTTTAAAAAACAAATTTTTAAAAAGTTATCCAGATCGGTCTGTTTTTCCGCCAATTTTACGGTTTCTTAAACGTTTTTGGTACTACGCAGTTTTTAGTGCTTGTTAGATCGGGAATCGGCTGGTCCAAACAAGTTCTCACTACAATGATTAAATGTCTTTTTATAAATTAAAATTAAAATTAAAATTAAAATGGTACAGCTTATATGATAAAAGCGTATTCAAAACTGTAATTTCTAATTTATCTGCACTCTATGTGCGAAAGATCCACTGCTAATTAGAATAGAATAATTAATACTGGATTAAAAAGATAAAAATAACCCTTAGTGACTCATTTAATATTTTACTCCATTCATTCCTTTTGTTACAATGCAGATTTGTTTTATCAGACTATAAATACTTACAAAAATATGTCAATGAAGTTCCGTTGTCCAGTCAAACTCTTTCCACTCTTTGGAAAAGTTTGCCACTGCTTGCTTCTGTACGTCCAATGCTGCATACCTTTGTCGCCTGTACATATCTTCCTCAGGTAAATGCAGCATGCCTCTGAGAACATTCAATCCGAGGTTACTTTTGAAGTCCTTTTCGTCATCAATGACATGAACAAATCCCTTGTTTAAGCCAAATTCAACATGAAAATATGGGAAATCCTTGGGGATTGAGTTTCGCAGACCCTTTTGACTGGTATCAATGAGTTTTTTAGCATTATGCTGGCTCCACTCGTCTTCTGCTTCATCAATTGCCTGTGATTTAAGTCATTTTACAGACGGTGAGTTTATGATTTGAAGCAATAGAAACAAAAACAGAAATGGAATAATGAATAGAAAGAAATGTGCATTCAAGTCAACAACAAAGCATTACAAAGGATCTTTCACTAATAGCACTGTAATAATAATAATAATCTCAAGAACAACAAAGCATTACAAAGAAAAAGTGCAGTCAACAACAAAGCATTACAAAGGATCTTTCACTAATTGCACTGCAATAATAATAATCTCAAAAACAAAGCATTGCAAAGGATTTTTCACTAATAGCACTGTAATAATAATAATAATAATCTCAGCACTGTAATAATAATAATAATCTCAGGTGAAAACTAGGTAAATGAGTGATAGCAGAAACATCCGTTTAACAAAACTGTACCATTTCTACAGGTTTGCATTCGACTAAGTTTTAACCACATGTGGCACACTCATCAGAAGAACGTGTACAAAAGGGTTGTGCAAACAAGGTTATAAACTGAACAGAACTACACCCAAAAATAAAATAAAGCAAGTTTAGCTGATCTAGAAACTAATCCAGTTTTATAAATGGTGTGGTTAATTGTTTTCCATATGGGCTGGGGGTTGGGATGGATGTGTCTGGTTTTAGGTTCAACTATCCATATCTAAACACGACAGGGGACATTTTTGGCTCAGAAAAATCTCCCATTAGACCACCATATGCAATGAGTGTGAAGTACACCATGGAAACAAAAATGAAGTGGGTACGCTCCACCTTTTCACTATCAAATTTGTGGCCCATATTCTTATTTGCAGTTTACACTATATATTTGAACTTTCATCCATGAAGGACATCCTATGAAACTGAGTAGATAACTTTAATCGTACTAGAATCGCTTTAACAAGCTACTCCCCAAAAGTTGGTAATTATATTGTGTCAAAGGAAAGCTAATAATACTGTTGATATTTGTAAATATATAATGTTAAGAATATTTATATGTAGAATAGTCCCGCATCGATTATATAGTGTAATTAGTTGTAATCTCTCTATATATAATAAAGTCTCCGTAGTGCTTTCATAAAACACGGTTTAACCTAAATGTCTCTTAGTCTCTCCTAATTCAATAAATACTTTCATGTTGGCTTTTAGAACACAGTGTGGAATACAATTATGTGCAGCCTATTAATAGTTCATTTCGAGGATATGCATAAATGAAAAGCATGAATTCTGGAGAGAGACAAATATGGGCAATGAAGAACTAGAAAAAATTACAAAGTTTAATATCTGACCTTCTTAAAGTATAAAGGAGCGTCTTTAGCAATATCTTTGGGTAAAGGAATGCACTCAATCATACAATGGCACCGTTGCTGTGCCAATCCCATCACAGTTTCAAGAAACACTACTTCCTTATCTTGCTTTGCAAACATCATAATAAGGCATTTCTTGAAGTTTCGGATTTCTACCCACACATCATCATCCACAGTTCTTGTAGCTGATTCATGCTGCAAATTGATGATAAGAAAAAGTTGCAAATTATAAGTCTATAAAATAAAAATAATGAAAGGGACATAAAAAACAAACTAAAACATCAGTTCACCAACTTTAAATTCATATAACCTTTATAAAACTTATAGTAGAAGAAATTAAACTCACGTGAATGGGTAGAATACAACAATGACCATGCACCAATGGCTGCAACTGTGGCAACATAAGATATGTGAAATTTGCAATGGACACAACAAGATGCATAGGCCGTTTCGGATTCTCTAGACAAAAGAGGCATCGTTCTTTCTGGGTCAAGAATCGATTTGCATTCATCTTATTTTGGATATTCTTGGGGTCTTCGACTCCTTGCTTCTTTCTACTCTTTCTGCTTGGACCATCTTCAAAATCATATTCATCATCTGCTTGAGTGTGAACCTTAAACTGTTTGTTCTGCATTATATTGCGAGCAAGATTCATATCGGCATCATCCTCGCCTTTCTTCTGTTCAGAAGATATCCTCTGCATAGCATACCTAGAATAAAGTGAAATTATAAGTATAAGGTAGTAGAAACAAATACTATCAATCCAAGACATCAAAACATGTTTCCGAACTTATAAAAAAATATTTTAAAAAAAATCAAAGACAATATAAGTCAAACTATGTTATGATGCAATACAAGAAATTCATCTTAGCCACAATGTTTTCACATCTAGAATTCATGAAAATATGTGTGGGATTAAGGACTTAAACAAACATATACAGAGTTCGAGATAGAAAAATACCTTCTAGAACTTCCCTCAGCTCTTGATCTAACTGCATGATCTTCATTTGCCTTCTTTGAGTTCAAAACCTTCGCATCTTCCTGTCCACCAAAGCAATAATGGAAAGTGAACAACTTAATCAAAATAATCATGAAAGTTGTTCTTGTAGACAAGATATAAGAGGAAAACAAAGTCTAGAAAATAATGCACACTCTCCCGTTTTATGGTTTTACCATTAGTTTGTCAGCTTCGTCATTCTTTCCTTTCAAACGAAGTTGCATAGCCTTGGCTGCCAACTGGTTTGCACTCATCTTATTCTGTACTGCTACTGCATTTCCATTTCCTTCATTGGGTGTGCTTACATCTGAGGTATCGCTCACCTTACTGACTAATTCCCGCATAAAGCTTCCGTCATTAGCAAATTTATTTAAGCTAGATGCTGCAGCAGCAACGATCTCAGCACCCTCAGCTACCACAAACTGGCTTTTGCGCTTTCTCCAAGATAATGAATCTTGCACTTTAGGTGCTCTCATTTCATGGTGCCGATCCTGTTGAAGTTTCATTTGCAAAATTCAGTTAAGTACACAAAGGAATATGCTTCATAAATGAGATTCATACCTAGAATAATTTATTGAAAATAGAATCCATCTAAAAAATAAATATGCTATAGTTTTCTATTTGTTCTCAAAGTTACCCTTTTAGAATCTCTTTGGATATGCTTTTCAGAATCTGGTGAATTTTCTTCAGCTACCCTTCTTTGTCTACTTTTAATAGCACGTAAATGAGCCCGGGCTGGCGCAGCTGCTTCTGATGCAACAGATGCAGTCAACTCACCAAGGGAACCCCACCTTTCTCCCACAACCCGTATATATCCACATAGTGAATGTGCTAATAACCATTGAAGCGAAATTAAAGAACAAAATGGTAAATAGAAAGTACGGGAATGAATCTGCTTTTGGAGAGTAAAATAATATGAACAAGTGGAATAAGTGTCGAAACATCATCGATGTGAAAATAAATCACAATTGAAATCTCGAGCATATCCGCATATCACACATTGGGAGCGAGGGGTAAACATGTAAAATGCCATGGAGTTACGCATGTTATACAGTGGAGAGTTTCTGTTTCTAGAGGCTGGCGTTTGCATACCATGCAAACGCCATTGGAGTCGCAATGAAACTGCGTCATTTTCTTTCTCTGTGGATTTTTTTTTAGTTGAAAATTATGTTATATTAAGGTTTTTTTTTTTTGTCCTTTTTATAGAGATTATTTTTAATCCAATTTTCACTCGAGAGGGAAGGGGCTTTTGAATTTCTACTCATTTTTAAGCTGTTTTTGACTTTTGTGCATCGATCTCTTCGTCTTCTTTCGTTTCTTTGTTTTTTTTTTTAATTCTGAGAGGTTAATTTAATATTTTGTTGTACGTATCTATTCATTTTGTACTTAAAATGACATATAAATAAAAATATTTAAAGCCAATTTAAGTGAAACAAATTTTCGACTATGATTTATTTATCTTTAACCAACCATAAATAAACATGGGTTGCTTTTGGGAGACCATTTTAAAATGCCTTTATATTTATTCATCTTTCTAAAGTTTTAAGAAAATTATACTGTGAAAACAAAAAAAGCCCCTTCAAGCTCGACGCGCGTTTACTTCAAATCTAACTTCATAACCGCGATTTCGGCCAATTCCAAATTAGGGTTTTTCTTTTCATTTGCAATTTGGCTCCATTCTCCCTCCGTTTGCTCTCAGATTTCGCAGCTGCATCTCTCCCAAATCGCCCTGCGCCGCCTCATTCATCCAAACATTCAAGTAACGTTTCTTTCTAATTGTATTCTATCTGTTATTGTTATTTTGATTATGATTGTATTCAAATTCAATTTGTTGCTGTCAATTGCATTCTGATTCTATTACACGAACCAGTATGAAACCGGTTTTTGAAAAAGTATTCTGTTTGTATGAACTAATTGTATATTCCATCACCGAATTAGGGTTTATTTCACATAATTATTATTTCCTTGTTCCTGTGTGCGATTTTCTTCTTTAATATTACACTCCTTTATGATATCTATTGTTTTTTTTTTTATATTGTTAAGCAGGTATTAGTAAGGCATAAGTCGTAGCAATCTACAAAAAAATGCTTTCTGGGGTGAAATTCATTCCTCGTGACCAGGTTTGTAGAGTAATAATACCTTATCATATTGTCACTTTTATTATTCACTCCTAATGTTAGGTCTGACTTTGATTTCTATCCACTAGGTACAAGATGAGGGGAGAAATAAATCAGACAGTAGGAGGAAAGAGGATGAGAGCCCTAGGAATAGCTCTTCCTACAGGAAGAGCTTGGTAAAATAAAAGGCTCTAGAAAGAAGAAGTGGTATTCATCCGATGAAGATTCTTCATTTTCTACAAGTGAAAGTGAGCGGGAGGATAAGAAAAGGAGAAGGAAAGGAAAGAAGAAAAAGGACAAGAGCTCTAGGAATATGAATATCTTTTCTGATGAGGATGAGCTGGATGAGATAAAAAAGGGCTCTAGAAAGAAGAAGCGGTACTCATCTGATGAGAATTCTTCATTTTATACAAGCGAAAGTGAAAGTGACCAGGATGATAAGAAAAGAAGAAGGAAAGGAAAGAAGAAAAAGGGGAGGAGTAGAGAGAACAAGATCAAAGGAGAAGCTACCGACGTTGCAGGCAATGCTACAAGTAAGAAGGATATAAGTACTAATTGTTGGAATCTTGCACTATGTCATCAATAAATTGTCCATCCAACTGCTTGTACCATTTCCCAAATATTTTTGGACCACTCTATAAACACACCCAGTGAAAACCTCTGCCAGACCCCAAAAACTGCAGTGGAACACAAACTGGCACAGCCAAAAGAACGGATACATCAAAGAACCAAGAAATGGCATTTGACCATACTAACAAAAAAGGACAAACCCTGGACTCAGATTCTCATAACCTATGTTTGGTTTAGTGAGAGAACAACTAATTCTTGCTTTTCGTTAGACAGGTTTTTACTCGCATCTGACATGGAGTTGGAAACAAAACAAGTGTATGCATACTCAATCATAATACTGTAGCATCTAGAGAAAAAACATTTTGTATACATCACATTATCAGGGTTACATAAGTAAGACACACATAGAATGCTAGCGGTACATGGATTTTATATGTACCAAATATCAGGGTTACATAAGTAAGACACACATAGCATGCTAACATGGATTTTATATGTACCGGAAACAGTAACAAACAGGTCAACGAGCCATTAGATCGTCAACAGAAAATGAAACTAGCATGATACAAAGTTAATCCCAACCCACAACAGAGACTATAGGAAACATATTTTCTACAAGATACATTCTGAGATCAGAAAAAGAATCCCTAATTCAGATAATGCCCCTCAGCATATTCCTCAAACCCACACAACGCAATTGGAACAAGAACAATCCAACCACCAAAACTACCATTTAGAATTGATTATGTTTGGTATGCATAATGAAATATCAGCACGCATCTTAAAATAAATTAACCGTTAAAAAATCAACTGATTCTGTAACACCATGAACCCTATTACTTTATTTACTCTGCACTCTCTAAACATTGATATAAACAACCATCTATTGTAGACTAAAACCAACACAAAAATAATATATCATATTATGCAACACAAAAATTAGATTATCAAAAAGCAACACGAAAAAACGAAAACACCACTACCAGTCACAGATACAGTACAAAAAAACGAAAACCAAAACGAATAAACACACATCGATCGAAAAATCCAAGATACAAAATAACTATTACTATAATAATCGACACAAAACAAAAGAAAAGGAAAAAATCGAACCTGGCCTTTGACCTTCAAATTGATATGAGCGATATCGTTAGGTTTCTTGTCTTCTTCAGTGTTGGGAGTGGGTGCAGCGCCAGACATCGTTCTTGTTCGTTCGTCTTCTGCGTTTCTCTCGCTCTGGAAAGTTAGGGTTCGCTTTTGATTTCGAATCTAATTTTGAATTTGTGTCAGCTTTTTTGTTCTTTTATTACGATATCTCTTAATGGGCTTAAAAAAGGTCCAGTGTAAAACTGTTTGATCCAACAAGTTTTACACTGAAGATGCGATTGGATCTACGGATCGGAGAAGCTGATGTGGAGGCAGTCGTTACGTTGTTGAGAGGAGAATCGGAGATAGAGCAAATCGCGAGTGGAGAAGTTAGAGTCTGGCGGAAAATTCTTCAGAGATTGAATCGAAAGTTGAAATGACGGAGGGATTGAGAAGGAGAAGAAACACTCGTACTCTGAAAAGTTGAAGAATCACTACAGAAACCCTAAATTCCACATATTCCCTTTTTCAATTTCTTCACGTTGTTTTTCTTCTTGTTGTTATTGAAACAGTCTGAAAGATTTGAACAAAAAAAAACGGGACTGATCTTGTTGAACTGAGCTGAATTGCATTCATCCTAAGGCCCAGCGTGGATTTTTGGAGCCTGCAAGGTTCTGAACACAAAAAAACTGGCTTGCTGGACTACAAATTGAATTGGCCTAGCGCCCTGCTTCTACAACACCACCTGTTTTCAAGATGACACCCCCTGTGTAGTTTTTTAGTTTTCTTTAACTATTTCTTTTCATAATTGTTAGATGACATTTTTGTTAATACGAAATATTGATGAAACAAAACATTAATATAAATTTTTAGATTTTAGGAGATTTTTTTTTAGGAATTAATTCATGATTATTCGATTATTCGAAACTTGTGATTCACCTTTGCTTATTGAGATTTGAGTCTTATGCCATTTTATTATGTGATATGCGGATATGCTCGAGATTTCAATTGTGATTTATTTTCACATCGATGATGTTTCGACACTTATTCCACTTGTTCATATTATTTTACTCTCCAAAAGCAGATTCATTCTCGTACTTTCTATTTACCATTTTGTTCTTTAATTTCGCTTCAATGGTTATTAACACATTCACTATGTGGATATATACGGGTTGTGGGAGAAAGGTGGGGTTCCCTTGGTGAGTTGACTGCATCTGTTGCATCAGAAGCAGCTGCGCCAGCCCGGGCTCATTTACGTGCTATTAAAAGTAGACAAAGAAGGGTAGCTGAAGAAAATTCACCAGATTCTCAAAAGCATATCCAAAGAGATTCTAAAAGGGTAACTTGAGAACAAATAGAAAACTATAGCATATTTATTTTTTAGATGGATTCTATTTTCAATAAATTATTCTAGGTATGAATCTCATTTATGAAGTATATTCCTTTGTGTACTTAACTGAATTTTGCAAATGAAACTTCAACAGGATCGGCACCATGAAATGAAAGCACCTAAAGTGCAAGATTCATTATCTTGGAGAAAGCGCAAAAGCCAGTTTGTGGTAGCTGAGGGAGCTGAGATCGTTGCTGCTGCAGTATCTAGCTTAAATAAATTTGCTAATGACGGTAGCTTTATGCGGGAATTAGTCAGTAAGGTGAGCGATACCTCAGATGTAAGCACACCCAATGAAGGAAATGGAAATGCAGTAGCAGTACAGAATAAGATGAGTGCAAACCAGTTGGCAGCCAAGGCTATGCAACTTCTTTGAAAGGAAAGAATGACGAAGCTGACAAACTAATGGTAAGACCATAAAACGGGAGAGTGTGCATTATTTTCTAGACTTTGTTTTCCTCTTATATCTTGTCTACAAGAACAACTTTCATGATTATTTTGATTAAGTTGTTCACTTTCCATTATTGCTTTGGTGGGCAGGAAGAAGCGAAGGTTTTGAACTCAAAGAAGGCAAATGAAGATCATGCAGTTAGATCAAGAGCTGAGGGAAGTTCTAGAAGGTATTTTTCTATCTCGAACTCTGTATATGTTTGTTTAAGTCCTTAATCCCACACATATTTTCATGAATTCTAGATTTGAAAACATTGTGGCTAAGATGAATTTCTTGTATTGCATCAAAACATAGTTTGACTTATATTGTCTTTGATTTTTTTTTTTTTAAATATTTCTTTATAAGTTCAGAAACATGTTTTGATGTCTTGGATTGGTAGTATTTGTTTCTACTACCTTATACTTATAATTTCACTTTATTTTAGGTATGCTATGCAGAGGATATCTTCTGAACAGAAGAAAGGCGAGGATGATGCCGATATGAATCTTGCTCGCAATATAATGCAGAACAAACAGTTTAAGGTTCACACTCAAGCAGATGATGAATATGATTTTGAAGATGGTCCAAGCAGAAAGAGTAGAAAGAAGCAAGGAGGCGAAGACCCCAAGAATATCCAAAATAAGATGAATGCAAATCGATTCTTGACCCAGAAAGAACGATGCCTCTTTTGTCTAGAGAATCCGAAACGGCCTATGCATCTTGTTGTGTCCATTGCAAATTTCACATATCTTATGTTGCCACAGTTGCAGCCATTGGTGCATGGTCATTGTTGTATTCTACCCATTCACGTGAGTTTAATTTCTTCTACTATAAGTTTTATAAAGGTTATATGAATTTAAAGTTGGTGAACTGATGTTTTAGTTTGTTTTTTATGTCCCTTTCATTATTTTTATTTTATAGACTCATAATTTTCAACTTTTTCTTATCATCAATATGCAGCATGAATCAGCTACAAGAACTGTGGATGATGATGTGTGGGTAGAAATCCGAAACTTCAAGAAATGCCTTATTATGATGTTTGCAAAGCAAGATAAGAAAGTAGTGTTTCTTGAAACTGTGATGGGATTGGCACAGCAACGGCGCCATTGTATGATTGAGTGCATTCCTTTACCCAAAGATATTGCTAAAGACGCTCCTTTATACTTTAAGAAGGTCAGATATTAAACTTTGTAATATTTTCTAGTTCTGCATTGCCCATATTTGTCTCTCTCCAGAATTCATGCTTTTCATTTATGCATATCCTTGAAATGAACTATTAATAGGCTGCACATAATTGTATTCCACATTGTGTTCTAAAAGCCAACATGAAAGTATTATTAGCTTTCCTTTGACACAATATAATTACCAACTTTTTGGGAGTAGCTTGTTAAAGCGATTCTAGTACGATTAAAGTTATCTACTTAGTTTCATAGGATGTCCTTCATGGATGAAAGTTCAAATATATAGTGCAAACTGCAAATAAGAATATGGGCCACAAATTTGATAGTGAAAAGGTGGAGCGTACCCACTTCATTTTTGTTTCCATGGTGTACTTCACACCACTCATTGCATATGGTGGTCTAATGGGAGATTTTTCTGAGCCAAAAATGACACCTGTCGTGTTAAGATATGGATAGTTGAACCTAAAACCAGACACGTCCATCCCAACTCCCAGCCCATATGGAAAACAATTAACCACACCATTTATAAAACTGGATTAGTTTCTAGATCAGCTAAACTTGCTTTATTTTATTTTTGGGTGTAGTTCTGTTCAGTTTATAACCTTGTTTGCACAACCCTTTTGTACATGTTCTTCTGATGAGTGTGCCACATGTGGTTAAAACTTAGTCGAATGCAAACCTGTAGAAATGGTACAGGTTTGTTAAACGGATGTTTCTGCTATCACTCATTTACCTAGTTTTCACCTGAGATTATTATTATTATTACAGTGCTGAGATTATTATTATTACAGTGCTATTAGTGAAAAATCCTTTGCAATGCTTTGTTTTTGAGATTATTATTATTATTGCAGTGCAATTAGTGAAAGATCCTTTGTAATGCTTTGTTGTTGACTGCACTTTTTCTTTGTAATGCTTTGTTGTTCTTGAGATTATTATTATTACAGTGCTATTAGTGAAAGATCCTTCGTAATGCTTTGTCGTTGACTTGAATGCACATTTCTTTCTATTCACTATTCCATTTCTGTTTTTGTTTCTATTGCTTCAAATCATAAACTCACCGTCTGTAAAATGACTTAAATCACAGGCAATTGATGAAGCAGAAGATGAGTGGAGCCAGCATAATGCTAAAAAACTCATTGATACCAGTCAAAAGGGTCTGCGAAACTCAATCCCCAAGGATTTCCCATATTTTCATGTTGAATTTGGCTTAAACAAGGGATTTGTTCATGTCATTGACGACGAAAAGGACTTCAAAAGTAACCTCGGATTGAATGTTCTCAGGGGCATGCTGCATTTACCTGAGGAAGATATGTACAGACGACAAAGGTATGCAGCATTGGACGTACAGAAGCAAGCAGTGGCAAACTTTTCCAAAGAGTGGAAAGAGTTTGACTGGACAACGGAACTTCATTGACATGTTTTTGTAAGTATTTATAGTCTGATAAAAACAAATCTGCATTCTAACAAAAGGAATGAATGGACTAAATGAGTCACTAAGGGTTATTTTTATCTTTTTAATCCAGTATTAATTATTCTATTCTAATTAGCAGTGGATCTTTCGCACATAGAGTGCAGATAAATTAGAAATTACAGTTTTGAATCCGCTTTTATCATATAAGCTATACCTACATATCAACTATATGCTGTTACATTTTAATTTTAATTTTAATTTATAAAAAGACATTTAATCATTGTAGTGAAAACTTGTTTGGACCAGCCGATTCCCGATCTAACAAGCACTAAAAACTGCGTAGTACCAAAAACGTATAAGAAACCGTAAAATTTGCGGAAAAACAGACCGATCTGGATAACTTTTTAAAAATTTGGTTTTTAAAAATTTAAGAAAAACTGAGACACAAAACTACACCGTTTCATAGTTTTTTTTTTAAATTGAGACACAAAACTAATACTATATGCTAGAACAAGTAATAGAAGCATTGTTTTAAAATCCAACCCGACCCGGCTGGTCGGACCGGTCTGATCGAGAACCGGTGGATCAGGCAGTTCGATTAAGGGATAAAACCGGAATTACATTTAGACTGAATGAAACCAATGTGAACCGGCCGGATCACCAGTTAAACCAGTGAACCGACGGTTTTTACTGAACCGGCGGGTTTGACTATTTATTTTATTTTTTAGGACTTTTGAAAAAAAAATTAACATAAACGCTTTGCCTCCTCGTTTCCCAAACCTAGACATTTGAAATGTTTTCTTTTTTATTCTGTCTTTTCTTTTTCTAATTGAAGTCATATTCTCAATTTTCTCTACCAACAAAAACTCCCACTTGCTGCTGTTATTTGATATTTCTTGTTTGCCGTAAAAAATTTCATCAAAACATCAAAAACAGGTTATTTCTTTTTTACTTGATCTAATTTGCATTGATGTTTTTCAATATGAATATTATTGTTTCATTTTGTTGATTAATTGATATAGAAAATAAATGATTAAATTTGATCATTTTCTATAAAATTGGGTCTTTTAGTTTAACAAATTGAGATAAAATTTGTATGAATGAAGCAGTTTTATACTTTTATGAATTAACTTATTATAGACTGGTAATGAAGTTGTTGTATATTGGAGATAGAAATTGAGATAGATATATATTACTGTAATAGTCGTTGTATATATTATGGAGATAAAAATTGGGTTTAAAACTATGTAATCTAAATTATATAGTAAGACAAAGTTTCCTGTTTTTTATTAATTTAAATTATATAACAAAGAAAAGTTTCAGGATTTTATTAATCTAAAATATATAGCAAAGGCTGAAAAACAAAGTTTTTATTTTTTAATTATATATGGTGATGCACAGTAACGATGCTTGGTAGCCTATATGTAATATACAGTAACATATTCATATATTTTGGATTTAGATATGCTACATATTTAATGTTTCTTATAATGTTTTTATAAATTCAATAATTTTTGTTTATAATTAATTGTGTTTTGTTAATATTTTTGTAATATAATTTTGTATTTTTAAATTTTGATTTATATTATATATGACATCACCTGCTGAAGTAATAACTTCGGAAGAAGTTACATCTCAAAATCCAACCCAACTCCAGAGCAGTAGGGGAAAAACTTATATAGCTTGGGGTCATTGTAAACAAATTGAAGAGAAAGGAAAACTTGTTAATTTGTGTATTTACTGTGATAAAATTATTAGAGGAGGGGGAATTAATAGGTTTAAATTCCATTTGGCTGGAATAAAAGGTCAAGTTGAAACATGTAAAAAGGTGCCTCCAGATGTTCAATATCAAATGAAACAAAATCTTGATGTAGGTGCAAATAAGAGAAGAAAGACTCAAGCACAAAATTTTGATGTTGATCTTACTACTCAAGAGGGTGGTGTAGTAGAAATGGATGTAGAACAATCAAGATCAAATTCAGTGATTGTGTCTCAAAAGAGAAAGAATACTAGTCGTATTGGTAATTATTTTATGCCTAGAACAACTCCTGGAGCTCAACCTTCTTTAAAAAGTATGTTACAAAGTAAGGAATTGGTGGAGAAGTGTGATCTAGCTATTGCAAGATGATTCATTGATTCTTCTGTGCCATTCAATGCAGCTAATTCTGCGTATTTTCAATCTATGGATGATGCACTTTACAGCATGAGTCCGGGGTATAAAGTTCCAACTATGCATAGTCTTCATGACTATTTGTTAAATAAATGGGTTGAAGATGTGAACAAATTGATAGAGGAGTATCGTGAGATTTGGAAGAAAACTGGTTGTACTCTAATGGCCGATGAATGGACTGATCGAAAAAGAAGAACTCTTATAAACTTTCTAGTTTATTGTCCCAAAGGTACTATTTTTCTAAAATCCGTTGATGCTTCTCATGCTTCAAAAACTGCAGATATGTTGTATAAGCTTTTTAGAGAGGTGGTTTTATTTGTTGGGCCTGAAAATGTAGTTCACATAGTGACAGATAATACTGCAAATTATGTTGCTGCTGGAAGGTTATTAGAAAATGAGTTTCCTACTTTATTTTGGTCTCCTTGTACGAAACATTGCATTAACTTGATGTTACAAGACATGGGAAAAATAGAGGAAGTAAGTGAGACAGTGTCACATGCTTCTAATGTTACCAAATATATTTATAACCATTGTTATGCATTGTATTTAATGAGAAAGCAAACAGGTGGAAGAGAAATCCTTCGTCCTGCTCCAACTCGGTTTGCCACTAATTTCATTGCTTTGCAATGTATTTTGTCTCACAAAAACTCACTAAGAGCCATGGTAACATCTAAAGAATGGACAAACTCAGCATATGCCAAAGAAGCAAAGGCAAAACAGTTTGTGGATCAAGTTTTAGATTCTGGATTTTGGAGTAAAAATGTTGATGTAGTTAAACTCACTGAACCACTTGTACGTGTGTTGCCTATTGTTGATAGTGAAGATAAACCTGCTATGGACATTCTATACAAATCTATAGTCAAAGCTAGAGAGGATATGGTGAGGAGGTTTCAAAGAAATAAGAAGAAAGTGGATCTGTTCTGGACTGGGCCGAGCTGGCCCAAAAGCAATGGTGAAGGCCCAATCCAAACGGCCTTGCAAGGGGTCATGCCGACCAAGAGGCCACATCCGTGCTCGACGCTCTATGCCAGTGCGATATCCTCGACTTCATGCTATCCCGCTCGACCTTAGCTCGAGCACTCCTCCTAGGGCAGACTCTGTCCACTGCACCACCACGCGGATCCCGAAAAGACCGTGTCCTCGTCCGTCCGTACTTCACGCAGAACATCCAGGAAGGGGACCACATGTGGGTCCCCACTACACACGTAGAACCTGGCAGTTCCTTCATTGGGCCAAACCTGCCCGGCCCAATAAGGGGACCTTGGCCCAGCGCTGGGGGCTATAAATACCCTATGTTCCCAGAGGGTCAAGTATTCATTCTTTTACCCATACTCATACTCTTGCCTGCTCGTGCTCTTACTTACTTCAGCATCAGAGTGCCTTGCAGGTACCCCCCCACCTCGTTCAAAACTTTAGCTCGGAGCCAGCCGTGACGGTCCAAGTCTGATCAGGTTAGATCAGTGGCGCCGACTGTGGGGAAATAGCTTCCCCGTCTTGCAAAACTCAAAGACCAAAGCTCAAACTCAACTACCACTGTCATGGCTGACCAAGCTCGCGATGATCAAAACGTCTGCGTCGTTGACACCAATAACAGCCCCGCGGACAAAAACGGACACCTCGACAACGTCGGCAACCCTGGTCACAACACCATCCCTGCGTCAACTGCCCCCGGACCTTCAACTTACCGCGACGGAGTTACTGTGTCGTTTTCCTCGGTCCCTCCGCCACTCGAAGGAGACGAGGCATCTCTCGCGAACTACCGGGCTGCTCGGTTCCAGGAAGTCCCCGTCCCCGCCGGGGCGGATGCCACAACTCAAGCGTTGTTCGAAGCGATCAATCAAACAAACTATCTCATCTTCGCCCAAGGGGAAAGACTAAGGGCGCTTGAAGACGACCGAAGACCCCCGATGAGGCATCGGAGGCCCCATACTCCACCTCCTCGAGTGACTGAAGTCCGACTCCCGTCTCCCCCGCGGAGACATTACAGAGAAACCTCTCGAAGCCAGTCACCCCGACCACTGGGGAAACGACCCCATTTGGAGAGGCATCCCATCATCCAAGCCGGAGGACCTAGTCGCGACCCGGCGAGACAGGAAAGAAGACACTCCGGAGACGGGCGTGTAAGATTCAACCAACGAGCATCACGCTCGAGAGAGACTCAGCACGACCAGGACCGTCTTGCCCGACAATATTACAGGTCCCCATCTCTGTCTCTGGAGAGGAGCGACGAGGACGATCCCCGCGGTCCCCTGTTGCAAGCTATCATGGAAGCACCGATCCCCCCGGGCATGGAGAAACCCCCGCACTTGAAGGAGTACGATGAAGTCGCGGACCCGGTCGACCATATAGACGGGTTCGAGGCTATGCTGCATTACCACAATGTCAGGGGGCCCATCGAATGCCAACTATTCCCCACGACTCTCAGGAAGGCGGCGATGGACTGGTACAAAGGACTCGCCCCGGGCTCAATCACCTCGTGGCGAAACCTGAAGAACCAGTTCATCAGTTCATTCACAGCTTCTCGGCGGCATCCAAAGACTGAGACGGCTCTCGAGGCCATCATCCAAAGGCAGGATGAAACCTTGAGGGAGTTCATCAATCGCTTCAACCGGGAAGTTATACAGGTCCCCTGCGCGGACCATATGAAGAGATATCTGCTGGAGAGGGGGCTCCTCCCCGACACGGAATTCAGAAAAGTCGTGGGCATCGAACCACCCAGGACATTCGATGCCTTCCTCGAAAAAGCTCGGGCATACATGGAGTACGAGGAGAGGGAAGCGGCCAACAGAGCCCGAGACTCCAGGACTCGCGGGTCCAACAGCAACTCGCGCCAGGAAGCTCCTCCTCCTCGACGAACCGGGGAGAAAAGAAAAGAAGACAGGCCCTGGGAAGTCTGAGAACAAAGAGGATCCTCGGGGAGTTTCACCGAGTACACCCCGCTCACAGCCTCCCGCGAGCGCATTCTGGCGGAGTGTGCCAGCACTGACTTCAAGGACGGCGGCGTCAAACGTCCCCGACCTGCTCCCGCCAAGCCCGAAGCAGACAAGAACAAATATTTTCAGTACCACAGGAGCCATGGTCATCTGACTGAGGATTGCGTCCACCTCAAGGATGCCATCGAAACCCTCATCAAGGGGGGGAGGCTCGCACAATACCGGCGAAGCGACGCTCCCTGTCGTGACGTCCAGGAGACAAGGGAGCCGGAGGAAGATGCCCGACCTTCTGGCGAGTCGGTCCCCATCCAGACCGCCTTCTCTGTGACTAGGCCCGAGGACTTCGACATCCCCGAGCACCTGCAGGAGCCGCTCACAACACACAGCAGGTGGGAATATTTACCCTCCTCCATGGTCATCAACGGTGGGGGATTCAACGACTTGACCATTAATTCGGCTAAGAGGAAGCTGGACGAGCTGGTCGACGCGGCGCCCCCGCAAACAGTGACGTTCGAAAGGGTAAAGGGCAGGTCAGAACCCATTACCTTCTACCTGGAAGAGCTCCCCGGCGGAGCCCCGAACGCGGTCATCCCCTTACTGATAAGGGCAAGAATGGCCAACTTTGATGTGCATCGCATCCTCGTCGGCGAAGGAAGTTCCATCGACGTGATGTACAACCAATTGTTCTGAACTCTACAGCTGGACGACTCACATCTCTCGCCATATGTAGGGTCAGACTTACAAGGTTTCAACGGCTCGACCTCCAAACCTTGGGGATACGTCAAGCTCCTGGTTACATTCGGCGAAGGAACGGCTACAAGACAAGTCAAAGTACGCTTCCTCGTCATCGACTGCCCGTCTCTGTACAACTGCATTATGGGGAGACCAACACTGGCAGAACTGACAGCGGTGCCTTCGACCGTCCACCTGAAGATGAAATTCTACACCAAGAGGGCACGGGTAGCTACTATCCAAGCAGACCTGGCCGCTGCCCGGAGGTGTTTTAACGCCGCATCTAAGGGACGCGACACTGTCGACGTAGGGACAAGGCCCGCCAAAAAGACACGACAGGAGCCCGACAAGCAAGAGCCCATCAAGGAAGAAGCCCAAAAAGCTCCACCGAAAGTCGACTCTATAGCTCTGGACACTCGTTTCGACCAGGACGAACCTCTCAACGGCGAGCAAATCCCACTCCGACCAATACCGGATGAGGATTTTGAGCTCGTCCCCCTCGGCACAGACCCGACCAAAGGAGTGAAGATTGGCAAAGATCTCCCCGACCTGGCAAGGAAGCAAATCAAGGCCTGCTTGCGCGAGAATGCTGACCTGTTCGCCTGGAGCGCCGCGGAGATGCCCGGACTCGACCTTGAGGTCGCTTGTCACCACCTCGCCATAGATCTTGCTGCTAGGGCCGTAGTACAACGTAGACGTAGGCAGTCTCCAGAAAAAACGGAGGCTGCTGAAAAAGCTGTAAAAGACCTCCTAGAGGCAAATTTTATTTCTGAAGCCCGGTATTCCACTTGGCTGTCAAACGTTGTACTCGTTAAAAAGAATAATGGAAAATGGAGGATGTGTGTTGACTGTACCGATCTCAACCGGGCTTGCCTGAAAGATGCTTTCCCTTTGCCTAACATAGACATGCTGGTCGACAACTCGGCCGGCTACAAAACATTGTCGTTCATGGATGCCTACTCGGGCTATAACCAAATTACGATGGCCGTGAGCGACAAACACTGCACGACTTTCATGACCAGCTCGGGCAACTATTACTACAACGTAATTCCCTTTGGACTGAAAAACGCCGAGGCAACTTACCAGCGCATGATGAACAAGGTTTTCCACAAACAAATCGGTGACATGCTCGAGGTGTATATGGACGACATGATCGTCAAATCCCGAGCAGACACCGACCACGCAGCACACCTCAAGAAGGTCTTTGCCCAAGCAAGACAATGTAAAATGAGATTCAACCCCGAGAAATGTACGTTCAGAGTCAAGGCAGGAAAATTCCTCGGATTCTACCTAACAGAACGAGGAATTGAAGCCAACCCCGACAAATGTCGGGCGTTCTCCGACCTCCCGACACCAACGTCGAAGAAGTCAATACAAATCATGAACGGCATGCTCACATCATTGTCCCGCTTCGTCGCGAGGTCCGCTCAGCACGCCCTCCCCTTATTCAAACTCCTTCGTAAGGAAGCAGCCTTCGAATGGAACGAGGAGTGCGAACAGGCGCTGCGCCACCTAAAGCAAAGTCTATCTCAACCACCCGTACTATCTCGACCAGACAACGGGGAGCCACTGTTCTTGTACTTGGCCGTCTCGAACGAAGCCATCAGCGCGACTCTCGTCCGCGAGACCACCGACCGACAGAAACCCGTCTACTTCACGAGCAAAGCTCTGCAAGGACCCAAAAGCATATACCAACAGATAGAAAAGGTGTCTCTAGCCCTCGTCAACGCGGCGAGGAGGCTCAGACACTATTTTCTGGCCCACACAATCATCGTACGAACCGACCAACCGGTGAGGCAACTCCTGGGTCGGCCCGATATGGCGGGCAGAATGTTGAAATGGTCCTTGGAAATCTCCGAATTCGACATTCAGTACGAGAGTAGGAAAGCCCTGAAAGCACAGGCCCTGGCCGACTTTGTCGCGGAAATGACCACTCATGACCCACCCGCGGGGAAGGAACACAAGTGGACCATCTTCATCGACGGGGCATCCAGCTCGTCCGGAAGTGGAGTAGGAATCCTTTTGGAGAACGAGGAAGGCGTAGTGATCGAACACTCCTTAGCTCTTTCCTTCCCGACGTCGAACAACCAAGCAGAGTACGAAGCCCTGCTTGCAGGACTGAGACTAGCCGAGGACCTGGGAGCCCGCGAGGTACAGATCTACACCGACTCCCAACTCGTCGCCTCCCAAGTCCAGGGGAGTTACCAATCCAAAAACGACAACCTCGTCGAGTACTTGAACTTAGTCAAAAAATACATGACAAAGTTTGTACGGGCGGAAATTTCACATGTTCCCCGCGAGAAAAACACGAGGGCAGACATATTGTCCAAACTCGCGAGCACGAGAAAGAAGGGCGGGAACAAATCCGTCATCCAAGAATCCCTAGCACACTCGAGTATCGAAAGATCCTCGACGCCAGTTGAGGTCCACGCCATAGGGGATGCCTCGTCTTGGATGACCCCGGTTTACAATTTCTTGACGAAGGGCGAACTCCCATCGAACCAGACCGACGCGACCGTCACCAAGCGGAGAGCATGCTCCTACGTGGTGCTCGAGCACAAACTGTATCGCAGGGGATTCTCCATCCCACTCCTAAAATGCATCGACGAATCCACGGTCCCCGAGGTACTGCGGGAGATACACGAAGGGATTAACGCCCAGCACATGGGCGGTAAGTCCTTGGCGAGGAAAGCTCTTCGAGCAGGATATTACTAGCCGACGATGCAGCAGGACGCCAAGGAACACGTTAAGAAGTGTGACAAGTGCCAGAGGCACGGTGACATGCACCTCGCCCCCCTCACGAACTGAGCATACTGTCGTCCCCGTGGCCGTTCGCTTGGTGGGGCATGGATATCCTCGGCCCCTTCGTGCAAGGGACCTATCAAAATAAATTCCTCATTGTGGCCGTGGATTACTTCACGAAATGGATAGAAGCCGAGGCCCTCGCGAAGATCACCTCGCACAACATCCTCCGTTTCTACAAGAGAAACATCCTCTCCAGGTTCGGAATCCCGAGGGCACTGGTGACCGACAACGGCACCCAATTCACTGACCACGGGTTCCAAGACTTCGTCACCATACTAGGAACGAAACAACACTTCACTTCGGTCGAGCACCCTCAAACCAACGGGCAAGCCGAAGCTGCGAACAGAGTCATCCTCCGGGGACTCAAACGCCGACTCGGCGAAGCGAAGAGGGGATGGGTCGAGGAGCTGCACAACGTCTTGTGGGCATACCGCACCATGCCTCACTCAACGACCGGCGAGACCCCATTCTGACTAACATACGGCACCGAGGCCGTTATCCTGGTAGAAATCATGGAACCTTCCAGACGGACAGAGAACCCCCTCGACGAAGAAATGAACGACAAGGCACTCAGGGACGAGCTCGACCTAGTCGAGGAAATCCGATCTGGGGCGTCCCTCCGCGAAGCCACCTTAAAACAACGAGTGGCTCTACGCCACAACGACAAGGTCATTAAGCGCGAGTTCGAAATCGGAAGCCTGGTATTACGAAGGAACCAGAAAGACTCCCACGAAGGGAAGCTGACCGCGAACTAGGAAGGGCCTTATCGCGTCCACGGCACCACTGGTACCGGAGCGCACTACCTCGAGCAACTAGACGGAGAGCCACTACTACGACCTTGGAATGCTGCTAAACTAAAGCAGTACTATAGTTAAAAACCACCAACACCGAGGACCCTCGACTGTCGACTCCCGCGCCCAGTCAACAAGGAGAAACATCCGACCCGTAGAGAGGCCGAGGTACAGGCCCGACCTACGGCCAAACCGCATAACATCGTCTAACCGACAAGAGCAAACGATAGTGCCCGACGTGGACACCTCTATCGAGTTCCACCGTCGAAGTACCTGTAGGGCAGAACACCCAGCTCGCAATGGGCAGTTCACGCCGCGGGTAAATAACCCTGATCCGGGTCATATACCCGACCAAGCGGCTTCGCTCCGCACGCCCGACGAATCTCGAAGAACGTCGGGCCATCTAAAAGGGTCAAAAATAAGTCTCTCCCCTCGAGGTCACCACTTAGGCGAATCTGGCCACCAAGAAGAAGCCGAGCATAGGCACGAATAAAGGACTTAGGCAAATTTGCCAACAAAGTCACAACCCCGTACGGGCACGACTCGGGCCCATAACTTAGGCCAATTTCAGCATAAAAATATTAAACACGAACACGGGCAAACTATCAAAAAATTGAAACAAACATTCATTCAAAATGCCCGTAGGCAACAAAGCAAATAGATATAAACCGACCTAGAAGGTCGACAATGTTTAGGAAATACAAAGATCGGGCACGCAGGCCCAAAAAATATGAACGGGCACGCAGGCCCAAAACAAACATCAATAAAGGCGCGCAGGCCCTATCAGAATCTCACAACTCAGCTTCCCCGGAGCTATCACCACCAACGACAGGAGACTCGGGCAGAGGCACAACCTGACCATCAATGATCTGAGACATATAGCCCGCCCCTTCAGTATTCAGACCGGGATTCAACAAGGAAAGCTGGCTGACCGCGGCTTCAAAGTCGTCCGCCATAGCTCTGACGCAGTCCCCCTTGAGAAGTTGGATGCGAGCGACCAGTTCCGATCGACTCCACAAATGAGCTGTATCCTCTGACTCGTCCTCGGCAGGAAGCATAGCGGCCTTTAGGTCCTCGATCTCTCTGGCGAGGCGCCCGTTGTCAATTTCCAGACGTTCCTTGTCCTCACGGAAATGGTCCCTCTCCTCGGCCAGCCTCCCCGAGTTCTCTTTCTCCAGAGCCAGCAACTCTGTCTCCGCCTCGGTATCAGGTCGGTGTGTGGCTCGACCTCCTGGACGTCCGGGTTCCCTCCCGAAGCAGCTCTCGAGCTAGGTGGCGAGTCCACCCTCGTCGCCTGAGAAGTGCCCGGGCTAGATGGCGGACCCATCCTCGTCGCCTGAGGAGCTCTCACCACCCTCTTATTAACCTTCTTGTCACGGGACAACTTCAAGAGCCTCTCCCTTCGTCCGGCCATCAGACCTGCATGAAAGAACCCCGGGTTAGTAACGAGCAAATAAGCGAACAAGTAACAAATGAAGAAATTCAAACAAGACAAAACAATAACGACCTAGCAGATTCGCGGCCTGCCCGAAGGACTGGCACTCCACAAGTGCCTTCGTGTCGATCGGTCGGGCCTCGAAGGTCGGATAACCCTCTTCGTTAAATATATCCTTCCCCTCCCTCATGGCCCATCTGACGGGGAAGAAACTGTCGACATATCGACAGAGAGTACCATAAGCCTTCTCATCTTCGGGGCTCATCTCGCCCGCGGACGTGTGATAGTACCCGGTGCCATGCTCATAGTGCCTCAAGGTCCAATGCAAGGGAAATTTGGCCACGCGCCCTAACACCGGGCATCCATCGTCGTCTAGAAGGGCTTCCACGTGGTCCTCGGTCACGACTGTTTCTTCCTCATATACAGATTCTAAACCCGTTGTGGTAACCGGCCTCACAATGTACCACTTGTCTTTAAAGCCCCGGACAGAATCCATGTACATTCTGAACAATCTCTTCGACTGCTTCAAGGAAACCCAGCTATGCCTACCTCCCCGGGACTGGCTCTGAAAGTGGAAGACTCTGAAGAAAAGGGGTATGGTCGCCCCAATCCTTAGAAACTGACAAGTTAGCTCGAACGCCCAGATGAAAGCGAGCGAATTTGGGTGAAGCTGCGACGGGGCCAGCTCCAGATGGCTAAAGACCCCGACCTGAAAATCGCTGAATGGCAGCTGTAACCCAAGGTCCTTGAAGGAAATTTCATACATGGGGAATCCATACTCGGGGAACTCTGAGCAGATCCGTGCGGTGAAAGTTGGTCGCGAGACGATGAAGTTCTTCTGGAAATCGGGCTGGCTACTGCCCTTCTCGAGGATGGTATATGCACTCCGACTACGTCGACTGTAGGCCGAAGCTATCCCCCTGGGCTCGGCGCCCACCCATGCCAGCAAAGGGTCCTCAATGGTATCAACCAAATTTACATTTTCCTCGGCACTTTGGTCTTCCACCTCAGCGTGCCCCGAGGAACACGGTTCGTCGGCCATGGTTACTGTTGTACCCCAAAATTTGCCCTCCCATATTCTTCAAGAAATTGCCAAGCCAAGTCACAAAATTCCCCAAGGGTTGTGCAGTCCAACTGTCTCCTATGCAGTCAAAACTAGGGTTGGGTTCTGATCAAGAAAATGAAGGTTTCAAAGGCCCAATCAAGTCTCACATGCTTACAAATATGGTCAAGCATCTTCATATCAAGTTTCAAGGCATTCAGCTCAAAACTGCACAGTCAAAACCCTAAATTGCACTACAGTCAACTGTAGGGGCAAAATGGTCATTTGACAGTCAAAAGTTCAAATTTTTGGTCAACATATCATTTTGAAGCCGCAAACATCATTTGATCAATGCTTGATCATGATTCTCAAAATTTGGCTCAGAAATCATCAAAGATGCAAAAGTTACTATATTTGGACAGCTGAAAAAGTCAACTGAAATTGACCAGGGCATAACTTTCACATGGATTATCAGAAAAATTCCATCCAAAGCTCATTTTGAAGAGAAAGACATTTCCTACAACTCATCTTCATATTCCAAGTCCAAGAAATGCTCTCACAAAAAGTTATCAATTTCAACATTATAGGTCATTTTCAAAAGTCAACAAAAAGGGACTTTAAGTCAAAGGCCATAACTTGAGATTGGTAAATCAAAATGACATGGGACCAAATGAATTGGTTAGAGGACTCAAATACCTTTCCAAAATGTCCAAGAACATGTGAAAAGCTTAAAAATTGAGCAAGTTATGCCTTGTGGAAGTTGGGAAATTTTTGAATATTTTGAAAAGTCAACAATGGTTCAAATGACCTAAATTTGCTAATGGGCCCATTTTTCTTCCATGATTCATCATTCTAAGCATATGCACAACCACTTGGCCCAAAGGGAAGTATTTTCTCATTTTTATTTATTTATTTGAGTTTTTATTTATATTAATTCAATTAAATCAATTAAATATGTGAAAAATATTTAACCTAACAAAACCAATCTTTTTATACATGTTTTAAGGTCAATATTTCGTGTAAATGCAAATAGGGAAATATTTGGAGCTGATTGGCATGATTGAGAGCAAAATACACATGAAAAGATATGGAAAAGATCCTTAAGAAATCAAATATTGAAAACCATTATGGCCATGGATTTTATTCAATTTTCTTGACCTAATAGCTTCAATACATAAAGAGGAATCAAACCCTAATGCTAGAGGACCCTAAGCTGCGCTCAAGAACACTTGGCAAAACTTGAAAATTCTTCCATAAAACTCAAAACTGAAATCAGTGTTCTAGGTGGATTCAAGGCACGAAATCCATTCCAAAAGCTTCCTTGTGGTTCACTGATCATATTCCAATTCATAACACTCATCAAAAGGCAAAGAATCGCTGTACAGAACTCAAAATTTTCTCACAAAATTGCATACACGCATCTTGATTTTAAGGCATTTCCATGACATTTGGTTTACATATTCTTATTCAATGATGCTTTCTGATGCTTACCATGTGATTTAATTACGTTTTTACGCACTATATACAAATATGCCATAACTGACTTTTAGGGTTTTCAGAGTTCTTGAATTGGGGTTTTTCACCCAAGGAAAAATTAGGACTCAAAGTCACCACCATTGCAATCAGCATGCTCCAACGAACAAGAAGCACTAGTCGCGATTAATTTATGAGCTACACAGGCCTATTCGCTATTTTCTGGTAGCTGGCTTAAGACAACGCGTCTAAAACCGTTGCTCAATGTTTTATCTTTCAGGCACGCGAGGAAGACGATACCGTGTCAGGGAGTGATTGGTTCTTTTTGAATTTCGCGCTAAAATCTTATCTATATGCGTTACTTATCTTATATTATTTGTTTAATGCTTAATGTTAATGCGCGTTAATTGGCACAACTGGTCAGGGAAGGCATTGGCAAGGCATATGACCTGGGTTCGAGCCCCAGGTCTGTATAAATTCCATATTATTTTGCAATATGTCTTCCTATGCAGCGCTAATATTCAAGATACACCATACGCTTCAAGATCCAATTGTCCACGTGTTCCTGGAGACCAAATTAAGGGCTGAAGATTGAGGAACGCTGTAGGCTTAAGTCAATGCATCATATGTGATTCAAAAAAGTCAATAAGGCCAAAATCAATTGGGCCAGATTGCTAAGGCCTATACCTCCACTTTGGGGACTTCCACCCCCCCTGGTTTGCAAATTCTATTTTATTTTTATGTTTTATTTTAATTATTATTCTATTTGCTCTCTTGTTAAATTAATTAATTTTCTTTTTTTACAAAATATAAAAACTTCATAAAAATCAGAAAAGATGAAAAATATAATAAATATTTAATTTAATTATTTTCATAAATAAATTAACATGTAAATTAAATATTAGTTAAATTAGGTTTCTCTTAATTCTTTTCATAATAAAATATAAAAAATATAGAATTTAGGCTTAATTTTTATCCTTTTTAATTTTTCCTTTTATTATAATATTATTTATTTATCTATTTTCATAATTAAATTGTACATAAAAATTAGGGTTTCATTTAGTTAAAAATTCCAATATTTTCTTAATAAAATAATTAGAATTAGGGTTTGACATTTTATTTTAATTTGAATTAATTCTTTTTTTCCATTAAATCTAAAAAAAACATTTTTCTTTTAAATTTTAATTTCAATCCTTCATTAACTTTAATTTTTTACAAAAGGGTCCAACGCCCATGTTCGTAATTTATTTAATTTCGCGCATTTATTTTATGTCGTTTATTATAATTATGTAACTCTCCCAAAGCGTTGTAACTTAAACTTCTCGCACTTCTATTTCCTTTGCTTTATTTATTTTCTGTCAAATCGGGTCCGGTTTAATTTTGGCGATGTGGACCCGCGCCATTGTAATAGTTTAGATTTATTTTCCCGCAAATATTTTAACTGTTTACAAAAAGCATGAAAGAATGAATGGCCATAATAAAATCAAGCGTAGATCACAATAAACATGACAAGACAAATAACTGAAACATGACACACGAACCGCACACACCACCCCTAGGGTACGCCTCACTGTTGCCTTTCGAAAGGTGATCGTCGAGTAGAGGATGTCTTAGTAAGTCCTCATGATCCGGGAACCTGGCATGAGGGTAGCTTCTAAGGTGTCTTCCCATTGCTCCGGTGATCACCATGTCCCTAAAACTCGAATTGACCCGAACACCTCCAACGGTGGTGCTACCTACCTCTCAATGGTGGGATAGCACTACTTTAAAGGACATTTACACAGACGAATTCCTTAGGGTAGGTAGACGACTCTAGATACTTGCTCTAATTTCAAAACAAATCAAAAATACTTTTCACACCAACACATTTTCAAAAAGCTTTCGAAAGCAATATTTCAAACACTCTTGAGGACCGATACAAGAGTCGAACTGAAATTTTCAAAGAAACTTTTTTAAAACCCACAGTTGAAAAGCAAACAAACCATTTTTTGAAAACACAAATGAGCAAGTATCTAAGAGCCCATGGATAACCATGGATAGAAAGGGTGCTAACACCTTCCCTTTCTATAATCTACCTCCCGAACCGAGAGCAATCTCTATAAGGAATTTTTCTGTGCTTTTGTCCTTTCCATTTGGAGAAAATAAAAGACGGTGGCGACTCTTGCTTCCGCGACATTTCGCGAACCAGCGTTAAACAGTCAGTTCCAGATCCACCGATCACAGAACTGGCGACTCTGCTGGGGACTAAACTTAAAGTGGGGTGTACCTTAGGGCTAGGTCATAACTGTGTTTTCAATTGTCTCCTTTGCTTGCTTTATTATTGTGGGTTGCTTGGGAGTTCTATAGATCCTAACCCGGATCTGGGGGATACCTTCTTAGAAAGTAGCAACAAGGCTGTGAGGGAACTGTGCGGGGTATACCGACATGGTTGAAACAGTCTGCTACGTTGATGTGGCACTTTGGTGTGTACCGGTAACCCTTGAGTTCAGTCAAGGAAAGTACGGGGCCTCCGCGTGGTGTCGTGAAGCATCAACAGACCTTAGGAACCTTAATTGAACTATCTTGGCCTCTTTAGGGTAGTGAGATAACTGACTTTGGTGCAGTCCGAGGTTGGTTGATACTCGATACTACACTCAATTGAGGGTTGCTTTCCTGGAATATTTCGGTCGCCAGTTCAGTGGCTAAATCGAAACGATGAACAATGAAAGCAATCCCGTGATATTGGGAACCTTAGAACCCGGTTACTTCTAATAGGACAGGTTGAGCCCACCAACTTCAAGAGGGTACTACCCAGACCCCATGCTGGCCTAAACCCTAAGGGTTTCTCTTGTGTGACTTGTGTGCCTTTGTACTTGCCTACTTGCATGCTTGTTAGCTGACACATGAACTACTTGCAGGTTCTGTTTATAGTCCTTAACTAGGACTCATAACAGGGTTTACCAAAATTCTTGCAGGTTTTGTTTATAGTCCTTAACTGGGACTCATAACAAGGTTTACCAAATTTCTTGCAGGTTTTGTTTATAGTCCTTAACTGGGACTCATAACAGGGTTTACTAGATATCTTGCAGGTTTTGTTTATAGTCCTTAATTGGGACTCATAACAAAGTATACTGAATTTCTTGCAGGGTTTGTTTATAGTCCTTAATTGGGACTCATAACATGGTTTACCTACATCACCCCATGCATAGCATGACATCATACCATTGCATACCATTGCATACATCCTAACCCATTTCAAGGATCTCAAGGGCTTGTGATGCAGGTCATGATGAACAATTATCCCAGCAAGGGGCAAAGAGGATTTATTTTCCTCTAGCCAAGGTTGTCAGGGGCTATGACCCACTGGAGATGGTGAGCCTTTGACCCTTGAAGAAGGACTCTCAACAACATGAAGTACCTTCAATCAAGTTACCAGCTTCCAAACTCTAACAAGTTTCTCTGTTTACCCCGCGAGATCCTTGAAATCATTGCATGCATGTCATACATATCATGGCATAACAGGTACCCTTTCTCTGCAGTTTACTTACCGTCTTCGCTGTTTATTTCAGCCGATCGTCATGAATCCTGAATCATCAGCCGAGCAGACTATCAAGGACCTCCAGGCTCAGAACGCCCAGTTCCAAGAGCTGATCATGAATTTGACCCAGGGGCAACAAGATCTGAAGGCTTTGCTCTTGAAGAAGGACAAGAGGAAGAAGAGGACTGTTTTGTTCAGCCCTAGACGCAGATCTGGGAATGCACCGCAGATTCAAACTGAGAGGACAACTCCATCTGTGAGGGAAGGTAGTCATCAGGGGGAAAGGGTTCCCAGTCCAGTGGTCTCCGACAATGAGACAGATTTCAACGACGAACAATACCCTCCTGCCGAAGACAAGTACAAATAGTTGGAGGATAGGCTGAATGCTATGGAGATCCAACAGGTACCTGGGCTGGATCTTGGAGATCTGGGTTTGTCAACTGGTGTGATTATTCCTCGGAAATTCAAAGCACCATCCTTTACCAAGTATGACGGGGCGTCTTGTCCCAAGTTACATCTCAGGTCCTATGTTCGGAAGATTCAACCATATACGGTGGACAAGAATTTGTGGATCCACTTCTTTCAGGAGAGTCTTTCAGGGACTCATCTCGAATGGTTCTATCAGCTAGATGGGACCAAGGTTCATAACTGGGAGGAGTTGGCTACTGCTTTCTACAAGCAGTATCAGTATAATGCCGACCTTGCTCCTACGCGTACCCAACTCCAGGGTATGTCGTTAGGATCAAGTGAAGGTTTTAAAGAATATGCGCAGAAATGGAGGGATCTTGCTGGAAGGGTACAACCACCTCTGACTGATCGGGAACTTGTTGATATGTTCTTGGGGACCCTGTCTGGTCCGTTCTACAACCATCTAATTGGGAATTCGTCTGCCGGATTCACAGATCTTATCTTGACGGGAGAGCGAATAGAAGCTGGCATCCGGTCTGGGAAAATTCAAGAGGCTGCACCATCTGATAAAAAGCCTCACCATGGAAAGAAAGAATCCAATGCTGTGCACGGTAAAAAGAGCCGTCATGAGGCAGGGGCAATCCAGATCTCCAATCCCGGACCTGCTCAACAAGGACAGGGGCAGCAGCGCAAGGAGAAACGACAGTATACCAAAATCAACATGTCGCTGGATCAGGCACTACAACAAATGTTGAAGGCAGGGCTGATCACCTTAAGGGCTCCTCTTCGGAATCCGAACACTTCTGCTCCCAACTATCATCCCAATGATAGGTGCGCGTATCATTCTGATAGCCCGGGGCATACTACAGACAACTGCTGGCCTCTCAAGAACAAGATCCAGGATATGATTGACGCCGGAGAGATTCAGTTTGAAGTGCCAGAGACTCCGAACATAATCACTGCTCCGTTCCCCAATCATTGAAGACTTTTGTTCATATGAATTTTTGAGTTGTATTTTTCTTTGCTTATACAAACAATTAACGTCATAGCAAACTCTTTTATTCTATTAATGCATCGCATATGTCTGTCTTGGGAATTAATACAATTATTTTTATTATATTCTTTTCATATTTTTTCTGATGTCAACTCTTGGTTAATAATTCCGAGCCTCTTGAGGGAGGATGACGAAAACGATACCGCAATCTTTACAGTATGCTTTTGAACAGACCCCGCTGATGAGGTACATGCATTGTTTCAATCCCTAAACACTGGAGTTATAAGATGATAATCCCTCATCAACCCCTCTGAGCCAAAGAAGTAGGAGTTTTTACTTTCGAAAATCAAAACCCTTAATCATAACCTGGGGCAGGGTAGTTCTCTCAGTTGATCCAAGTGCGCAACAAATGGCACCAAAGAGATCCTTACGAAAGACAGCGATGGTTCCGAATAATCATAAGGACAGGCAGTCATTATCAAAAACAAAATCATAAATGAAAAGCCCATTAAGTCAAAACCCATGAAGGAGACTTACAAAACAGGGGCATCCCGCTGACTGTAATTCCAAAAAAGGGAAACAGTTCAGGCAAAAAAAGAAAGGGATAACTAAATCAAAAAGAAAGAGGTCTTATAAACCCTCAACAAAAAAAGGAATGACTGCCTATTCAAAATAAGTTATCAACATCCGAATCATCACCGGAAAATCAAAACAAAGACTCAAACAAGGTCTAACGCATAATCAACTGAGTTTAGGTTTGGAGAACATCACGAAGAGCGGATGGGTACAAATAATTTGAGCCTTTATCCTTTGTTTCTTAAACCGTGAACCAAGCCACGTTATAACCCTCAAAAGTCCTAGCTGAAGCATGGGTTAGTTCGAAAGCATACTGTTACAAAAGGTATCCTGACTCCTGAAGGCCTACGGTAAAATAACGAGTTGACATCACGTTTTACAAACATTAACTTGTTCTATGAAAAAGAATGCATCTTCAAAATCTTCAAGACAGACGTTAAGCTTTGCATTTTTAATATAACTTTGATTGCATATGACTTTTTATTTAAACAGCAGGGAAATTCGCACAATGAAAGTCTAAGGAACAAGAGTATCTCCAATCAAGGGGCATGGCATGACTATTGTCCCTCATCTGGGGCAGTGAAGTCAAGATCCAGAGAATCTCTCAAAAGGCCAAAAAGCCTGGGGCAAATCTCTGCCTGAGTCACTAGGGGCACTCCAGCAACGAATCTTGCACGATCAGACACCTTCTGGTAATATGGCAACACAAGCAGCCAGGGGCACCTACCTGCATTCTAAGAGCGTGGACACAGTCGAAAGATACTACGCAAAATCAAAGACCCGCTAGGTCGACGTACCTAGGCAAAAATAAGGGCTTCCCGGCGAACCAAAAGGGTTCGGGCAAAATGAAGGGATGAAATGAGAAAAAATCTGTACACCCGGCAAGTCGAAAACCTGAAAAAGCGGATTGGGCAAAAATGGGTATCCCGGTGGACTGAAAACCCGAAAGGGCGGTCCAGGCAAAAGTTAGGGATTAAAGCGTACGACTATGTCCTGCCATCTGTCTACCAGAAGAAGGTTTGTCCATCAACAACTATCAGCACCCCACAAGTGCCTCCCCCATAGAAACAGGGGCAATAAAGAATGGTCTAAGCAATCTGATTGTTCCATCCTCCAAGGTATCAGGGTAGGGTCCGTTGAAGAACATAACCAATACAGTTCAATACTTCCCCAGGAGAGTCTAATCTAGTTCCCCAGGAAAGTTGGAATCGTCTCCCCAAGCAGCAAGCCTATCCCCAGTGGATTCTGGAAGCTTATCCCTCGCAGAGCACGAACGCGTCTCCCGGCTTTATTCAAAGAGTTATTTCCTTAACAGGATATAACTGGGTTATCCTCAGCCAAAAGCCATGGAAAGAGCGTCGATGACGAAGCCTTCTTATCCCCAGCGAAGTCCATCAATACTTCCAACAACAAGAATATCCTCAGCAAGTTATCATCAACCTCAGCAAAGTAGTCCTCTCCCCACAGAGTATCTCCCTGCAGGGTAATCCATTCGCCAAGTTCATTCCCCAACGGGGTTATCTTCTCCTACCGGTATACTTGCAACTATCATCCCCAGCGGAAGCAAAATCTATTCCTCAACATCAGCCCAGGATACGATTTCCCGGCACCCGTCAAGGATTTATTTTCTTAGACAAATATACATCACATCTTCATACATTATAGCATGCATAGGCATCATACTACACGCATCTCATTGATCTTGAAGACATACAGTTCATGCATCATGATTTTGCATACAATTATGTTTCGCCTTTTCAGGAAAAAGATCAATACAAAAATGATTACTATCAACTAACGCAATTCTTTCTAGATATAGTTTCAGATATGATCCAGAGATGGTGACGTTCTGACGCTGCTTCCAGATTTCCTTCTAGATATAGTTTCAGATATGATCCAGAGATGGTGACGTTCTGATACTGCTTCCAGATTTCCTTCTAGATATAGTTTCGGATATGATCCAGAGATGGTGACGTTCTGATACTGCTTCCAGATTTCCTTCTAGATATAGTTTCGGATATGATCCAGAGATGGTGACGTTCTGATACTGCTTCCAGATTTCCTTCTAGATATAGTTTCGGATATGATCCAGATATGGTGACGTTCTGATGCTGCTTCCAGATATCCTTCTAGATATAGTTTCAGATATGACCTAGAGATGGTGACGTTCTGATACTGCTTCCAGATTTCCTTCTAGATATAGTTTCGGATATGATCCAGATATGGTGACGTTCTGATGCTGCTTCCAGGTATCCTTCTAGATATAGTTTCAGATATGACCTAGAGATGGTGACGTTCTGATACTGCTTCCAGATTTCCTTCTAGATATAGTTTCGGATATGATCCGGATATGGTGACGTTCTGATACTGCTTCCAGATTTCCTTCTAGATATAGTTTCGGATATGATCCAGATATGGTGACGTTCTGATGCTGCTTCCAGATATCCTTCTAGATATAGTTTCAGATATGACCTAGATATGGCGACATTCTGATACTGCTTCCAGATTTCCTGCCAGATATAGTTTCAGATGTAAACCAGATAAGGTGACGTTCTGATGCTGCTTCTAGATTGCCTTCCAGATATAGTCCAGATATGAACCAGATATGGCGACGTTCTGACACTTATTCCAGTTGAAGACATTTCAAGACCTCCTCTAGTCCAGCTAAATCGATTCCCAACAGATTTTTCTGATAAAAACTCAGCAGAAGTGATGGTCCCCTCTCCGGCAAGTGCGTGAGGTGGTAATTCCTTTTTTCAGATGTTTCCCTCTCCGACGATGAGTGTGAGGTGATAGTCTCCTATGGTCCCCTCTCCGACAAGTGCGTGAGGTGGTAAGTCCTTTTCAGATGTTTCCCTCTCCGACGATGAGTGTGAGGTGATAGTCTCCTATGGTCCCCTCTCCGGCAAGTGCGTGAGGTGGTAATTCCTTCTTCAGATGTTTCCCTCTCCGACGATGAGTGTGAGGTGATAGTCTCCTATGGTCCCCTCTCCGACAAGTGCGTGAGGTGGTAATTCCTTCTTCAGATGTTTCCCTCTCCGATGATGAGTGTGAGGTGATAGTCTTCTATGGTCCCCTCTCCGGCAAGTGCGTGAGGTGGTAATTCCTTCTTCAGATGTTTCCCTCTCCGACGATGAGTGTGAGGTGATAGTCTCCTATGGTCCCCTCTCCGACAAGTGTGTGAGGTGGTAATTCCTTCTTCAGATGTTTCCCTCTCCGACGATGAGTGTGAGGTGATAGTCTCCTATGGTTCCTTCTCCGACGGTGTGTGAGGTGGTAAGTCCTTTTCAGATGATTCCCTCTCCAACGGCGAGTGAGGTGATTCCCTTTTAGATTATAAAGGTCTATGGTTCCCGTTCCGATACTACAAAGATGGTAATTCCCGATAAGATTTTTCTCAACGAGCGTTGTTGAAGTTAAAATCACCCAAGGTTCTCTTATCATTCATGCTAAGGCAGTAACCATCCCTGGTTCTTTCATCGCTGTTTGAAGCTCCAGACTCAGCTCTTGTAACCAGTCAGGACATATCTATACCAAGCATCTAAAATCAGCTCCTGCAACGTGTCAGGTACTCATTTGTTTCTTTTGCAGGTATGCAGGTTCTAGCTAAGGAATCTCCTACGCGATCAACATCCAGATGGCATCTATAAGCCCATCATCCTATCCAAGCGCCCTCTAAATGGCATCTATAAGCCCATTCCACCATCACTGCTACTATGTGAGCGCAAATTTCTGGGCACTCTAGTGTCCAATCATCTTCTACCCTCGGATTACGAAAGGCACGCTAGCCAATCTGCATCCTCAGGTCTAAGAAGATTGAACAGGGGCAACTGTTGTACCCCAAAATTTGCCCTCCCATATTCTTCAAGAAATTGCCAAGCCAAGTCACAAAATTCCCCAAGGGTTGTGCAGTCCAACTGTCTCCTATGCAGTCAAAACTAGGGTTGGGTTCTGATCAAGAAAATGAAGGTTTCAAAGGCCCAATCAAGTCTCACATGCTTACAAATATGGTCAAGCATCTTCATATCAAGTTTCAAGGCATTCAGCTCAAAACTGCACAGTCAAAACCCTAAATTGCACTACAGTCAACTGTAGGGGCAAAATGGTCATTTGACAGTCAAAAGTTCAAATTTTTGGTCAACATATCATTTTGAAGCCGCAAACATCATTTGATCAATGCTTGATCATGATTCTCAAAATTTGGCTCAGAAATCATCAAAGATGCAAAAGTTACTATATTTGGACAGTTGAAAAAGTCAACTGAAATTGACCAGGGCATAACTTTCACATGGATTATCAGAAAAATTCCATCCAAAGCTCATTTTGAAGAGAAAGACATTTCCTACAACTCATCTTCATATTCCAAGTCCAAGAAATGCTCTCACAAAAAGTTATCAATTTCAACATTATAGGTCATTTTCAAAAGTCAACAAAAAGGGACTTTAAGTCAAAGGCCATAACTTGAGATTGGTAAATCAAAATGACATGGGACCAAATGAATTGGTTAGAGGACTCAAATACCTTTCCAAAATGTCCAAGAACATGTGAAAAGCTTAAAAATTGAGCAAGTTATGCCTTGTGGAAGTTGGGAAATTTTTGAATATTTTGAAAAGTCAACAATGGTTCAAATGACCTAAATTTGCTAATGGGCCCATTTTTCTTCCATGATTCATCATTCTAAGCATATGCACAACCACTTGGCCCAAAGGGAAGTATTTTCTCATTTTTATTTATTTATTTGAGTTTTTATTTATATTAATTCAATTAAATCAATTAAATATGTGAAAAATATTTAACCTAACAAAACCAATCTTTTTATACATGTTTTAAGGTCAATATTTCGTGTAAATGCAAATAGGGAAATATTTGGAGCTGATTGGCATGATTGAGAGCAAAATACACATGAAAAGATATGGAAAAGATCCTTAAGAAATCAAATATTGAAAACCATTATGGCCATGGATTTTATTCAATTTTCTTGACCTAATAGCTTCAATACATAAAGAGGAATCAAACCCTAATGCTAGAGGACCCTAAGCTGCGCTCAAGAACACTTGGCAAAACTTGAAAATTCTTCCATAAAACTCAAAACTGAAATCAGTGTTCTAGGTGGATTCAAGGCACGAAATCCATTCCAAAAGCTTCCTTGTGGTTCACTGATCATATTCCAATTCATAACACTCATCAAAAGGCAAAGAATCGCTGTACAGAACTCAAAATTTTCTCACAAAATTGCATACACGCATCTTGATTTTAAGGCATTTCCATGACATTTGATTTACATATTCTTATTCAATGATGCTTTCTGATGCTTACCATGTGATTTAATTACGTTTTTACGCACTATATACAAATATGCCATAACTGATTTTTAGGGTTTTCAGAGTTCTTGAATTGGGGTTTTTCACCCAAGGAAAAATTAGGACTCAAAGTCACCACCATTGCAATCAGCATGCTCCAACGAACAAGAAGCACTAGTCGCGATTAATTTATGAGCTACACAGGCCTATTCGCTATTTTCTGGTAGCTGGCTTAAGACAACGCGTCTAAAACCGTTGCTCAATGTTTTATCTTTCAGGCACGCGAGGAAGACGATACCGTGTCAGGGAGTGATTGGTTCTTTTTGAATTTCGCGCTAAAATCTTATCTATATGCGTTACTTATCTTATATTATTTGTTTAATGCTTAATGTTAATGCGCGTTAATTGGCACAACTGGTCAGGGAAGGCATTGGCAAGGCATATGACCTGGGTTCGAGCCCCAGGTCTGTATAAATTCCATATTATTTTGCAATATGTCTTCCTATGCAGCGCTAATATTCAAGATACACCATACGCTTCAAGATCCAATTGTCCACGTGTTCCTGGAGACCAAATTAAGGGCTGAAGATTGAGGAACGCTGTAGGCTTAAGTCAATGCATCATATGTGATTCAAAAAAGTCAATAAGGCCAAAATCAATTGGGCCAGATTGCTAAGGCCTATACCTCCACTTTGGGGACTTCCACCCCCCCTGGTTTGCAAATTCTATTTTATTTTTATGTTTTATTTTAATTATTATTCTATTTGCTCTCTTGTTAAATTAATTAATTTTCTTTTTTTACAAAATATAAAAACTTCATAAAAATCAGAAAAGATGAAAAATATAATAAATATTTAATTTAATTATTTTCATAAATAAATTAACATGTAAATTAAATATTAGTTAAATTAGGTTTCTCTTAATTCTTTTCATAATAAAATATAAAAAATATAGAATTTAGGCTTAATTTTTATCCTTTTTAATTTTTCCTTTTATTATAATATTATTTATTTATCTATTTTCATAATTAAATTGTACATAAAAATTAGGGTTTCATTTAGTTAAAAATTCCAATATTTTCTTAATAAAATAATTAGAATTAGGGTTTGACATTTTATTTTAATTTGAATTAATTCTTTTTTTCCATTAAATCTAAAAAAAACATTTTTCTTTTAAATTTTAATTTCAATCCTTCATTAACTTTAATTTTTTACAAAAGGGTCCAACGCCCATGTTCGTAATTTATTTAATTTCGCGCATTTATTTTATGTCGTTTATTATAATTATGTAACTCTCCCAAAGCGTTGTAACTTAAACTTCTCGCACTTCTATTTCCTTTGCTTTATTTATTTTCTGTCAAATCGGGTCCGGTTTAATTTTGGCGATGTGGACCCGCGCCATTTGTAATAGTTTAGATTTATTTTCCCGCAAATATTTTAACTGTTTACAAAAAGCATGAAAGAATGAATGGCCATAATAAAATCAAGCGTAGATCACAATAAACATGACAAGACAAATAACTGAAACATGACACACGAACCGCACACACCACCCCTAGGGTACGCCTCACTGTTGCCTTTCGAAAGGTGATCGTCGAGTAGAGGATGTCTTAGTAAGTCCTCATGATCCGGGAACCTGGCATGAGGGTAGCTTCTAAGGTGTCTTCCCATTGCTCCGGTGATCACCATGTCCCTAAAACTCGAATTGACCCGAACACCTCCAACGGTGGTGCTACCTACCTCTCAATGGTGGGATAGCACTACTTTAAAGGACATTTACACAGACGAATTCCTTAGGGTAGGTAGACGACTCTAGATACTTGCTCTAATTTCAAAACAAATCAAAAATACTTTTCACACCAACACATTTTCAAAAAGCTTTCGAAAGCAATATTTCAAACACTCTTGAGGACCGATACAAGAGTCGAACTGAAATTTTCAAAGAAACTTTTTTAAAACCCACAGTTGAAAAGCAAACAAACCATTTTTTGAAAACACAAATGAGCAAGTATCTAAGAGCCCATGGATAACCATGGATAGAAAGGGTGCTAACACCTTCCCTTTCTATAATCTACCTCCCGAACCGAGAGCAATCTCTATAAGGAATTTTTCTGTGCTTTTGTCCTTTCCATTTGGAGAAAATAAAAGACGGTGGCGACTCTTGCTTCCGCGACATTTCGCGAACCAGCGTTAAACAGTCAGTTCCAGATCCACCGATCACAGTTACCTACAAAGCATAGGAAACCGATCAATTGGGGAGAAAATCCGTACGCTCGCCATAGCAGACGGGATGAAGAGCGCGACAAGCCATATCACTCCACGCGCGACTAAAAGAGTTGGCGTCTCAGAACAAAAAGAGAAGTCACCTCCCCGACTCCCCGATACCACGACAAGTCTCCCTACAGATCGCCTAAGTGGGTCAACGTCTCGACCACTCACGAATATGTCGACCTAGACTATGAACGTGGCGAGCGATATCATGCGTCTCAAAACTAGAGCCATGAGTTCACCGGGCATCACCAAGAATTAGGCGCCCCGAATCATAAAGATCCCGGGAAGCACTGCTAGTTAAGTACCTAAACTATGCATTTGTCGGGCGCAAACATGCGATCGCCAGGCATAAACATGGATTTGTCGAGCTAAACACGAATATACCGGGGATAATCCCAGGCGTACAGTCTCTAAGCGTCTAAAAACAATGGAAAATCATGCATCACAGAGGAAAAACAAAGGAGACAAGACACTTACTTGGAATCAAGAAGGAAATGTGACGACAAAGAAAGGGAATCAGCGACGAAGATCACGGTGGTCCTATGAGTATCTGGGAAGAACAGCAACAGCAGAAACAGAGGGAAGAGGAGAAGCGCGAAGAGGGAAAACACGTTATGGGGCCCAAAGACCCTATTTATAGTGATGACGTGGAATACCAAACGTCACCCCGGGGAACCACAGACTTCCCTCCTCGACGCACAGCTCCCCTAGGCAATGACGACCCTACCTACAATAGGGTTGCGGCACGACTCCCAAGAGATACCTCGTGTGCCCAACGAGCGCAGCCCGTCGAAAATCCCTCGGGGACTCCTCAAAAGGGATTATCTCACGAGCCCGACACATGGGGAACTCCTCGAGTTACCACGGGGAACTACATCCCTTGCCCGGATACGGGGCCCCGCGACGGAGGAGACCTAAGATCAAGTCATGGCTCCTACTCCAGGAACCACGACTTGGGGGGCTCCTGTTCTGGACTAGGCCGAGCTGGTGTTGGCTGAAGATTTTGATAATATTATTAGAAGCCAAATAAATTAAACGTTTCGATCGAAATGAAGTAAAGCGTCATGTTTCGAAGTAGCAGAAGCAGTGTTTCGAATAAGCATGTCAAAGCTGGAGCTTCGAGTGGCAATTATGGGAACATATCTAAAGAAGTCTCGAAATAACAACAAGGCTGTGTCTGGGAAGTGCGTTCGAAACGGAGAAATACCAAAGCATTTGAAATTCAAATGGAAGCGGGACATTCGAAGTTTGAAATTTATGTGCTGGAGCATTTGGAGACACGTGGAAAGAAGAAAGAGGCATTGTTCTGCATGTTCCGAACGTGGCATAATCCTATAGCAAGACCGTTATGGTCGAATTAGTATAAATAGAAGTCTTAGTATTAGGATTTCGGGTGTCATATCTATTGTACTAAATACTCAGTAACGTTCAAACTACCACATGGCAAGGGAAACGAATGCAAGAGCAATGTACGTATGATAGCACCATATATTTATGATTTAATGAAAACCTTTTACCATTTCCAGCACTTTCCTTTATCGTTCTGTCAAATAACATTTATAAGTTTTCTCATTTACAGTCTTTTCACTTCGAAATCTCTTCATTAAAGTTTTACATTTCAATGCTTTCTTCACATTTCAAGCACTTTACATTTCAGAAAACTGTCATATTTTCCATGCCTTTACCTTCAAACTTTATCCTTCGAACGCCTATTTTTACTTAAAGTCATTTACAGATTTCTTGCATTAAACGCTTTCTTCATATTTCAAACCTTTTACGTTCCAGAAATCCTTTACATTAACTGTTTTTATAATTCGAAACCATTTGTTTACCTTTTATGCAATTTTACATGTCTTTACAATTAACATTTATTCATGCAACTTAGTTTCGTACACGCACATTTTGATTACATCTTTAGACCTTTAAGAGAGAAATCGAAATAAGTCAAACACCTATACAACACTCAAATATCAACCATGAATATCTGTTCGATCATGAGAGTTACCCTAATGACCAAGGAATCCTAGGATCAATCTAGTCGATCCTGTGAGTTACCAGAGGAATTGAATAACAGTCAGAAAGATTATTCGATAGTTTGGAAGACTAGCGGTTATTTACCAGAAATCACTGGAAACAAATTGGCACACCCGGTGGGACCAATAATTGGATATTAGAAATAAAGATTGTTGAGACATAACCATTATAAAAACGTTGGAACCTAAGAAGTTTGTTGTTTTATGAACCTGAGAAGTGGTAAAATAACCAACAGCAACCAACCTTTATCCAGAAGAAAACGTTTGGACAAAATGTCTAATTCTGACAATCAACAAGGGGAACAAAATGCCCCACATACAACAGGCACTAATGTGTCCACTTCGATCGGAACATATAATGTGATCCCTTCGAATGCACAGTCTGTTGCATCTTCAACCAGTAATATAGCCACCAATGGAGCAAGTGGCATATCAACTAATAGTTCGATCTTAGGAAATACTGGAACCATTGGTTACCCTGGGGGATTCGTTCCACCATCAGGGACACAATCCCATTTCGCCACTCCATTAACTAGACCACCCGGTTTCGATGGAAATAGAACCAGAAATTCCTCTTATGGAATGCCAACATCTTTTATGGTAGGTTTACACAATTCCACATCGAATTCATCCCCACAACTAGGGTCTGGGTCTGGGGCGAATCAGTTTATGACAAATAACCAAGGGTCAGTGGGTTATAGCACAATGCCTATCTTAACCACAGAAAACCAGTTGGCTTTTAGGCAATTGATGGATGACAGTAACCATAATATGATAGGGGTGTTAGCACAAACCATGCAGGAGATATTTGTCCCAATAGTGCAAAATGTGACTGTGACAAACAGGGAAAACACTGACAACATGAGTCGAATAGCAGATTTCTTTGCTCCCCCAGAAAGGCGTAGGCAGAATCAGGCGGGATTTCGAGCAAACATGCCTGTTATAGAACAAATTGCTAACGACCCAATTTATAGACCACCCAGAGAAGAAGTTAACTTAGGGGCCAGGGCACCAAGGTTAGAAGCCCCAATGATCCCAGGCCCACAAAGAGAAATTATGGAACCAGGGGCAAGGGTCGAAAGGCTAGAAGCCCCAGAGTTTCGAGAAGAACAACCTAGGGGAGTTGTCTTGGTTGGTCGAAATCAAGATGCCGATGCTGTCGTTCATAGAATTCGAAACGATAACATCTTGGCAGAAAACAATCTAACCACCATGATAGAGAGAGTCATGGCCCAGAATGGCCTCAACACAGGAATGAGAAGGCCAAATTATGCTTCTCCTATATTGGATTGCATAATGCATACTGATTTACCAAGGGGATATAAAGTCCCTAAATTTACAAAGTTCGCTGGGGATACCAATGAGTCAACAGTCGAACACATAGCGAGATATCTAACCGAAGCGGGAGATATAGCCAATAATGAAGATCTCAGGATCAAATACTTCCCAAGTTCCTTAACTAAAAACGCCTTCACATGGTTTACCACTTTGCCTCCTGGGTCCATTGATACTTGGGCTCTTTTGGAGAGATTATTCCATGAACAATTTTACATGGGACAGTCGAAAATAAGCTTGAAAGGAATTGGCCAGTGTTAAGAGAAAGTTCACCGAACCCATAGATGATTATCTGAATAGATTTAGGCTTTTGAAATCCAAATGTTACACAGTAGTGCCTGAATATGAGTTAGTCGAAATGGCCGCTGGTGGCTTGGATTATTCTATTCGAAAGAAACTAGACACTCAATATTTGAGGGATATGGCTCAGTTAGCCGATAGGGTTCGACAGGTCGAAAGGCTAAAGGCCGAAAAAGCCAGAGTCTTTAAGAATAGCAAGAAAGAAAGGATTTCCTATGTTAGGACTGAGGAAGCAGAAGAATATCCTGAATTCGAATTCGAAGAGGTCGAAATCGACCTCGCTGAATTAAAATAGGCTCCGCCTTATTCCTGCAAATTATTGGTTCCCACAAAAGGGAAAGAGATTGTTGAAAATGAGAAAAGTGACAAATTCCCAAAGAAGGTTTATACCTTCGATGTCACTAAATGTGACGAGATTTTTGACTTACTTGTCAAAGATGGCCAACTAATTGTGCCATCAAATGTCAAAATACCTCCTTTGGATCAGAGAAAGAAGAGAGGATTTTGCAAATATCATAGTTTCCTAGGCCACAAAACCTCACAATGTTTTCTTTTCAGGGACCTAATTCAAAACGCGATCAAAGATGGCAGACTAAAGTTTGCTGATAAGGTGAAGATGAAAGTGGACGAAGATCCCTTGGATGTCGCAGACACCAACTACTCCGAGCCTGCGTGCATTGGAGAGATCAACATGGTGGAAACTGATCAGAGCGACGCCCTAACAGGAGAGAAGGGTACTGAAACTGAAAACTGGGTGATGGTCGAAGTCAATAAGGAGGTCACTGAAGACATCCAGAATACGCCAGAGACTTCAATTGCCGCACCTGTAGCTGTTGCAAGAGAAACCCAGGCTACTGAAGGCCAGGGAAATCAAAACCAAGAACTAACACAAGTCACTGAAGGCTTGAGGCTGGAATTGGAGAAAGTCCAAATCACGAAGCCAATTTCCCCTCATAAGGAAATATGGGACACTCTAGGGGAACCCAGTGGAAAATTTGACTATTTGGTCAAATATTCTGCCCCAGAGAGTTCGAAGGTTCGGATTAAGGATATAAAGCCCACAGGATGGGGCGATGATGAAGCTAAGGGGGAAGATGTTGAAATAAATATGGTGGATATGGAGAGGCCTCGCTCTGAGATGGAGGAAGTAGAAAAATACTTAGAAAAAGAAAAGTATAGAATGGAGGATAATCACACTGGAGATGCTAGTCTCAAGGATTACCTCATGACATGCCACAAAGGAGATTCAGGCATGATATTGTGCCCTAGGTGCAGCATCCTCTGCAATCAAAGAATCGCTGCGAATTTCGAAAGGGTACAGAGGACTCGAATTGGCAACAATTGGCGCCAGGATAACCAGCTTTTTAGGTGTTATCCCAAGGCTGGAGAAAGTTTGCTGAAATTTGTGTTTCGCTACTACAAAGGGGCAACCAAGTGCTTGATTTGCCCAAGGTGTTCTGCTATGTATGACCAAAGCATGGCCAGAGCCTTCGAAACGATTCCCTTCGCCCCTTGCTGGAACCATCAAGAAACTGTCCAGATGGGTCCATGTTTCGACAGCAGACACAAACAGCGAAGGCCTGATAGCCCTCACCCCAAGGCTGCTCGAAGAGTGACTTTCAAACTCCCTGCTGAAGTGCCAACCGATAGATGGTTACAGGTCAGAAATGACAAAGGCAAAGATAGATGGAGAAACGTCGAACGAAATGCACGCCATGCTGTGACATACAGGAGGCAATTCAACACAGCAAAAAGGGAGGAGGTGAGATTAGAAAATTACAAAGGAAGGAACCCCATGTCAAGATCCCAGTGGCGCAGACAGCAAAGGGTTCGAAAGGCTGAGAGGGAAGCTGTGGCAAACAAAGGGGTTACTTCAACAAAGAACCAAGGTGAATCTAGCACCAACAAACCAAAAAATCAAACTGAAGACAAACCTCCAGTCAATAGGAGGCTTTTCTCTGAAGTACAACGCGATGAACCAAAGGAATACACTCCAGGCCCAGAAGAGGACGAAGATATGATAACAGATAACTTCGAATCGGAGGGGGAGTCTTCATTCAACCTGAACTGTAACGTGGTGTGTGTGCTCCCCTGCGAATTTGGGCAGGAAACCGAAATCGATGAATATGAGGAGGAAGACACCACATATTTGATGAAACATAGGCCTGTGTGCTACTATGTGATGGACAATGGGGCTGTTGAGGAACAAAATGTGTTCTTCGAACGTCCAGAACCTGCTATGAAGAACCATCTCAAGCCACTTTTTATTCGGGAGAAAGTTGGTGTCCATGGTGTGAACAAAGTTCTAGTGGATGGGGGTGCTGCAGTAAATTTGATACCCCATTTCATGCTAAAAAGATTAGAGATCCGCGAAGGAGACATCAAGCCCCATAATATGGTTCTGTCCAATTATGAGGGAAAAGTGGGCAAAACACTGGGAGTGGTCCAGTTGGAATTGACAATAGGCTCAAGCTGTAGGCCCACCATGTTTATGGTGATCGAAGCCAAGGCCAACTATAACTTATTGCTGGGAAGGGAGTGGATCCATGGCGTGGGGGAAGTTCCTTCGTCAATGCACCAGCGACTAGTTCTGTGGAGAGATGATGGAATCGTGGAAAACATCGAAGCAGACCAGAGTTACTTTATGTCAACGGTCAATTTAGTTGACAAGAGGGATTATGATAAAAATCTGGCAAAGATTGCTCCGTGTGTTCCAAATGATGAGATTAATGAAACCAGAAACGCCCACTACTACATGACCCTTCACCATGATGGCCTTTACTGGGATAGAACAATAATCAGTGAAGAAGAGGGAGTCGAAAGCACTATACAAAAACGGCCAGCAGGCTGGGACTTCGACAACCTTATCCATGACTGAGTCCACTTTTTTCAAAAGGATTTCGGCCTATATGGCTGAGAACGAATCAAAAGCGGCCTTAGAGGCTGAAATAAATAAATCAACTATAAAGATGAACGAAGTAAGTGGGGATGGTTCGAAATTCTCACCCTTTGAAGAGTTTGAGATGGATCAAAGGTTGGATGCCATCTATGATAAAGAACCCTTAGGCTTCGAAAGGGACCCCGTAAACTCAGGTGCCAAAATGTTGGCACAAGATCCACTCGAAGAAGTCAGCTTAAGGGATGAAAAAACGAAAAGAATAACCTACATAAGTGCAAAACTTAGCCCAGGCCTCAAGAAGGAAGTAATCGAAGTCCTCAAGGATAATAAAGATTGCTTCGCATGAGATTATGACGAGATGCCTGGTTTAAAGAGGGAGTTGGTCGAACACAGACTTCCAATCAAAGATGGCAAGAGGCCCATCAAACAAACTCCCAGAAGATTCGCACCAGCGGTTCTCACAAAAATTAAAGTTGAGATCGAAAGGTTGCTGCATTGCAAATTCATCAGAACAACAAGGTACGTCGAATGGTTAGCAAACATAGTACCTGTTATTAAGAAAAATGGTTCTTTAAGAATTTGCATAGATTTTAGGGATTTAAACACTGCAACCCCTAAAGATGAATATTCCATGCCTGTGGCAGAAATGCTAGTAGATTCTGCTGCAGGGTTCGAATACTTGAGTATGTTAGATGGATACTCTGGGTATAATCAGATTTTCATTGCTGAAGAAGATGTTGCAAAGACAACATTTCGTTGCCCATGAGCCTTAGGCACCTACGAATGGGTGGTGATGCCTTTTGGTTTAAAGAACGCTGGGGCAACTTATCAAAGGGCAATGAATTCAATTTTTCATGATTTCATTGAAACCTTCATGCAGGTGTATATTGATGATATAGTCATCAAATCTATATCTGCAGAAACACATTTGCATCATTTGAGCCAATCATTCGAGCGAATGAGAAAACATGGCTTAAAGATGAATCCCCTTAAATGTGCATTTTTTGTGCAGGCTGGAGATTTTCTTGGTTTTGTGGTTCACAAGAAAGGGATTGAAATCAACCAGAACAAAACCAAAGCCATAATGGAGACGAAAGCACCTACGTCAAAAAGGGAATTGCAATCTCTGCTAGGGAAAATTAACTTCCTCAGAAGATTCATTTCGAACCTGAGTGGAAGAACCCAAGCTTTCTCTCCGTTACTTCGTCTAAAGCAAGGCCAAGCCTTCGAATGGAACGAAGCTCACCAGGAGGCATTTGACAGGATAAAAGAATACCTTTCTCAGCCTCCTATTTTGTTTCCACCTTCATGGGGGAAGCCCATGAGATTGTACATATCTGCCTCTGAAGTTAGTATAGGTAGTATGCTAGCACAAGAAGATAACAATGGCATCGAAAGAGCCATATACTATTTAAGTAGAGTGCTAAATGATGCAGAGACCAGATATAGCAATTTAGAAAAGCTATGTCTCTGTTTGTATTTCTCTTGTATGAAACTCAAGTACTATATAAAACCTGTTGATGTTTATGTTTCATCTCATTTCGATGTTATTAAACATATGCTTTCAAAACCAATAATGCATAGCAGAGTTGGTAAATGGGATTTAGCCTTAACAGAATATTCTTTGACTTTCATGCCTTTAAAAGCTATGAAAGGTCAAGTGATTTCTGACTTCATTGTAGACCATTCGTTGGTTGAGCAGACTGTCATGAGTTACGTCGAAATGCAACCATGGAAATTGTACTTTGATAGTTCAACCCACAGGAATGGAAGTGGCGTTGGAGTCCTTCTGATTTCTCCTGAAGGAATTCCAACAAAATTCAAGTATAAATTAGATGGTCCTCGTTGCTCGAACAACGAAGTTGAGTATGAAGCGCTCATTGTTGGACTTGAAGCTTTGTTGGAATTGGGGGCAACCAGAGTCGAAATTAAAGGAGACTCTGAATTAGTGGTCAAACAAATCACAAAGGAATATAAGTGCATAAAGGAAAACTTAATGGTATACTTCGTCATAGTCAATAGGCTATTGAGGAAATTTGAATACATGGATATTCAACACATACCAAGAATAGAGAACCAAGAAGCAAATGACTTAGCGCATTTGGCTTCGGGTTATAAAGTGTCTACCAAGAACTTTAAGGATTTGGTTGAATTAAGGGGTAGAGTTATGGCTACTAGATTTACACCATCGGATCTGGAAAGTATGAAATTGGGATATGCTGAGAAACAGGGATTCGAAATATTAGCCATAAATACTTTGTCAGATGCAGATTGGCGAAGTCCACTGAAGAGTTATTTAGCAGACCCAACTCTAAACATGGATAGAAAGACAAAATACAGAGCATTGTCATATCTCCTCATGGGGAACGAATTGTTTAAAAAGACCCAAGAGGGTGTATTATTGAAATGCCTAGGAGAAAGTGAGGCATATTTAGCATTGTCAGAAGTCCATAATGGGGCATGTAGGGTACATCAGGCAGGCCATAAAATGAAATGGCTGTTATTTCGATACGGCTTGTATTGGCCTAGCATGCTCAAAGATTGCATAGACTTTGCTAAAGGATGTGAGGAATGTCAGAAACATGCAGGGATTCAACATGCCCCTGCAAGTGAGTTGCATTCGATCATCAAACCATGGCCATTTAGAGGATGGGCATTGGATTTGATAGGAGAAATAAATCCCGCTTCGTCCAAAGGACAGAAATACATCTTGGTGGGAATAGATTATTTTACCAAATGGATCGAAGCTATACCACTGATAGTTGCTGATCAAGAGGCTATTATTGAATTTATACAAAAGCACATTATCTATAGGTTCGGATTGCCAGAGAGCATAACCACAGACCAAGGCTCTGTGTTTACTGGTAGAAAGATGCAAGGATTTGCCCAAGAAATGGGGTTTAGATTGCTAACATCAACGCCATATTATGCTCAAGCAAACGGTCAAGTCGAAGTAGCAAATAAAGTAATAATAGGATTAATCAAGAAGCATATTGGCAAAAAGCTAAGAAACTGGCACAAAACTCTGGACCAAATATTATGGGCTTGTAGAACATCTCCTAAGGAAGCTACTAACACTACGCCTTTCCAACTCACATTTGGTCATGATGCAGTGTTGCCAGTAGAAATTCATCTACAATCAGTTCGAATTCAGAGACAAAACGAAATCCCAGCTGCATTATATTGGGAAATGATGATGAATGAATTAGTTGAGTTGGACGAAATTAGATTACATGCATTGGAAATTTTGATGAGACAAAAAGAAAGAGTGGCCAGAACATACAATAAAAGGGTGAAGAAAAAAGTATTCATTATTAATGACTTAGTTTGGAGAGTCATATTGCCTATGGACAAGAAAAATAAAGCATTAGGTAAATGGTCACCTCATTGGGAAGGACCTTTTCGAATATTAAAAGTATTCTCAAACAATGCATACGAAATCGAAGAACTCGTGGATGATAAACGTATCCTAAAGGTTAATGGGAAATATTTAAAGAAATATAAGCCACGCCTGCAGGAGATTCGAATAGTAACAACGTAACCAAGATGTTATAAAAGGCCAAAATGGAAAGAGAAAATGCCAAAATGGCGTTGTTCGAATATTACATATAAGAAACCAAAATTGTAGTCAAATAAACATCAAAATCTAGAAATAAGAGTTATTTTTCAATCGATTGAAAGTGCTTCGAAATGATTCAAGCTTCTGCTGAGCGAAACGCCTGGCTCCTTCCAAGGTTGCCACTTCTCCTTTAAGTTGTTCTGCAGTCTCCATTTCTGCAAGCCCCTGGTTGAGAAGCTCTTCGAATTGGTTACCAGCAGTATTGGTTTCGAAGGCTATTTGTTGTTTTTTAGCCTCCTTAACCTTCTGTTGAAGTTCCAGAATCTGCCTTTCCCAAAGAAGTATGGACTCAGCTCGAGCCTCATAATCAGTTTTCGCCTGCTTCAGATGCATAGCTTGATCCTCAGCTTCTTGAGAGGGTTTCAAAGCTTGTTCATAAGCAGCATCCATGGCAATGCGTTTCTCTTGAACCTTCTTGGCAGCAGATTCATCTTGGAGAAGGTAACCAGTTACGTTGTCCAGCAAAGCCTGAAGATCGAACAAGAGAGTACTAACTGGCAAGGAGCAGGTAGAAAGATTGACCTTTGTAAGCAGCTCCTTCATAGTATAGCAAGCAGTACTATCTTGCTTGAGCACTTCGAATATATCCACATTGAGAATTGTTTTCCTAATTTTATTAAGAAGTACAATTCTTTCATCTGTGGGAAGAGGATAACTGGTCGAACTTGTGCCAGCCCTAGCAAGTGGGACATCCCTCTGAGCCAACTTTGCCTTCATGTACCCAATAGGGTCATTTCGTCTCAGAAGTGCCAGTTCCTCGTCAGTCATTCGAGACAAAGAGGATTGAGGGAGTTCCACACGTAGGGGAGCCACGTCCATTTCAACCTCCATGGGTTCGTTGGTTGCATTACCATCCCCTTCATTCGTTTCGTGCTCTTGGTCTTCTTCGTCCTCATCCAAGTCCACCACTTCGATGCCTTCCCTTTCACTGCTATTTGTGTTGGACTTCGTCCCAGCAGTCGAACCGTCATTGGCATTCTCCTCCTCAGATTCTTCGTCTGCAGATTCTTCGTCTCTTTGCCCAGAATCAGCTTTCTCTCCTTCAGTTTGTGTGTCCTTTGGGTCCTCTTGAAGAGTTTCAAGAGGGGACTTTTGAAGAGAAGCTCTTTGCAAATCCTCTGTAGATGTTTGAAGTGGTGTTTCGTTTGTCTCTTTCAGAGGAATGGAGGTACCTTGATCATCCTGCTGTTCAGAAGTTCCAGTCAGAACTGCCATATTAGACGAACCTTTATTCTGAACGAGGTTGCTGGAATCTCCTTGAGGAGAGGAGTTGAGTGGAGCAGCAGCTTTGGATGGTGAGTTCGAAGTAGTGGAAGCTGGATTCAAGATGTTCTGCAAGGAGCAACAGAATGTTAAAAAACATTCACCAAGGTAATAAGAAGTTATTATTGTCAAAAAATTTAAAGGTTCAATTTACCTGTGGACTCTCGGAGGAGAGGTTACTAGCTATACGTTCCAACATTGTGTTGGAGGTCGAAGGTGGGTTTTTGGATTTGGGTGAGGGAGCAACATCCCTGGAATCAAGTCCAGAGACACTAGTTGGAACGGTACTTTTCGAAATATCTTTCTTTGGCTTCTTCTTTGAAGCAGTTGTTAAGTTTCCTCCAGCCTTGGGATCTTCCCCAATGGTGCTTGATTTCCGCTTCTTGGGAGTAGTAGGAGGAAGCTTGTTGGTCTGAAAGGATTTAAACGAAGAGTTAGATGCAAACCATAAAACATGAGTGAATTCGAAACATCAAGGCTAAGTGATTACCGTTGGAGTTGGAACATTTGTTGTTGTTGGTATTGTTGTTGTTATTGTGGTTGCAACAATAGTGGTTGTTTCGGGTGGAGTCACTTTGTCAGTAGTTTCGATGGAGGCTTGAGAGGCACTCCCTTCTTTCGACTTCGAGGCAGCTGTCTTTATCCTGATGGCTGAAAATCGAAACAATTAAAGCAAAGGTTAAAGATATGGAAAATAAAAGACGTTTGGGATTTTCCCAAGCATTCGCACCTGTGCCTTGATCAGATTTAATTGACATGGCAGAAAGGTCGTATCGAAGGTGTCCTGGGAAATCATGAAGCCAGTGTCGAGCCCATGTCACAGTCTCAGATGGCTTTGGTTTCCTTTGAAGATGTTTGAACATCTCTTTGCAAGTGAACCACCAAGGATATGGGGGAAACCAAGCCAGAGCCAGTTCTGAGGTAGGTAATCTGGGAAATTTAGGTGGATGCATTTCGAATGCCAACCTATACCTATCCTCAGGTGACAACCCTGAAGGAAGTTTTAACTTAGAAACTTTTTGTTTAAATTTTTCCTTCAAGGTCTCAGCCGCTTGATGCACAGTGGAGTCCAAGCGTGTGGGGTCATAAGTAGTTTCAAAATAATTTTGGAAAGCTTTAATCTCTTTGGCATGAGTAAACATACCTTTCTTTGCTGGTACCTGCACATCGAAGGCATCAATTAGTTTCTGTTGAATTGTAAGTGTATCGAACATATAAGTTTGATAAAACTTGGTCCACCATTCCAGAAACCCTTTAGCTGTGAGATGGGTAGGTTCGAAGGTTATCAGCTCAAACTGGGCAAAGCCTTGATATTGTTCTTGCTGTATTTTGGCTTCCCGTGCCTTGAAAGTTCGTCCAGAAGTGATGGCACTCTCAGTTTGAAATAAAGGTTCAGGAATCAATTGGCATAAGCCAAACAGTCTCGAAACAAAATTTGGTTGGTAAGCAAAAAGAAAAATCTGGTTCTTGGCTGGAGTTATTCTTGAAGAAATGAGTCTAGGTAGCAAAAAAGCTCTCCATACATCCTGAATCTCCTTGCTCTTGATAGCTTCTGAGAGAGCCATGGTGAACCAAGAAGGTCCATGAGCCCTCGAAGCAAAAGGCGCCATGCTCTCTTCGAACTTGTGCCTTTTGGAGAATATCATGATGTACTTCGAGAATTGGACTTTGAAGTCATCTTTGTCGTCATTTGGAGTTAATCTTCGAAGCCTAGTGCCTTCGACTATCCTATCATTTATCTCAGGATCTTGTTCATCAATGGTGTTGGAGGTTGACAAGGAGGGTTCGAACATGGCATTTAGCCATAGTTGAAGTAACCAAAAAGGGCCAGCCAACAGAATATTCTTGGAGGTATGGGATTTGAGGCTCGAAACAGCTGACCTCAGGCTTTCATAAAGGTCAACTAAGAGCAGTTCACTTAGGCACACTTTTCGATTTTCATGCAAGTCCCTAGCTAGAGGAATGAACCTACTAGCTACCTGTAGGGATCTACTGCAGAAAACGTATCTTGACAGCCACAGGGTTAAGAAAGCAATATGTTCTACGTCAGACACATTGTCCCCCTCAGCATGGTAATGACTGATAAACTTGGAAAAACTTGCTAGCTTGACTTCGAAGTCAATTATGCTTGAATGTTCTTCGTTGTCGGGGATATAAGTTTCTCCTACTGGCGATAGCCCAGTGATGGCCGCTATGTCGAAGAAGGTTGGGGTGATCATTCCACCTGGGAGATGGAAAGTGTTATAGGTACTGTCCCAGAAATAGAGGGACGCGAATAGTAGAGGGTGGCTGTAGGTGAAACCAGGCTTCGATAGCTTAATCAGGTTATAGATACCTAATTCTTCCCATTGCTGGGATTTCTTAGCTTCTACTTTCTTGAACCAATTTTGATAAGCAATATCAGATGTGGGGCAAGATCGAAATGGCTTAAAATTACTTTTTACATAATCCAATACAAAGGGGTCCTTAGGAGAAACAGTTGGATTTTCTATGGTATTTGAACTAGAAGATTCTATTGCCTTAGGGGCGTCCATTTTGTTAAACAAGGGTTTAAAACTATAACAAACTGGGAAAATCGTTCTGGTATCTTTTAATATTTCAAAAACCGTAAGAGGGCCATTTAAAGCTAACCTCTTACCAGCAACAGTGGTAGGAATGAGTACCTGTGACGCATACATCATTTCTTTTTCCTTTGAAATCATCTGAGGGGCAAGAACGGATTGACCTTGGTGAGTGATAATCTTACTTTCCATGGTAGTTCCTGCATTTTTTCCTTTCTTCTTGGAGACTTTCTTGAGTTGGGATGAAGTAGAAGAAGACATTTTTGAAGGATGTTGAAAGCTTGGGTTTTTTGACGAGAGAAGGAGGGTAAAAGATTCAGAGTGTGAAAAGAAAAGAAAAGATTAAGTTGGTGATGTTTTATAATGGGGAAGTTTAAGTATCCACTGAATAAGGGTGTGATACGTGGAAATCATGGGTTGGTGTGATGAAGAGGTGGCGTAAAGTTAACATGGGTAATAAGCGTGATTTAAAGATAATCATTATTTGTAACTGCACCATACTGTGAAGTGGCTCCAGGCGGTTAAGGAATCCAAAAAGCGCTATGATTGACGTGACTGGAGTCAAATGCATTAAATGTTACGATGATTTGAAAGTCACATCAAAATCTTGTGTAGATGTTTAAAATAGGTATTTCTCAGAGGAATCGAAATACATATTTTAAAGGGGCAATTTGTTGGCTGAAGATTTTGATAATATTATTAGAAGCCAAATAAATTAAACGTTTCGATCGAAATGAAGTAAAGCGTCATGTTTCGAAGTAGCAGAAGCAGTGTTTCGAATAAGCATGTCAAAGCTGGAGCTTCGAGTGGCAATTATGGGAACATATCTAAAGAAGTCTCGAAATAACAACAAGGCTGTGTCTGGGAAGTGCGTTCGAAACGGAGAAATACCAAAGCATTTGAAATTCAAATGGAAGCGGGACATTCGAAGTTTGAAATTTATGTGCTGGAGCATTTGGAGACACGTGGAAAGAAGAAAGAGGCATTGTTCTGCATGTTCTGAACGTGGCATAATCCTATAGCAAGACCGTTATGGTCGAATTAGTATAAATAGAAGTCTTAGTATTAGGATTTCGGGTGTCATATCTATTGTACTTGTTGTACCCCAAAATTTGCCCTCCCATTTCTCAATGATTTCTCATCACAAAACCTTTGAAGCCCAAGATCCAATTAGGGTTTCATCTGCTCAAGACTTTTCCTTGCACTGTTGACCCAAATTAGGGTTTGTGTTTGCACCAAGGTGTTTTGACCTAAAGTGCCTAAGATGACTTTCATGCTTCATATTGGACTCCCAAGTTTACCCATACCAAGTTTCAAGTCCTAATTCCAAGTTTTGCCCCGTCATTTGGACAGTTGACCTAGAAATCAACTGTGTTGGGGAAAAAGTCAACTATGGCCAATTGACAGTCAAACCTCATGAAATTTGACCCACATCAACATTATGAACTCATATGAACCATTTGATCAAGTTTGGACCACAATTCCATAAGAAATTTGATCAGATCACCAAAAGGGCAAAATGGTCATTTTTAGGGTTTTGACTGTACCAAGGCAATTTTTGACTGTTTGACCTAGCCAATGGCAAACCAAGCTCACATATGGACTCAAGGACCCCATGGATTTATCTTGACATGCTCAACAAGTTCAAAAGATCCCAAGTACACAAGATTGACAGTTGAATTTCCCAGTCAATTGATCAATTTTGACTGTATACTGAAAAGTCAAACTTTGACTTTTTGGTCAAAATCAAGGGTCAAGATTCATTTTTCATCAAAACATGCCAAATCATGAAACTTGTTCACCAAGAAATCACAAAATGCAAATTAGGGTTAGAAATTTGAATTTTTCATAACTTAGAATTTTTCTAAGTTATGAAAAACCCTAATTTTTTTCCCAACTTTTCCCCACTTTTTCACCAAGATCCATTTGGATTCAAACAAAAGTCAAAACATGAAAGTTGTATCTTGTTGCATAATCTACAACTTTTATTCACAAAATTTTCTCATTTGAAGCTTGCATCTCAAGTTACAAATTTTTGAATAAGGGCACTAAACCATTCTTAACTTAGTGAAATTTTAACCTATTTTGACAAGGTTTTCTACCCCACTTCAAGGCCATTTTCCATACACTTCCACTTGGAATTTCAATTTTCATTTCAAAGATGGATTGTAGTACACATTCCAAGCTTTCCAAAATGTCCAAGAACTTCTCAAGCAACCTCATGGTTAGAGAGAATCGAATTTCACAATATAGCAAAAAACCACTTTGTTCATGACCAAGTTCCATGTCCATAACTTTGCAATTTGAACTCAGCATGCTTTAGGCTAGATTACAGGTCCTTAAACCAAGTTACACTCAATAATTTAATGCTTATTCATTGTGTCAAGATGTTATTCTATGAGTTCAAGTATTATACACAAGCCTAATCCATTTTTAGATAAAGTGAACTATCCATTTTTGCTAAAATTCACTTTATGTCAATTTGGAAATCCAACAAGTACATTGCAAATCTGAATGGCACAAGTTTATGAGCATAACACACTGATCAAGGAGGGATTATACAGCACATTAGGGGCCCTCTACATGCCTAGAAACACAAGTTGCAATTTGTTGCTTAAGTGTGAAGTAAAGTTGCATAACTCATAACAACTTCTCTCTCAGCATTAGAACAGAAGAACAAACTTGTCAAACAGACTCAACACATCACAACCAAGCTAATACACGACCTTTGCACCTCTCAAACACCCTCCATCTCAGAATCATCCTCAAACTGCAAAAACAGAGTTGCCTCTGCAGTTTGAGTACCAACTTCCATTTCCCTCAAGCTCTCTTGCCAAAACCAATTCATACACATTCCCTAGCACATATGCAAGCTAACCATGCCTTGAAACACGACCTGTAATTGCTCTAACCACTTCCACCATTTTCACATTTCTGACTTGCAGGTGGAGTTCTCTAGCTTGATCCAGAAGCTTTCAAGACAAAGTAAACATTGGAATAGCATCCCTGGACCTCAAGGAAGCTTCTCCAATCATCACCTTGCACTGAAAGTTCCTACATCTCCAGATAGAAGTTTAACTGAATAGGTAAAATTTTGAATTCGTATCTCTCTTATTAGGCATCATTAGCTTTAAGTTTGTGAAGAAACAAGGTTCTACTCATGCCACTGAACATGTCCATGTCTTTACTTTTCATTTCTTTTGCCTGAGTAGAGAGAATTTGGAGCTTGAAAATGACAGAAAAACTAGGTTAGGATTTGGGGGAGGAGAAATTCTCCCTCATCTTAGAGAGTTAGATCAAGTTATGCATATGGTTAGAATCGTCTCTTCATGCTTAACATTTTTTGTGTTGGAAGTTTGTTCAAAAAATCAAAGAATCAGGACATTCAAATGGAGTTCTTGGCGCGTGTTTTCTGAACATTTTTGTTCAAAGGTTGAAGAAAGGTGATTTTGGGCTGGGCTTGCTTCTGAGTTGCTTTTCACACCACCCTTTTTGGTTCTGCACCCCTGAGCCCATTTGCCTCATTTTTAATGTTTTTGACTTTTGCCTTTTTGTGATTGGTTCATTTATTTTTTCTCAGCATATTAAAATTTTGAAAATATTTTTCTCATCATTTTTTGATTTTTATTGGATTTTTATTTGATTTTCTTTTGCTTATACATAAATATTATATATATATACTATTATTTAGGATAAATAGAAAAATATGTAAAAACACTTCTATTTTTATTTTTATTTTATATTACCCTCTGAAAATATTTTATATAAAAAATACTATTTTCTAAAAAATTTAACTATTATTATTATTTATATATAATACATATTCAAAATAATACAAATATACATATATATATATATATATATATATTAATACATTTAGAGTAAAAATACCAAAAAAAAATGTACATATTTTATTTTTAATATTTAATACTAAAAATCCCTTTTTTACAAATATACCATATTTTATTTTATTTTTGTATGTAAATAACAAATATTATATGAATTAATTAATTAATATTCATTTTGATTAAAATTAGGGTTTTTACCCTAAATATGAAAATACTTAAAAAAATAATTCTTTTCTTATTTTTTATAAATAATACTCTTTTCTCATACATATAAAAAACATTTTTTGCATTCTAGCATATTTGTTCTATTTTTATTTATGCAATCAAATTACCTTGCAAATATTCATAGAAAATGATGTAATAGCTTAGATTTAAATTCTTGTCTAAATAATTCCCATTTGAAACATTGTACCCCCTCCCTATATTATTGTGATGTAATAGCGTAGGAATTTAAATTTCGCACTTTATCGCTTTCTAAACATACTATGCTAGAATTAGGGTTTGTATTCGAATAAAAAATGAACAAAATAGTTGGACCTAATACAAGATAAATGAGCATGAAAAATGGACAACACATTTCACACTTGCACCCCTAGGGTATTCCACTTTGTTGCCTTCAAAATAATTGGGCCATATTGCATGTTGAACTTCTTTGGGTAAAACAAACAATCAAAATGATCATAGTCCCACAAAAAGTTGCTTAAATAAAATGATCAAGTCCCTTTTAAAGAAAATTGCCCAAAGACATTTAACACTATTGCAACTATGGTCTAAACGATGACCCGCGCCCGTCCCGTTAATCTCCTAAAACAAGATTGTCCACCAAATGCAATGGTGGAACAAAATTGTCAAAAGGTTTAAAACATAAGCAAAAATCTTTGAGAAAACTTTAGGGTAGATGAACTCTTAAGTGCTTGCCAATTTGCAAAGAAAACACTTGCCTAATTTCAAAACCCACTTCACAAACACTTTTCAAAATCAACTTTCAAAAAAACCTTGAAACATATTTTCAAAAAGACAAACACCTTTTGTAAAACATTCGAGTAAAGAATTGTTACAAGGGCAGCCTATGCAAGGCATCTTTTTCAAAACCTTTTTCAAAGCCACGCACAAAGCACCATTTCAAACAATTAAAAACCAAGGCAAGTTGATCTAAGCAAGTACTTAAGAGCCCATGGATAACCATGGATAGAAGGGGTGCTAATACCTTCCCCTCCTATAATCTACTCCCCGAACCCAAGAAAAATCTCAAAGGTTTTTGCTGTGATTTTTAAACCTTTCCTTAGGATAAAATAAAAAGTCAGTGGCGACTCTTGCTCAACCGAAACATTTGCGAAAACAAACGCAAAACCCTAGTCAGTTCTCCCACCGTATCACAGAACTGGCGACTCTGCTGGGGAAAATTTTAAAGTGGAGTAACCTTAGGGCTTAGATCACCCTCTTGTATGACTAATTGTTTGATTTGCTTGCTTTATACTTTGGCTCTATTGTTTGGGTTTACAATCCTCCACCCGGATTTTGGGAAACATTCATAGATAGCAATACGTTGTGGAAACTGTGCGGGGTATACCGACACGGTCGAAGCAATAGCTATATTAGTGCGACATATTTGTGAGTACCGGTAACCCTTGAGTTCAATCAAGGAGAGTACGGGGCCGCTGAGTGATGTCACTAAGCACTAATGACCTAGAACCTTACTTGACCATCTTGGCCTTTTATTAGGGGTAGTGAGATGACCGGCTTTGGTGTAGTCCGAAGTTGGTAGATACTCGATACTACACTCATTGAGGGTTGTTTTCTTGGAATATTTTGGTCGCTAGTTAAGTGGCTAAACCAAAACAATGAACATTGAAAACAATCCAGTGATATTGAGCTCCTTAGAACCCGGTTACTATTTATAGGACAGGTTTTTAAGCCAACTACACTCAAGAGGGTACTTACCTATGAAACCCCATGCAAGCCTGAAATTAGGGTTTGGTGTGATTTGCTTGTACATATGTTTTGTGCATACATCATAAACATCATAAAACATCATATGCATTCACTAACCATTTCAAGGGTTTTGGATCTTCAGCTTTGTTCTTTTTTTGTAGGACATGGAAATTCCTCGCAGAAACACCATTCAAGTCAACCTTGTGAGAATTTTTCCTCAACTCAAGGAGATCACTTCAAGAATTCCGGAAAATTCATCCTTCAGTGAAAGACATGGTAGACTGCTCAGCCTAGTCAACACCAACATTGAAGAAGACATGATGAAAGTGCTATTCCAGTTCTTTGACCCTCTTCACCACTGCTTCACTTTCCCTGATTATCAGTTGGTTCCCACTTTGAAGGAGTTTTCTCAACTCCTAATAATCCCTATCCTTAATCAACTACCCTTCAACGGTACAGAGAAGGAACCAAAGCCTGAAGATGTTGCTCGAGTACTACATCTACAGCCATCTGAAATCAAGGGGCATTGGGAAACCAGAAGCGGCGTCAAAGGATTCTTAGCAAAATTCTTGTTTGAGAAGGCACAAGAATGTTGGAACTCATTGGACCTACAAGCCTTTGAAGAGATTGTGGCACTCCTTATCTACGGGTTGGTCTTGTTCCCAAATCCTGACCAATTGGTAGATGTCAACGCCGTCAAAATCTTCTTGTCCAGAAATCCAATACCGACATTGCTTGGGGACATCCTTCACTCATTTTACACACGAACAATGAGAAAGAGGGGTGTTCTCATGTGTTGTACTCCTATTCTCGCAAGGTGGTTTATTTCGCACCTTCCACAATCTGTCTTGAAGAATGACCAAGGTACAAGGTGGTCCCAACGATTGATGACTCTTACTCATTCTGATGTGCATTGGTGTTCTCGGTCCAGAGAAAATGTCATCATCTTCGATCGTTGCGGAGAGTTTCCTAATGTTCCTTTACTTGGAATCAGGGGAGGTATCACCTACAACCCTTGCCTAGATTTGAGGCAATTTGGATATGCACGGAGGGATGGCCCTCATGACATGTTGATTCCTAGCCTAGTTTTTGACTTCGACAACGATGCGCAAGGACTTCGCCAAAGATTCATCAGAGCTTGGGGAAAACTCAACAAGGTTGATAGCAAGACTCTGGGACACAAGAATTCCATCCCTCTTGAGCCCTATCTCAAGTGGGTACGAGCCCGAGCCCAAAGTCTAATGATGCCTTATCCTCATGTACTCCCAGTGATTAAAGAGCCCGTCAATGAAGGAGAGGTTCCCTACACCATCCTGCATCCAGACATGCCTACATCGTGGGAGGAAATGCAGAAAAGTTGGATTCAGCTCAAGGAGGAATGAAACACTTTTGAAGCTAGCTACTACGCCAGTGAAAAGAAGGTTCTAGAGCTTACCCGTCGACTCCACGAGCAAGAGGCCCTCAATACCTACATCGCACCAAAGAGGATGCGCAATGTCTTTTTGCCTTAAGAAGTTTATTTTGTAATATTTGGCCCGTGGGGCATTTATGTACTAACAAGTTTCTTCTTATTAATATGACGTGCGTTCTTCTTTGTCTGAAACAATTTTGAGTGTCCTAAATCCTTGAATGCATTGCATACATCAGCATACCATTCATCATGCGCATAAGCAGGTCTCACTCCAGGTTTCCTTATCTATCTGCTGTTTATTTCAGTAGGATGGATCTCGAGCAAACAGTCAAAGACCTACAAGCCCAGAATGCCTAGTTCCAGCAACTCTTGATGACTTTGGTTAAAAGTCAAGAGGATATCAAGGCTCATCTGGAGAATAAGGACCCAGTAAAGAAGAAAAAGAGGGTCGGAGTGGCTACTTTGGGGAGAAGATTTGACAGAGAAGCTCGGAGGGTGCTTGAATTCCCTCCTACTTCTGATGAAGGGACCGGTAAAAGAGATCGAGTTGCGGTGCCTTCCGAGTCTGATGCGGAAGAGGAAGAAGTTGAAGAGGACGAAGATTATTCTGACCAGCAATACCCTCCGGCTGATGATAAGTACAAGGGCTTAGAAGACAGATTGGCTGCCATGGAATTGCAAAGGGTACCGGGTTTGGATTTTGAAGACATGGGCTTGGTTGCCGGAATTGTGATTCCCCCAAAATTCAAAGTGCCAGTGTTTGTGAGGTATGATGGGCTGTCTTGTCCCAAAATGCATCTCAGGTCCTACGTGAGAAAAATTCAACCCTATACGGCAGATAAAAATCTCTGGATTCATTTCTTTCAAGACAGCCTGTCGGGAGCTCAGTTGGAATGGTTTTATCAGTTAGAAGGAACCAGTGTCAGAAATTGGGAAGATTTGGCCACCGCTTTCTACAAACAATACCAGTATAATTCTGATCTTGCTCCTACTCGTACCCAACTTCAGGGTATGTCACTAGGAACAAGTGAGGGATTCAAAGAATATGCACAAAAATGGAGGGATCTGGCTGGCAGGGTGCAGCCTCCTTTAACCGATCGTGAGCTTGTTGATATGTTTCTTGGGACTCTATCTGGGCCATTTTTCAATCATCTAATTGGTAACTCTTCCGCAGGGTTTATCGATTTGATCTTAACAGGCGAAAGAATAGAGGCTGGCATCAAGTCAGGAAAGATTCAGAAGGGTGTGGCTGCAAGTGTTGAGAAGAAGCCTTTTAAGAAGGAGACAGATATGGTATATTCTCAGAGAAGAGCAGGGAAGATGGAGCGTCGGCCAACTGTGGGGGCCGTAATGATTCAAAACACTCCAAGTGAGCAGCCTCGCTACAACCAATCCAGACCAAATCAACAACGGGTGGAAAGGCCACAACGACAGTTCACCCGTATTAATATGACTCCAGCACAGGTGCTTCCCCATCTATTGAAGTTGAATCTTGCCACCATCAAGGAGGCGCCAAAGAATGTAAATACGTCCTCCCCGCATTATCATGCCAATGCTAAATGCGCATATCATTCAGACAGTGTTGGACACGACACCAATGATTGTTGGGCACTCAAGCATAAGATCCAGGACCTGATAGAAGCTAAGGAGGTAGAGTTTGACGCTCCAGAGAAACCCAATGTGATATCTGCACCTATGCCGAAGCACGGCCGGAATGTCAATGCCATTGAGGAGGATTTGTATATTGCTGATGTCAGTGATCTGACTACTCCACTGCTAACCATTAAGTTGAATTTGTTAAAGGCCGGGATCTTCCCGGGGTGTAAAGAAGACTGCTACTGTTGCCACTCTCTGCCGTTTGATTGTCCGCTATTGAAGAAAGGCATCCAAGGCCTTATGGATAGCCGACAAATTTTGTTTGAAAAAGTTTCCGTTGTTCCAGTTCAAGTTGAAAATGTCTCAATTATAACCATTCACGCCAATCTTTCCAAGGCCGTCAAAAAGCCTGTTAAGATTACACCAGCTGCAAAATCTATACCTTTGAAGATAACAATGTCGGGGCCTGTTCCCTATGTTTCTGAGAAGTCGATACCTTGGAACTATGGTGGTGACATCTATTACCATGGTATCAAGCAAGTTGAAATAGTTGAAGAAAATTCGGATGATGAAGAAGCCAGCATTAGTAACATTGCGGGCACCAGCAAAATCACCAGGAGCGGGAGAATATTTTCTCCAGAGATTGCCCCTCCAAGAGCAATCTTTGGACCCTCATCAGCTAAAGAAGCCATCCCCGCACCAATAAAGCTCTCTGCTAGAACTCCTTTGATCGAAGAAGTTGTTGTTCCTAGTGCTGTCTTTCCTACCACTGCTGATAAAGGAAAGGGAATACAAGATGAGCCCGTCAGGACGAGGGCTCAACCCTTGGTGATCCCGGAAGCCTCCAAGAAAGAAATGGACGAGATTTTGAGGATAATCAAGATAAGTGATTACGATGTGGTGGAACAGTTGGGGCAAACCCCCTCCAAGATCTCCATGCTGGCATTATTGCTTTGCTCAGAAGCGCACGCTCAAGCTTTGATTAGGTTTCTGAAGGCAGCTCATGTGCCCCAGGAAACCTCTGCAGACCAATTTCAACATTGCGTGGCTAGCCTGACGGCGGACAATGGATTAGGTTTTTCTGATGCCGACCTAACCCCTAAGGGCCGAAACCACAATGATGCGTTGCATATTTCAATCTAGTGTCGCGGAACCACCCTTGCACATGTTTTGGTTGATACCGGTTCATCGCTGAATGTTTTGCCTAAAAAGGCCTTGGACCGGCTAGATTGCGAAGGGTTGGAATTGAAGCCGAGTGATATTGTCGTCAGAGCTTTCGATGGGTCGAAAAGAATGGTCCATGGAGAAGTTGAAATTCCTGTCAAGATAGGTACTGAGGTGTTTAAATCCACTTTCTATGTAATGGACATCCGTCCATCATACTCCTGCCTACTGGGTAGACCTTGGATACACCATGCTGGGGCAGTCATCTCCTCCCTGCATCAGATGCTGAAGTATCATGTCAAGGGAAAGATCATCATTGTTCACGGCGAAGAAGAGTACATGATTAGCCATTTAAATTCTTTCCGGTATGTGGAGGTTGAAGGAGAGTTCATTGAGACACCGTTTCAACATTTCGAAGAAGTTCTTCCTGAAATAGTAGTGGCGAAGTTGGCAGCTGAGACACCAAGACAGATGGCCAGGATGGCATCTCTGGAGGATGCAAGGGCTGCAGTTAAAGAGGGGAAGAATTCAGCATGGGGGCAGTTACCCGACTTTCCACATAAGACTGACAAGTTTGGATTAGGGTTCACGGCTGCTGGTCAGAAAGCTATGCACCAGTCAAAGATTGAAAGAGCGCCAGTCAAAATTTCTCCTTACAGAATCAACGCCCTGGAAGATGAAGACAAAGAAAGCAACATTGAAGAGTGGATTTATCCAACGGTCAGAGGAGGATTGAGCAATTGGGAGGCTAAAGACTTTGTCCCCATCACTTTTATTCATCAGTAATTTATCTATTAAATATTTCCTATTTGGTCTGTAATATTTTACTTTCAAACAATCCGTACACTATCTTTTCACCTCCTGCCTTGCCCGGGGCAGGTAGGTCCACTTGTAAGGGTTTTGACTATTTTTTATATTCATATGCCATGTTTAATGATTCATTGGACGTTTTTCATTTGATAAACTGCTTATGCTCATTTTCTTTCCTTTTGCATTTTTTGTTTAAGGATGGCTATCCCTTACACACACCCACACTCACTAATGCAGGTACCCATCCACTCCGGATTCCATGGGTGACTATTCTGCTATATCTTTCAGTAACTATGAAGACCTGGTCAATCTAGCCGAGTATGAAGATGACGAAGGTTGTGAAGTACCCGGGGAACTAGCCAGACTGCTGCAACAAGAGGAAAGGGCCATCTTGCCACATGAAGAACCATTGGAAATTGTTAACTTGGGAACCGAGGAGGATCAGAAGGAGGTGCAAGTGGGTGCCAATCTGGAACCGAAAGTCAAGGGGCGCCTAGTACAGTTGTTGAATGAGTATGTTGAGATCTTCGTTGGTCCTATGAAGACATGCCAGGTCTAGACACAGACATCGTGGTTCACCGTCTCCCCACAAGAGAGGATTGTCCACCAATCAAGCAAAAAGTTCGCCGAATGAGGCCTGACATGTCCGAGAAGATCAAAGCGGAAGTAATGAAACAATTCAATGCTGGCTTTCTTGCTGTTACGTCCTATCCTCAATGGGTCGCTAACATCGTGCCAGTACCAAAGAAAGATGGCAAAGTCAGAATGTGTGTGGACTACCGGGATTTGAATAGGGCCAGCCCTAAAGATGATTTCCCGCTACCTCATATTGACATCTTGATAGACAATACAGCTCAGCACAAAGTGTTTTCCTTCATGGATGGATTTTCGGGCTATAATCAAATCAAAATGGCTCCCGAAGATATGGAGAAAACAACTTTTGTCACACAGTGGGGCACTTTCTGTTACAAGGTGATGCCGTTCGGGCTGAAGAACGCAGGGGCAACTTATCAACGCGCCATGGTAGCTTTATTTCATGACATGATACATCATGAGATTGAAGTCTACGTAGACGATATGATAGCTCGATCACAAACAGAGGAAGAGCACCTTGAGCATTTGGAGAAGTTGTTTGCCAGGTTGAAAGAATACAAGCTCAGGCTGAATCCAAGTAAATGCACTTTTGGAGTTAGGTCTGGTAAACTCCTGGGATTCATTGTAAGCAACAAAGGCATTGAAGTCGATCCAGCAAAAGTAAAAGCAATACAAGAGATGCCTGCTCCCCGTACTGAAAAGGAGGTTAGAGGATTCTTGGGGCGCATAAACTATATTGCCAGATTCATCTCACATCTGACGTCTACCTGTGAGCCAATCTTCAAACTCTTGAAGAAAGATCAGGTAGTTGAATGGAACGACGACTGCCAAGCCGCTTTTGATAAAATCAAGGAGTATTTGCTAGAACCTCCTATTCTGATGCCACCTATCGAAGGAAGACCATTGATCATGTACTTAACTGTCTTGGATAACTCAATGGGGTGTGTTTTGGGCCAGCATGACGAGTCTGGTCGAAAAGAGCACGCTATTTATTACCTAAGCAAAAAGTTTACCGACTGTGAGGCTCGCTACTCACTGCTCGAGAAAACTTGCTGCGCTTTGGTATGGGCTGCTCGCTGACTAAGACAGTATATGTTGACTCATACTACCTTGTTGATCTCCAAAATGGACCCTATCAAGTATATCTTCGAGAAGCCCGCTTTATCTGGAAGAATAGCTAGATGGAAAATGATCTTAACTGAGTATGACATCCAGTACACCACCCAAAAAGCTATAAAAGGAAATGTACTAGCTGACCATCTGGCTCATCAGGCTATCGAAGACTATCAACCCATGAGATTCGACTTCCCAGACGAGGACATCATGAATTTGGACAACATTGAGAGTGACGGACCGTATGACGGACCCGAAAAGGGATCCCGATGGACCCTGTACTTTGATGGTGCTTCAAATGCGCTTGGAAATGGCATTGGCGCAGTACTCATTTCTCCGGAAGGTTATCACACTCCTTTCACGGGCCGACTTTGTTTCAGCTGCACAAACAACATGGCTGAGTATGAAGCTTGCATCTTTGGTCTCGAAGCTGCTATAGATTTGGGGATCAAATCTTTGGTCGTATTTGGGGACTCGGCTTTGGTCATCAGCCAAATCAAAGGAGACTGGGATACCAAGCATCATAATCTTATCCCATACAAAGAACATGTCCTGACATTGTTGCCTCATTTCGAGCAAATTACCTTCGAGCATTTCCCGCGAGAAGAGAATCAGCTAGCCGATGCTCTGGCCACAATGTCCTCCATGTTTAAGCTCAACTGGGATAATGAGGCTCCCCAAATCACCATCAAGCGAATGGATGAACCGACACATTGCCACGAGATTAATACCGAAGAAGTAGTGGAACAACCCTGGTTCCATGAAATCAAAAGGTATCTCGAGACTAGAGATTATCCTGAAGGAGCTTCCGTGAATGACAAGAAGTTCTTAAGGAAATTTGCTGCTAAGTTCTTCCTGAGCAACGAAATCCTTTACAAACGAAGCCATGATTGTGTATTACTCTGATGTGTGGATAAAGCTGAAGCAGAGTTGATCATGACTGATATACACAGCGGCACATTTGGCACTCACTTGAGCGGGCATACAATGGCTAAGAAGATCCTAAGGGCAGGCTATTATTGGTCTACCATGGAGGCTGACTGCCATCAACATTCCCGTACTTGCAACAAGTGCCAAGTCTATGCTGACAAAGTTCATATCCCTCCGGTTCCCCTCAACGTCCTGACTGCTCCGTGGCCCTTTGCAATGTGGGGCATTGATATGATTGGAGAGATCAAGCCCACGGCTTCCAATGGACATCGCTTCATCCTGGTTGCCATTGACTACTTCACTAAATGGGTCGAAGCAGCTTCCTTCGCTTCTGTCACCAAAAATGTGGTTGCCCGCTTTATCAAGCAAAATCTCATATGTCGGTATGGTGTTCCAGACAGAATCATCACGGACAACGGTACGAATCTGAATAATACAATGATCACCGCCTTGTGCGAACAGTTCAAGATTTATCATCACAATTCATCTCCCTATCGGCCGAAGATGAACGGTGTTGTTGAAGCTGCGAACAAAAACATTAATAAGATCATTCAGAAAATGACAGTCACTTACAAAGACTGGCATGAGATGTTACCATTTGCTCTACATGGATACCGTACGACGACACGTACTTCAACTGGGGCAACCCCATTTTCTTTGGTTTATGGCATGGAAGTTGTTTTGCCTATGGAAGTCCAGATCCCTTCTCTAAGGATTATGAAGGATGCAGGTTTGAATGAAGATGATTGGATGCAGACCCGACTTGATCAACTCAATCTGATCGACGAGAAGCGACTTGCTGCTATATGCCATGGTCAGACGTATCAAAAGCGGATGATCGAGGCCTTCAATAAGAAAGTCAGACGTCAAGTGTATCGAGTCGGAGATCTCGTAATCAAGCGGATTATCCTGCCGCAAAGTGATCCCAGGGGCAAATGGACTCCTACATATGAAGGACCATTTGTGATCAAGAGCATATTTTCTGGTGGTGCAATGATTCTGACCACCATGGACGGCGACGATTTGCCGCACCCTGCGAACGCAGACATAGTCAAAAGATACTACGCATAAAATAACCCGACAAGTCGAAAACCCGAAAGGGCGGCTTGGGCAAAAATGGGCATCCCGGTGAACCGAAAACCCGAAAGGGCGGTTCAGGCAAAAATTAGGGATAAAAACAAAAAAATCTGTACACCCGGCAAGTCGAAAACCCGAAAGGGCGACTTGGGCAAAAAGGGGTTTCCCGGTGGATCGAAAACCCGAAAGGGCGATTCAGGCAAAAGTTAGGGAATTAAAGCGTATGACTATGTCTCGTCGGATCACTTCAAAGACCATCTCTTCATCAACCAGTTCCAGACTTCTGATCAATCCAGTCATCGTCAAACGAAACATTGAATGGACAGATATTCAGAGTTGTGAAAGCTATAGCGGAACGGAATCCCATGGAATTATTTCACATAGCCATCCTTTATTTTGTATAAAATCTTTCAATATTTACGATAAAATCCTCTTACTAGGATGATTGTCTCCTTTGTACAAATATACTCAAAGAAAATCAATACAAATACTTTTCCCAAAATTTGTGTCATTTCCCTTTTTCTTTTTCTCTTGCACTATTTGTTTTATTTTTGAGAAACGTCCAATGTTTTGTTAAATAGGCATATGCATTTGAAACATAATCACTTCCTAAATTGAACCTAAGAAAAAGGATTACTAATAGGATGAAGGTACAAAAGGACATCTTGACACCCTTTCAAAGGAAACCCCCCAAGAGATTTGGAAGCCACATCCCTAGCAAACCCTGAGGTTTATCTCCAACAGACTCTCGAAGCTTATCCCTGGTAAGGTTCTGGAAGGCATTTCCCCGCAGAGCACAAACGTCTCTCCCGAGTTTTTATTCAAAGTTATTCCTCCCAGAGGCTTATAACTGGGTTATCCTCAGCTAACAGCCACAGAAGATCGCGCTCGCCGAAATTCTTCCTATCCTCAGCAGAGTTCATCAAATCTCCCAGCAGTAACTTATCAATACAATTCCCAACCGGAGAATCTTCCAGAGCTCGTTTCCCCTCAGAGTTTAAATCTCAGTGTCCCCAGCAGATCGAAAACTTCAAACCTATCCCCAGTGGAGCCAGACCGTTGAACCTTCTCCCCGCAGAGTTTTGAGAGGGCAAATCTTAAGTTCCCCAGTGAAATCTCCAAAGACACTTCTCTCCAAGCTGAAGACTCTCAGTCTTACCTCCCCAGCATTAAGTCTACTAGATTGGTACTCCCCAGTAGAAGACTTCAGGAATTCCCCAGAAGATTGGTATACAACCCAAGCTCCTTGTTCTCCAGCAGCAGCCAAGATACTTCTATCTTCCGCTATCCCAGATTCATCTAGCCTTTGCAAGACAACTCTCCAGCTTACATGCGCATCCATTTACATTCATAGCACATAACATACATTGTATCATGCATCATAACATTGCATACAACTAACTCTCTACCTTTTCAGGTAAAAACAGTCGACATACTAAAATCATTCTTCTTCAAGACTTTCTGAAAACAGTTCATGGATTCTTCCCAACAACGGATGTTAATCTATCAACTTGTTCAGATGCAACTTTCTGAAAACAGTTCATGGATTCTTCCCAACAACGGATGTTAATCTATCAACTTGTTCAGATGCAACTTTTGAAAACAGTTCACGGACGCTTCCCAACAACGGATGCTGCTCCATTGCTTATTCAACTTCAAGATTTCTGAAAACAGTTCACGGGTTCTCCAAGTAACGGATGTTAACCTATCACTTGTTCAGATTCTTCTCAAGACTTTTGAAAACAGTTCATGGATTCTTCCCAACAACGGATGTTAATCTATCACTTGTTCAGATGCAACTTTCTGAAAACAGTTTACGGGTTCTCCAAGTAAACGGATGTTAACCTATCGCTTGTTCAGTTTCTTTTCCAAACCACTGAAAACAGTTTACAGATTCCTCCCAACAACGGATGTCAATCTATTGCTTGTTCAGACCCCCAGTTCAGAAGTGGTCCAAAGCTTGGACGTCTTCCTGATATTCCTTTCCAGATGGCATCTCTAAGCCCATCCCCGACAAGATTTCTGTCACTCTCCCAGATGGCATCGTTAAGCCCATCTCCAAATGGCATCTCTAAGCCCATTCCCGCATCCATTGCTTCGACGAGTGCAAATTTCTGGGCACTCTAGTGTCCAATCTCCTTTTACCCTCGAGTCACGAAAGGCAAACTTGCCAATCTAACTCTTCGGATTCAAGAAGATTGAACAGGGGCAACTGTTGTACCCCAAAATTTGCCCTCCCATTTCTCAATGATTTCTCATCACAAAACCTTTGAAGCCCAAGATCCAATTAGGGTTTCATCTGCTCAAGACTTTTCCTTGCACTGTTGACCCAAATTAGGGTTTGTGTTTGCACCAAGGTGTTTTGACCTAAAGTGCCTAAGATGACTTTCATGCTTCATATTGGACTCCCAAGTTTACCCATACCAAGTTTCAAGTCCTAATTCCAAGTTTTGCCCAGTCATTTGGACAGTTGACCTAGAAATCAACTGTGTTGGGGAAAAAGTCAACTATGGCCAATTGACAGTCAAACCTCATGAAATTTGACCCACATCAACATTATGAACTCATATGAACCATTTGATCAAGTTTGGACCACAATTCCATAAGAAATTTGATCAGATCACCAAAAGGGCAAAATGGTCATTTTTAGGGTTTTGACTGTACCAAGGCAAATTTTGACTGTTTGACCTAGCCAATGGCAAACCAAGCTCACATATGGACTCAAGGACCCCATGGATTTATCTTGACATGCTCAACAAGTTCAAAAGATCCCAAGTACACAAGATTGACAGTTGAATTTCCCAGTCAATTGATCAATTTTGACTGTATACTGAAAAGTCAAACTTTGACTTTTTGGTCAAAATCAAGGGTCAAGATTCATTTTTCATCAAAACATGCCAAATCATGAAACTTGTTCACCAAGAAATCACAAAATGCAAATTAGGGTTAGAAATTTGAATTTTTCATAACTTAGAATTTTTCTAAGTTATGAAAAACCCTAATTTTTCCCCAACTTTTCCCCACTTTTTCACCAAGATCCATTTGGATTCAAACAAAAGTCAAAACATGAAAGTTGTAGCTTGTTGCATAATCTACAACTTTGATTCACAAAATTTTCTCATTTGAAGCTTTCATCTCAAGTTACAAATTTTTGAATAAGGGCACTAAACCATTCTTAACTTAGTGAAATTTTAACCTATTTTGACAAGGTTTTCTACCCCACTTCAAGGCCATTTTCCATACACTTCCACTTGGAATTTCAATTTGCATTTCAAATATGGATTATAGTACACATTCCAAGCTTTCCAAAATGTCCAATAAATTCTCAAGCAACCTCATGGTTAGAGAGAATCGAATTTCACAATATAGCAAAAAACCACTTTGTTCATGACCAAGTTCCATGTCCATAACTTTGCAATTTGAACTCAGCATGCTTTAGGCTAGATTACAGGTCCTTAAACCAAGTTACACTCAATAATTTAATGCTTATTCATTGTGTCAAGATGTTATTCTATGAGTTCAAGTATTATACACAAGCCTAATCTATTTTTAGATAAAGTGAACTATCCATTTTTGCTAAAATTCACTTTATGTCAATTTGGAAATCCAACAAGTACATTGCAAATCTGAATGACACAAGTTTATGAGCATAACACACTGATCAAGGAGGGATTATGCAGCACATTAGGGGCCCTCTACATGCCTAGAAACACAAGTTGCATTTTGTTGCTTAAGTGTGAAGTAAAGTTGCATAACTCATAACAACTTCTCTCTCAGCATTAGAACAGAAGAACAAACTTGTCAAACAGACTCAGCACATCACAACCAAGCTAATACACGACCCTTGCACCTCTCAAACACCCTCCATCTCAGAATCATCCTCAAACTACAAAAACAGAGTTGCCTCTGCAGTTTGAGTACCAACTTCCATTTCCCTCAAGCTCTCTTGCCAAAACCAATTCATACACATTCCCTAGCACATATGCAAGCTAACCATGCCTTGAAACACGACCTGTAATTGCTCTAACCACTTCCACCATTTTCACATTTCTGACTTGCAGGTGGAGTTCTCTAGCTTGATCCAGAAGCTTTCAAGACAAAGTAAACATTGGAATAGCATCCCTGGACCTCAAGGAAGCTTCTCCAATCATCACCTTGCACTGAAAGTTCCTACATCTCCAGATAGAAGTTTAACTGAATAGGTAAAATTTTGAATTCGTATCTCTCTTATTAGGCATCATTAGCTTTAAGTTTGTGAAGAAACAAGGTTCTACTCATGCCACTGAACATGTCCATGTCTTTAATTTTCATTTCTTTTGCCTGAGTAGAGAGAATTTGGAGCTTGAAAATGACAGAAAAACTAGGTTAGGATTTGGGGGAGGAGAAATTCTCCCTCATCTTAGAGAGTTAGGTCAAGTTATGCATATGGTTAGAATCGTCTCTTCATGCTTAACATTTTTTGTATTGGAAGTTTGTTCAAAAAATCAAAGAATCAGGACATTCAAATGGAGTTCTTGGCGCGTGTTTTCTGAACATTTTTGTTCAAAGGTTGAAGAAAGGTGATTTTGGGTTGGGCTTGCTTCTGAGTTGCTTTTCACACCACCCTTTTTGGTTCTGCACCCCTGAGCCCATTTGCCTCATTTTTAATGTTTTTGACTTTTGCCTTTTTGTGATTGGTTCATTTATTTTTTCTCAGCATATTAAAATTTTGAAAATATTTTTCTCATCATTTTTTGATTTTTATTGGATTTTTATTTGATTTTCTTTTGCTTATACATAAATATTATATATATACTATTATTTAGGATAAATAGAAAAATATGTAAAAACACTTCTATTTTTATTTTTATTTTATATTACCCTCTGAAAATATTTTATATAAAAAATACTATTTTCTAAAAAATTTAACTATTATTATTATTTATATATAATACATATTCAAAATAATACAAATATACATATATATATATATATATATATATATATATATATATATATATATATATATATATATATATATATATATATATATATATATATATATATATATATATATATATATATATATATATATATATATATATATATATATATATATATATATATATATATATATATATATATATATATATATATATATATATATATATATATATATATATATATATATATATATATATATATATATATATATATATATATATATATATATTAATACATTTAGAGTAAAAATACCAAAAAAAATGTACATATTTTATTTTTAATATTTAATACTAAAAATCCCTTTTTTACAAATATACCATATTTTATTTTATTTTTGTATGTAAATAACAAATATTATATGAATTAATTAATTAATATTCATTTTGATTAAAATTAGGGTTTTTACCCTAAATATGAAAATACTTAAAAAAATAATTCTTTTCTTATTTTTTATAAATAATACTCTTTTCTCATACATATAAAAAACATTTTTTGCATTCTAGCATATTTGTTCTATTTTTATTTATGCAATCAAATTACCTTGCAAATATTCATAGAAAATGATGTAATAGCTTAGATTTAAATTCTTGTCTAAATAATCCCCATTTGAAACATTGTACCCCCCTCCCTATATTATTGTGATGTAATAGCGTAGGAATTTAAATTTCGCACTTTATCGCTTTCTAAACATACTATGCTAGAATTAGGGTTTGTATTCGAATAAAAAATGAACAAAATAGTTGGACCTAATACAAGATAAATGAGCATGAAAAATGGACAACACATTTCACACTTGCACCCCTAGGGTATTCCACTTTGTTGCCTTCAAAATAATTGGGCCATATTGCATGTTGAACTTCTTTGGGTAAAACAAACAATCAAAATGATCATAGTCCCACAAAAAGTTGCTTAAATAAAATGATCAAGTCCCTTTTAAAGAAAATTGCCCAAAGACATTTAACACTATTGCAACTATGGTCTAAACGATGACCCGCGCTCGTCCCGTTAATCTCCTAAAACAAGATTGTCCACCAAATGCAATGGTGGAACAAAATTGTCAAAAGGTTTAAAACATAAGCAAAAATCTTTGAGAAAACTTTAGGGTAGATGAACTCTTAAGTGCTTGCCAATTTGCAAAGAAAACACTTGCCTAATTTCAAAACCCACTTCACAAACACTTTTCAAAATCAACTTTCAAAAAAACCTTGAAACATATTTTCAAAAAGACAAACACCTTTTGTAAAACATTCGAATAAAGAATTGTTACAAGGGCAGCCTATGCAAGGCATCTTTTTCAAAACCTTTTTCAAAGCCACGCACAAAGCACCATTTCAAACAATTAAAAACCAAGGCAAGTTGATCTAAGCAAGTACTTAAGAGCCCATGGATAACCATGGATAGAAGGGGTGCTAATACCTTTCCCTCCTATAATCTACTCCCCGAACCCAAGAAAAATCTCAAAGGTTTTTGCTGTGCTTTTTAAACCTTTCCTTAGGATAAAATAAAAAGTCGGTGGCGACTCTTGCTCAACCGAAACATTTGCGAAAACAAACGCAAAACCCTAGTCAGTTCTCCCACCGTATCACAGTACTAAATACTCAGTAACATTCAAACTACCACATGGCAAGGGAAACGAATGCAAGAGCAATGTACGTATGATAGCACCATATATTTATGATTTAATGAAAACCTTTTATCATTTCCAGCACTTTCCTTTATCGTTTTGTCAAATAACATTTATAAGTTTTCTCATTTACAGTCTTTTCACTTCGAAATCTCTTCATTAAAGTTTTACATTTCAATGCTTTCTTCACATTTCAAGCACTTTACATTTCAGAAAACTGTCATATTTTCCATGCCTTTACCTTCAAACTTTATCCTTCGAACGCCTATTTTTACTTAAAGTCATTTACAGATTTCTTGCATTAAAAGCTTTCTTCATATTTCAAACCTTTTACGTTCCAGAAATCCTTTACATTAACTGTTTTTATAATTCGAAACCATTTGTTTGCCTTTTATGCAATTTTACATGTCTTTACAATTAACATTTATTCATGCAACTTAGTTTCGTACACGCACATTTTGATTACATCTTTAGACCTTTAAGAGAGAAATCGAAATAAGCCAAACACCTATACAACACTCAAATATCAACCATGAATATCTGTTCGATCATGAGAGTTACCCTAATGACCAAGGAATCCTAGGATCAATCTAGTCGATCCTGTGAGTTACCAGAGGAATTGAATAACAGTCAGAAAGATTATTCGATAGTTTGGAAGACTAGCGGTTGTTTACCAGAAATCACTGGAAACAGCTGGCCCAAAAGCAATGGTGAAGGCCCAATCCAAACGGCCTTGCAAGGGGTCATGCCGACCAAGAGGCCATATCCGTGCCCGACGCTCTCTACCAGTGCGATATCCTCGACTTCATGCTATCCTGCTCGACCCCAGCTCGAGCACTCCTCCTAGGGCAGACTCTGTCCACTGCACCACCACGTGGATCCCGAAAAGACTGCGTCCTCGTCCGTCCGTACTTCATGCAGAACATCCAGGAAGGGGACCACGTGCGGGTCCCCACTACACATGTAGAACCTGGCAGTTCCTTCATTGGGCCAAACCTGCCCGGCCTAATAAGGGGACCTTGGCCCAGCGCTAGGGGCTATAAATACCCTCTGTTCCCAGAGGGTCAGGTATTCATTCTTTTACCCATACTCATACTCTTGCCTGCTCGTGCTCTTACTTACTTCAGCATCAGAGTGCTTTGCAGGTACCCCCCCCCCCCCCCCACCTCGTTCAAAACTTCAGCTCGGAGCCAGCCGTGACGGTCCAACTCTGATCAGGTTAGATCAAGATCCTTACTTGAAAATCTTAGATAAACATTTGGATTCACAGCTCCGCAAAAATCTTCATGTTGTCGGTTATTGGTTGAATCCAACTTGTAGATATAATGAGGTAGAATTTGAAAAACATGCATCCACAACATCAGGACTTTTAGATGTCATTGAAAAGCATGCTAATGGAAATTCTGAACTTCGATTGAAGTTAACAGATGAGATGAGAATATTCAAAGACGGTGAATTAGATTTTGGAAGGAAATCAGTCGTGGATGAACGATGTATTGTGAGGGCAGGTAATTTCATAACTTCTAACTCTTGATATATATTTTATTTTATATTTCAATATGTTTATAAATTTATTTAATCACATGGTATAAACAGATCAATGGTGGGAAACTTATGGAACTTGTACACCAACTTTGCAAAGGTTAGCTATTCGTATTTTAAGCCAAACTTGTAGTGCTTTGGGATGTGAACTCAATTGGAGTATATTTGAGCATATTCATTCCAAAAAAAGAAATAGATTGGAGCACCAAAAGCTTAATGATTTAGTGTTTGTTCGTTACAACTTGAGACTTCAAAATAGGTATTATTATGGTTATTTTTCTCTGATCATTATATTTTTATATTAAATACATATACTTAGATTTAATTCATATGTGCTTAGGAAAATAAGAAATGGGAGTTATGATCCTATCAATATTGAAACAATTGCCGACCATTCTAGTTGGGTATTAGAGGATTCACCACCTCTCTTAACCAATGAAGGGTTGGAAGCATTGTGGAATGACCTTGCAAATATGACCATCCAACCAATTTCAAGTGATATTGGTATGTTCTAATATGAGCATAATATAGTTTGTGGTTGTGAATCAATTTAATGTCTCATATTTACCATCTCTAAATTTTTTTTGTTAATTATTTTTTAAAATATTGTTATAGATCAAATAGATTTAGATGAGGATCAAGATGGAGATATGAGTAATGCACAAGATACTATTGTTGATACTGTGAATCAAGAAAAAAGCAACACCATAGAAGATGAAGTTGGTGGAGAAGACAATGAAGTTGAAGATGGATATTGTTGTACCCCAAAATTTGCCCTCGCATTTTTCCACAAGAAATCACAGCTTCAGGCGTTTCCTGATTTTTCAAACTGGCTCGAGAATCGGTCAAACGGACTTTTCTCGTCAGTCAGACACAATTAGGGTTTTATTGGTTTTCATGGCTCTGGAACAGTTCATACAGTTTGTTTAAGGTTTGGTTGATTTTGGATCAATTTTGATCAGGCGAACGCTTCTTTGGCATTTGATCAAGAATTAGGGTTTTTGTGCGCGCGTTCTCAGAAAGATTTAAATTCTACAGCACTTTTCAAGTTATGCTGAGATGTGGATTGAAACATTTGGATTGAGTTCGCACTGTGTGATTAAATCAGTGAAAGGATACATTCAATTTGAATTTGCAGTGTTTGTTAAAAATCAGTAAAAAGGGGAATGCGTCTGATCAATTGTTGTGTTTGACTGTGCTTTGCTTTGGATGTTGGAAGCGCCAAGTTTATTATTTGATCAACGCTGAATCAATGTTTAGTTAATTATTTATTATTCTAAAGATTAAATAGCTGGAATTTAATTTTCAGTTATTTTAATTTAAAGAACTATAAATAATGAATAAATAATTGAAAAGGAAGGAAAGGAATTAAATGATAAAAGATTGGATTTTATTCATCTTTAGTTATTCGTTACAATTTTTATTCGAGTACTGTATTTATTTACAAAGTATTCTAATAATGATTACAATAATTAAAATTGAAACAAAATTATCCTAAGAAAATTCTTAAGTCTTCATCTTCCGCCCATTACTCCAGTGCTCCATGGAATTTTATCTGCAAAAACAAATAAGAGAAAGAAAAGTCAATTGCAGATAAAATAAATAGAGACAGACAGATAAAAAAGGGGTCATCATTAAGGGCAACTGACTGGGATCAGTTAGCCCTCTCTGCAAATCACGGGATTTCTCCCGGTTCACAAAGAGGGATGAATATTTGCTTGCTAAACTTTGAATGCACAAATATAAAGAATGGACAAGTCAAAATTATCAAACCACTGCACAGTTCAAAACAAACTGAACTAGGCCTAACCACAAATTCCAAACTGTCCACAAACTGTCAAAGATGTCAAACAAGTACAAGGCTACTCAAAGCTGTCAAAAAGAAGATATGGAAAGATAACAAGAAGCACAAAATCTGGAAGAAAAGAGACAAATGTGCAGAGTAAGCATGTTATGCAAGCAAGCTAATTCATTTTCATCATTTCCCAGTGCTGCCCTTTCAGTTAGAAGTACAAATGCAAACATATTTTAATATTTTGACTGTACTAGAGAGAGAGAGAGAAGATAAAAGAAGTACAGGTTTTGCAGGCTTAGGTTGAAGAGAAAAAAATATAAAACAATCTGCCAATGAAACAGTAGAGGGGCAGAGATAAAAAGAGATATCAAAAAGAAATACAAAAGAACACAAACTGTATCAAAATATACAAGAACTGCCTTCCACCAAAAAAGACCTTCCAGCCTTCAACCAGCAAAAAGCATTAAACTTGCTGAAGCCTCAATGAAAGCATTAAACCTGCTGAAGCCTCAAAAAGCTCTAAGCCTGCATTAAGCCTAAAACCTGTAATAACCAGTATACTCACAACCAAGCTCCCAAGCCATAACCAGGATACTCACAATAAACCAGAAAACCTGTATATCCTGTCAAACAAAAACAAAACTTGCCAAGGCCAAAACCAACAGGCCATAACCTGTCAAAACCAGTTTCAAACCCAAACAAACTGTGTTCAAGCTTAACACATAGCCTGTTAAAAACCTCCAAAGGCCATCAAACATAAAAACTTGAACCCCTGTCAAATGATCCAGACCACAACCTAAAAACCTGTCAAGGCCTAACCTGAAGCAGAACCCCCAAGGCCATAACCTATAAGTTCACATAAACCCCAAAAAAAAAGCTATCAACTTGTTTCAAAACCTGAATCGTAACCAAGCCACAAGCCCTCAGAGATACTCATCATAGGGCTAAAGAATCAAATATACTCAAAGGCACCAAGACAATCAAACAAAAAGAGGTGTTTCAAGACAACTCAGGGTCAAACATCACAAGCCCTCAAAATTTCTTCATCATTGGGCTATCAAACCCAACATTCAAGCATTCACAAGCCAGCATCTCAAGCATACAAAGGCGACCAGGAGAAGATGAGGTAACAACTCAGTAAAACAACATATCAGAAGCATACATAAACATATAAGCCAGGCCCACAGAAGAAGCATTCGAAGGCAACTCTAACAAGCATTCCAAGAGGCAACCAGAAGGAGATAAAGAAGTCTACTCAGAAACATAAAGAGTTCATCACAAGGGCCCTCAGAATATTCATCATTGGGCAAGCATCCAGGCAACAGAAGAAGGAGATAAAAAAGCATACGAAGCATGTAAACAGGGCGACAAGAAGAAGAAGACAAAAAAGGGCTTTCAGATATACAGTCATCATAAAACCTAGCAAAGGAAGAATACTGAGTACCAGGAAAAGCAGAGCCTCATCATCATCGTAACCCCTTCACCGTCGAGCCTCCAAGCGCATCCAAACTCTCTTCTCCTCCGTCTCCCAAAAGGTAGTTTACTTTCTTCTCATCCCTTTTCACAACCTCGTTAACAAACAATAATGAACATAACATCAGAATACAAATCAAAACACTTAATAAAAAACAGTCAGTCATAACATGCAAAGGTGAAATCGTTACCCATTCCACGATTTAGCTTGATCCAACCATGGAGAGGGAAGGAATCGAAGGAGGCAACTGGTGGCTGGGCGAAGGGGAGAGTCAAATCCATGGCAAAGAAAGGACGAAGACGAAGGTGAGAACGAAACTAGCAACGGCGCTGCAACCCTAAAGTCTTCTCCAAATGGAACAAAATTGTGAACCCTAATTATTCGTTTCAAACGAATTGGGCCATAACCCGTTCAAAGCACACAAAGCCCAAGCGAATCTCCATTTGGAACCCCTCACCAAGCCCATTCATTTCTTTTACTAACATCTTTTCTATCCTTTTATTACTTTAACTAATACATTTTACATTAATTAACTACTCTTTATAACTTACTTAATACTAATTTCATTTTATTTTTACACTAACAATACTTTTTTATATATAGCATAATTAAATTTTATATAGAAACTTATAAAAATAATATTTTTTCTCTATAATTAAACTTACACTTTCTTTAAAATCTTACACATGGAATATTAATTTTTCTTAAGATAAATACTTTTCTCTTTTTTTTTTCTTTCAAGATATTATCTTTGTACATAATAAATGAAAATACATTTTTCTAATATACATAATACAATTAAAATTGACAAACATTCCTTCTTTCTTTTAATTAAAATACCTATTTTGTATATATTAAACAAATACGAAGATACAAATTTATATCAAATATAAATAATAATTTTCAAACTTAGAACATTTTCTTTTCTTTTAGTAAATTTTCTTTCTGTACATATTGAAGAAATATACAAGACTACAAAAGACTAATTAAATAAACATTTAATTCTTTTCATTTGAATTAAAACAATACTTAAATAATACACATTTAAATTCACATTTTAACTTGTAAATAATTCTCATATACGTACACGTACACTTACACAATACATTTCACATTATACACTTGATACACATACATTTGCTATTCTTATACGTTACATTACATTATTTACATTTTATCGCAATTCGATTTGGTTGTAACTTATTGGACACTACATTCCTAAAGTCTCATCCCCATTTGTAAATTTGTACCCCCACTCCCGGATACTATTTGTAATAGCGTAGACTTTAAATTCTTGCAATTTATCGCTTTCCAATTATACCATGGTTAGACCTAGGGTTTGTATGTACATAAAATCAAACGCTAGATAACCTAATACAAAGACAAATACATGAAATCAATACACAATCACACTTGCACCCTCTAGGGTAATCCCACATGTTGCCTTCCAAAATGGGCCATGCTTGCACGTCGAGTTTCTTTGGCAAAACAAATTCAAATGATCATAAGTCCCTCGATGACGCTTTCGAAAGTTGCCTAAATGGAATGATCATAGTCCCTTCAAAGCAAATTTCCAAAGACACTTGGCACCATTGCATTCATGGTCCATACGATGACCCGCGCCCGTCCCGTTAAACATCCTAAACGCAAGATTGTCCACCAAATTCAATGGTGGAACAAAATTGTTAAAAAAGGGTTGAAAACATAGAGAAAAACCTTTGAGTACAATAGGGGTAGATAAAACTCTTAGTTACTTAAGATCAACTTGCAAAAACACTTGCCTTCTTTTCAAAAAAACCACACTTCATACACACTTTCAAACACTCTCTCAAAAACATTTGAAACATCTTTTCGAAAAGATACACACTTTTGTAAGACACTCAAACACGAGTCAAATACATTGGTTGCCTAAGACAAGGCATCTCTTCAAAAACATTTTCAAAACACTCACACACACCACAGTTTCAAAGCAATCGAAAATCAAGGCAAGTGATCTAAAAACCGAGTAACTAAGAGCCCATGGATAACCATGGATGAAAAGGGTGCTAATACCTTCCCTTTTCATAATCTACCCCCCGAACCCACGAAATATCTCAAAAGGTTTTTGCTGTGCTTTTTTAACCCTTCCTTTAGGATAAAATAAAAAAGTCGGTGGCGACTCTTGCTCAACCGAAACATTTGCGAAAACAAACGCAAAACCTCTAGTCAGTTCTCCCACCGTATCACAGAACTGGCGACTCTGCTGAGGATTACTTAAAAGTGGGGTTACCTTAGGGTTTAGATCACCTTTGTTTTCAATTGATTGCTTTGTTTGCTTTTACATTCGTGGGCTTTGCATCGGAGTTTCATAGATCCTAACCCGGATCTGGGGGAAACCTTTTTTAGGTAGCATAATCTGCGAGGGACCTGTCCAGGGTATACCGACATGGGTGAAGCAGTGGCTACGTTGGTGTGGCACCTTGGTCTGTACCGATATCCCTTGTGTTGAAACGGGGAGAATATGGGTCTTCCAAGGAGTCATTAAGCACCAACCGACCTTAGAAACCTAAATTGACCCAACTTGGCCATTAGAACAGTAGCAGTATGCTACACTCATTGAGGCTAAACTCTCGCGATGGTTCCGGCCGCAAGAAAAGATAGCGATGCTGGAGTTATGACCGATTGAGGGTAGTCAATGATATTGAGATCCTCTAGAACCCGGTTACTTTTAATAGGACATGTTTTAACCAACGAAACTGAAAGAGGGTAGTACCTGAACTTCATGCAAGCCTAAACCTAAGGACTTGTTTGCTCTGTGTGAATATGTTTGTCTGTATATACACTTACTTGCTTGTGCATACATGTACATAACATCATGACATCATACCATAGCATTTTCAATAACCATTTCAAGGATCTCGAGGGTTCTTTTGATGCAGGGTTACGTTGAACCAGACGTCTACCAAGGGGCAAGAGGTTTCTCCTCTAACCAATGCCAACCAAAGATCAAGTACAACAACTTGAATCAGGGGCTATGACCCACTCGACATGGTGAGCTTGATTCTCGTGGAAAGACATCCACCGATACAAAGTTCTCCAATCAAAGATCAAGTACAACAACTTGAATCAGGGGCTATGACCCACTCGACATGGTGAGCTTGATTCTTGATACAAAGTTCTCCAATCAAAGATCAAGTACAACAACTTGAATCAGGGGCTATGACCCACTCGACATGGTGAGCTTGATTCTCGATACAAAGTTCTCCAATCAAAGATCAAGTACAACAACTTGAATCAGTGGCTACGACCCACTTGACATGGTGAGCTTGATTCTAGTAGAAATACATCCACCGGTGCGAAGTTCTCCAATCCAAGAGCAAAGTTCAACCTCTAACGTTTTCTTGTGTTTTACCCCAAGAAAGTTTAACCACTCGACATGGTGAGCTTGATTCTCGATACAAAGTTCTCCAATCAAAGATCAAGTACAACAACTTGAATCAGTGGCTACGACCCACTTGACATGGTGAGCTTGATTCTAGTAGAAAGACATCCACCGGTGCGAAGTTCTCCAATCCAAGAGCAAAGTTCAACCTCTAACGTTTTCTTGTGTTTTACCCCAAGAGATCCTTGAAAGCATGCATACACATATCACGCATTGCATTTTGACAGTTTTTCCTTTTTCAGGATTCCTTACTCTCATACTGTTTATTTCAGTAAGAGATGGCTCTAGAAAGGTCTGTCAAAGACATCCAAGACCAGACTGCTCAGCTGCAGGAAATGTTCCTGAACTTGTCTCTGGGGCAAGAAGAAATGAAAGCTCTCCTCACAAAGAGCTTGGAGAATTCAAACAATGCCAAGAGTGATCAGCTTGCGGAGCTGCAATTTGATTTGACAACATTGAGGACCCAAGTGATGGAACAGTTTGTGGGCCAGATGGCTCTCATCCAAGACCTATCTCAAAGACAAGAGGAACTCAGGGTTCTTGTCCGCCAACTGCTTCCAAACAACCAATTGGGGCAAACATCTGAGGTTGAAGAGCAGGTCCCCGCTCAACCTCCATCCACTCAAGAAGACAAGGGGAAGGCTCCTTCGCTTGCTTCAGGGTCACAAGCCCATCAACAACCTCGCCAGCGCCAACGGGGTAATCGGCGTAAGCAAGAAACGTCGAGAAGACAGTTCACAGAGACTGAGATACCATCATTCTTCATACTGAAGCGCCTTTTGGAGGTCAACCTGCTTACCTTAAGGGATCCTCCTCAGAAGCTCAATACCTCATCTCCTAACTATCGTCCCGACGCATTTTGTGTTTACCACTCCTACAGCCCGGGACACGACACCAACGACTGTTGGACCTTGAAGAACAAGATTCAAGATCTGATCGACATTGGAGTGCTGGAATTCATGCCAGACGGCAAGATGAAAATCTTCCGTTAAGGGGTTCTCCACCTGAAGTGACAAAGCTCAAGCTGAAAGACTTTTGGTTCATTTTGAATTTTCAAAGTTGTAATTTCTTTTGTTGTCAAACAATTATCTGTTGATGTTAAACTCTGTTTTCATTAATGCATTGCATATGTTTGTCTTGAATTCATCCATTCGTTTCACTACTCCTATGCTTTTCTTTATGATATCTGACTCTTGATAAAAAGCTGCAAGCCTTTAGAGGGAGGATGACGAAACAATACCATGATCTCATACAATATGCTTTTGAACAGACCTTGCTGATGATGTACAAGCATTTCTTTCAAATCCCAAATACTGGAGTTATAAGGAAGATAATCCCTAGTCAACCCCTTCGAGCCAAAGAAGTAGGAGTTTTCTGTTCTAAACGATCAAAACCTTTGATATAAACCCGGGGCAGGGTAGTATCTCAGTTAATTCAAGAGAAACGCGCATTGAAGTCGCAAACTCTCAGTTCGTAATACAACGAACGACGTCAAAAAAAGAAAAGCATTCCTTTGGAATCAAAAGACAAGGATGGTTCCCTATCACATAGACAGTCAATCTCTCAAAAGAGAAAATCCCACCAAGCCAAAACCTATAAAGGAGGCTTAAGAAAACTGGGGCATCCCGCAGACTGTAATCTCGAAAAATGGGAACAGTCAGGCAAAAGTTAGGGATAACAAATCAAAATCAAAATAGTGAGGTCATTACAAAATCCTCAACAACATGAAAAAATGTTGAAAAAGAAAAAAGGAGATGATGATTGTCTCCCCAAATTTAACTGGTGAACCATCGCCCAAAAGTCGTTCCAAACTCAAAACAGAGTGTGACGCACAATTAACTGAGCTTAGGTATGAAGAACATCACGAAGAGCGGGTGGGTACAAATATACTTTGAGCCTTTATCCTTTGTTTCTTAAAACCGTGAACCAAGCCACGTTACAACCCTTCAAAAGTCCTAATTGAAGCATGGGTTAGTTCGAAAGCATACTGTTACAAAAGGTATCCTGACTCCTGTAAGGCTTTGCTCTAAATCATATGTTGATCTGTCTTATAAAAAGTTTTCTGCTAAAAACACATTTTTTAAAAACTTCGAGACAAACATAAACTTTGCATTGCTTGAATATCACTGTCTGCATTTGGCTTTTTGTTTGACAGCGAAGAAATTCATACAGCGAATGTTCGGAGGAACAAAAACTCTCTCAGTGAGCAAAATCACTTCAAAAGGACGACACTTCCATTACAAAATCTCCTATCAACAAGGGGCATGACATAGCACCATCCAGTCAAACTGGGGCAGTCCAGTCAAGGTCCAACAGATCTTTCAAAGTCCAGTCAACCCGGGGCAGTCCAGTCAAGGTTTCAACAGATCTTTCAAAATTCAGTTAACCTGGGGCAGTCTAGTCAAGATTTCAAGAAATCTCTCAATTCGCAGAGTAATCTGATTCAAGACTCATCATCACTTGGGGCATTCGAATGTCAAAAGTGTTCAATCATTCCCTCACCACCTGTTGGAAATTACAACCACCAACAGATCAACTATCACAATTCCAAACTCGATTCCTTTATCTAGCCAGGGCACGTCTGAAGAGTTTGAAGATTCGATTCCTGTATCCAGCCAGGGCATATCTGTTGACGATTATTTCCAGACTCGATTCCTGTATCTAGCCAGGGTACGTCTGAAGAGTTTAAAGATTCGATTCCTGTATCCAGCCAGGGCATATTTGTTGACGACTATTTCCAGACTCGATTCCTGTATCTAGCCAGGGCACGTCTGAAGAGTCTGAAGATTCGATTCCTGTATCCAGCCAGGGCATATCTGTTGACGACTATTTCCAGACTCGATTCCTGTATCTAGCCAGGGCACGTCTGAAGAGTTTGAAGATTCGATTCATGTATCCAGCCAGGGCATATCTGTTGACGACTATTTCCAGACTCGATTCCTGTATCTAGCCAGGGCACGTCTGAAGAGTTTAAAGATTCGATTCCTGTATCCAGCCAGGGCATATCTGTTGACGACTATTTCCAGACTCGATTCCTGTATCTAGCCAGGGTACGTCTGAAGAGTTTGAAGATTCGATTCCTGTATCCATCCAGGGCATATCTGTAGACGACTATTTCCATATTCGATTCCTGTATCTAGCCAGGGCACGTCTGAAGAGTTTGAAGATTCGATTCCTGTATCCAGCCAGGGCATATCTGTTGACGACTATTTCCAGATTCGATTCCTGTATCTAGCCAAGGCACATCTGAAGAGATTGAAGATCAACACCTGTAACAAGCCAGGGAACCATCTTTCTTTCTCAGGTCAGAGATCAACACCTGTAACAAGCCAGGACAATATCTCCTTGACCAACTTTTCTTAAGTTCCAGATCAACACCTGTAACAAGCCAGGAAAATATCTGTGAACGACCAATTGTGGATTAACACCTGTAACAAGCTAGGAAATTATCTACATCACCACTTGGGGCATTCGAATGTCCAAAGTGTTCAAAAACCCGATGCAGTTTTACACGGACTCATCATCAGGAAATCCTACACAGATCTCCTCGAAACAGGAAGTCCCCAGTAGTTTGGCATACAACCCAAGCTTCTGATTCCCCCAACAGTGGTCCCAAGACTTCTCATTTTTCAACAATCAGAAGATTCTTGCCCTCCACAGCAGCAGCCAAAGAATTATTTTCCCCGGCAGCAGTTAAGATTCTTTTATCTTCGGCCATCCAGGATTCATTTATCCTCAACAAGATAGCTCATCAGCTTACATGCGCATCCATCACATTCGTATCATAAACATTAATGTCACGTACATTGCATCATGCATCATAACATTGCATACAACTAACCCTTTACCTTTTCAGGTAAGATCAGTCGACAGACAAAGATCATTTTCCGAGATTCGTCCAGAAATAGTTCAGATGTGACCCGGACATGGCGACATTCTGATACCTATTCCAGATTCACTCAGAGACAGTTCAGATGTGACCCGGACACGGCGACATTCTGATACTTATTCCAAATTCATCCAGATGCAGTTTTACACGGACGCATCATCAGGAAACCCTACACCGGTTCCTCTTCTTCTCAAGACTTCTGAAAACAGTTTATGGATTCTTCCCAACAACGGATGTTAATCTATCACTTGTTCAGATGCAACTTCTGAAAACAGTTTACGGATTCTTCCCAACAACGGATGTTAATCTATCGCTTGTTCAGATGCAACTTCTGAAAACAGTTTACGGACGCTTCCCAACAACGGATGCTGCTCTATTGCTTATTCAACTTCAAGACTTCTGAAAACAGTTTACGGATTCTTCCCAACAACGGATGTTAATCTATCGCTTGTTCAAATGCAACTTCTGAAAATAGTTTACGAATTCTTCCCAACAACAGATGTTAATCTATCGCTTATTCAGACGCAACTTTTGAAAACAGCTTACGGATGCCTCCAGATACGGATGTCAATCTATTGCTTATTTAGACCCCCAGTTCAGAGATGGTCCAAAACACGGACACCTTTCCGATACTCATTCTCAGATGGCATCTATAAGCCCATCCTCCTACCAGCAGTTTCCAAATGGCATCTATAAGCCCATCCTCCTACCAGCAGTCACCAAATGGCATCTTTAAGCCCATTCTCAGATGGCATCTCTAAGCCCATCCCCCGACAAGATTCTATCGAATCAGATGGCATCTTTAAGCCCATCACCAAATGGCATCTGTAAGCCCATTCACCTCTACCATCACATCGCCGAGTGCAAATTTTCTGGGCACTTTAGTGTCCAATCTTCTTTTACCTTCAAGTCACAAAAGGCAAACTTGCCAATCTAACTCTTCAGGTCCAAGAAGATTGAACAGGGGCAACTGTTGTACCCCAAAATTTGCCCTCGCATTTTTCCACAAGAAATCACAGCTTCAGGCGTTTCCTGATTTTTCAAACTGGCTCGAGAATCGGTCAAACGGACTTTTCTCGTCAGTCAGACACAATTAGGGTTTTATTGGTTTTCATGGCTCTGGAATAGTTCATACAGTTTGTTTAAGGTTTGGTTGATTTTGGATCAATTTTGATCAGGCGAACGCTTCTTTGGCATTTGATCAGGAATTAGGGTTTTTGTGCGCGCGTTCTCAGAAAGATTTAAATTCTACAACACTTTTCAAGTTATGCTGAGATGTGCATTGGAACATTTGGATTGAGTTCGCACTGTGTGATTAAATCAGTGAAAGGATACATTCAGTTTGAATTTGCAGTGTTTGGTAAAAATTAGTAAAAAGGGGAATGCGTCTGATCAGTTGTTGTGTTTGACTGTGCTTTGCTTTGGATGTTGGAAGCGCCAAGTTTATTATTTGATCAACGCTGAATCAATGTTTAGTTAATTATTTATTATTCTAAAGATTAAATAGCTGGAATTTAATTTTCAGTTATTTTAATTTAAAGAACTATAAATAATGAATAAATAATTGAAAAGGAAGGAAAGGAATTAAATGATAAAAGATTGGATTTTATTCATCTTTAATTATTCGTTACAATTTTTATTCGAGTACTGTATTTATTTACAAAGTATTCTAATAATGATTACAATAATTAAAATTGAAACAAAATTATCCTAAGAAAATTCTTAAGTCTTCATCTTCCGCCCATTACTCCAGTGCTCCATGGAGTTTTATCTGCAAAAACAAATAAGAGAAAGAAAAGTCAATTGCAGATAAAATAAATAGAGACAGACAGATAAAAAGGGGTCATCATTAAGGGCAACTGACTGGAATCAGTTAGCCCTCTCTGCAAATCACGGGATTTCTCCCGGTTCACAAAGAGGGATGAATATTTGCTTGCTAAACTTTGAATGCACAAATATAAAGAATGCACAAGTCAAAATTATCAAACCACTGCACAGTTCAAAACAAACTGAACTAGGCCTAACCACAAATTCCAAACTGTCCACAAACTGTCAAAGATGTCAAACAAGTACAAGGCTACTCAAAGCTGTCAAAAAGAAGATATAGAAAGATAACAAGAAGCACAAAATCTGGAAGAAAAGAGACAAATGTGCAGAGTAAGCATGTTATGCAAGCAAGCTAATTCATTTTCATCATTTCCCAGTGCTGCCCTTTCAGTTAGAAGTACAAATGCAAACATATTTTAATATTTTGACTGTACTAGAGAGAGAGAGAAGAGAAAAGAAGTACAGGTTTTGCAGGCTTAGGTTGAAGAGAGAAAAATATAAAACAATCTGCCAATGAAACAGTAGAGGGGCAGAGATAAAAAGAGATATCAAAAAGAAATACAAAAGAACACAAACTGTATCAAAATATACAAGAACTGCCTTCCACCAAAAAAGACCTTCCAGCCTTAAACCAGCAAAAAGCATTAAACCTGCTGAAGCCTCAATGAAAGCATTAAACCTGCTGAAGCCTCAAAAAGCTCTAAGCCTGCATTAAGCCTAAAACCTGTAATAACCAGTATACTCACAACCAAGCTCCCAAGCCATAACCAGGATACTCACAATAAACCAGAAAACCTATATATCCTATCAAACAAAAACAAAACTTGCCAAGGCCAAAACCAACAGGCCATAACCTGTCAAAACCAGTTTCAAACCCAAACAAACTGTGTTCAAGCTTAACACATAGCCTGTTAAAAACCTCCAAAGGCCATCAAACATAAAAACTTGAACCCCTGTCAAATGATCCAGGCCACAACCTAAAAACCTGTCAAGGCCTAACCTGAAGCAGAACCCCCAAGGCCATAACCTGTAAGTTCACATAAACCCCCCAAAAAAAAGCTATCAACTTGTTTCAAAACCTGAATCGTAACCAAGCCACAAGCCCTCAGAGATACTCATCATAGGGCTAAAGAATCAAATATACTCAAAGGCACCAAGACAATCAAACAAAAAGAGGTGTTTCAAGACAACTCAGTGTCAAACATCACAAGCCCTCAGAATTTCTTCATCATTGGGCTATCAAACCCAACATTCAAGCATTCACAAGCCAGCATCTCAAGCATACAAAGGAGACCAGGAGAAGATGAGGTAACAACTCAGTAAAACAACATATCAGAAGCATACATAAACATATAAGCCAGGCCCACAGAAGAAGCATTCGAAGGCAACTCTAACAAGCATTCCAAGAGGCAACCAGAAGGAGATAAAGAAGTCTACTCAGAAACATAAAGAGTTCATCACAAGGGCCCTCAGAATATTCATCATTGGGCAAGCGTCCGGGCAACAGAAGAAGGAGATAAAAAAGCATACGAAGCATGTAAACAGGGCGACAAGAAGAAGAAGACAAAAAAGGGCTTTCAGATATACAGTCATCATAAAACCTAGCAAAGGAAGAATACTGAGTACCAGGAAAAGCAGAGCCTCATCATCATCGTAACCCCTTCACCGTCGAGCCTCCAAGCGCATCCAAACCATGGAGAGGGAAGGAATCGAAGGAGGCAACTGGTGGCTGGGCGAAGGGGAGAGTCAGATCCATGGTAAAGAAAGGACGAAGACGAAGGTGAGAACGAAACTAGCAACGGCGCTGCAACCCTAAAGTCTTCCCCAAATGGAACAAAATTGTGAACCCTAATTATTCGTTTCAAACGAATTGGGCCATAACCCGTTCAAAGCACACAAAGCCCAAGCGAATCTCCATTTGGCACCCCTCACCAAGCCCATTCATTTCTTTTACTAACATCTTTTCTATCCTTTTATTACTTTAACTAATACATTTTACATTAATTAACTACTTTTTATAACTTACTTAATACTAATTTCATTTTATTTTTACACTAACAATACTTTTTTATATATAGCATAATTAAATTTTATATAGAAACTTATAAAAATAATATTTTTTCTCTATAATTAAACTTACACTTTCTTTAAAATCTTACACATGGAATATTAATTTTTCTTAAGATAAATACTTTTCTCTTTTTTTTTCTTTCAAGATATTATCTTTGTACATAATAAATGAAAATACATTTTTCTAATATACATAATACAATTAAAATTGACAAACATTCCTTCTTTCTTTTAATTAAAATACCTCTTTTGTATATATTAAACAAATATGAAGATACAAATTTATATCAAATATAAATAATAATTTTCAAACTTAGAATATTTTCTTTTCTTTTAGTAAATTTTTTTTCTGTACATATTGAAGAAATATACAAGACTACAAAAGACTAATTAAATAAACATTTAATTCTTTTCATTTGAATTAAAACAATACTTAAATAATACACATTTAAATTCACATCTTAACTTGTAAATAATTCTCATATACGTACACGTACACTTACGCAATACATTTCACATTATACACTTGATACACATACATTTGCTATTCTTATACGTTACATTACATTATTTACATTTTATCGCAATTCGATTTGGTTGTAACTTATTGGACACTACATTCCTAAAGTCTCATCCCCATTTGTAAATTTGTACCCCCACTCCCGGATACTATTTGTAATAGCGTAGACTTTAAATTCTTGCAATTTATCGCTTTCCAATTATACCATGGTTAGACCTAGGGTTTGTATGTACATAAAATCAAACGCTAGATAACCTAATACAAAGACAAATACATGAAATCAATACACAATCACACTTGCACCCTCTAGGGTAATCCCACATGTTGCCTTCCAAAATGGGCCATGCTTGCACGTCGAGTTTCTTTGGCAAAACAAATTCAAATGATCATAAGTCCCTCGATGACGCTTTCGAAAGTTGCCTAAATGGAATGATCATAGTCCCTTCAAAGCAAATTGCCAAAGACACTTGGCACAATTGCATTCATGGTCCATACGATGACCCGCGCCCGTCCCGTTAAACATCCTAAACGCAAGATTGTCCACCAAATTCAATGGTGGAACAAAATTGTTAAAAAAGGGTTGAAAACATAGAGAAAAACCTTTGAGTACAATAGGGGTAGACAAAACTCTTAGTTACTTAAGATCAACTTGCAAAAACACTTGCCTTCTTTTCAAAAAAACCACACTTCATACACACTTTCAAACACTCTCTCAAAAACATTTGAAACATCTTTTCGAAAAGATACACACTTTTGTAAGACACTCAAACACGAGTCAAATACATTGGTTGCCTAAGACAAGGCATCTCTTCAAAAACATTTTCAAAACACTCACACACACCACAGTTTCAAAGCAATCGAAAATCAAGGCAAGTGATCTAAAAACCGAGTAACTAAGACCCCATGGATAACCATGGATGAAAAGGGTGCTAATACCTTCCCTTTTCATAATCTACCTCCCGAACCCACGAAATATCTCAAAAGGTTTTTGATGTGCTTTTTTAACCCTTCCTTTAGGATAAAATAAAAAGTCGGTAGCGACTCTTGCTCAACCGAAACATTTGCGAAAACAAACGCAAAACCTCTAGTCAGTTCTCCCACCGTATCACATATATGAATATCAAGATTATGACAATTTGACTTCATGGACATAAAAAATTGTGGATCGTTGAGTATGGATTTTTGTGACTTATTAATAATACTATAACTTATGAATTGTTAAGTTTCTATCACTTCTTTGAATTTATAATTTGCTACATTAAGTTTCTATCACTTATTTTGATTGTTACTAATACTTTTGTTTATTCTAAATTATTTGAATTTATAATTTTCTATATTATTATAGTTACAAATTTCAGGTAATGAATATATTTTTTATAGAAATTGGGTCAAAATTCATGCGTTTTGACCAGTGACCCACTGGTCCAACCAATAACTCAGTGACCCAATAACTTTACCGAGTCGATCACCGATTTGGATTTTAAAACATTGAATAGAAGAAATAAATTACATGTATTGAAATTGAAAAAAAATTGATAGAAAACATATAAGTACTCCATTGTTTGAAATTATATGTATTGTATTTTTTAATTATTAACTAATTAAAATAGGAAGTAACAAGTAAGAGCACTTCCAATTCTAATATGTCCACCGATAGTAGGGCGACACAGTTGGAATCGTGAAAAAACAAATCGAGTTTGAGAGCATTTTAAAATAAAATACAAAAAAAAAATTGTTTACAAGCAAATTCATTGTTTGTTATAATTTAGAGGAGGTATATTTAGAATGAAACATCATTTTACAGGAATTAAAATATACTAGTTCCTTAAAAAAAAGTCCTTTTGATGTTTGTTATTAAATGATATCGGTATTAAAAAGTATTGAATAGAAAAAGAACACCACTAGTCCCAATGATTGTCAGCCCAATGAAGAAGAAGTAGAAATTTCAATTCAATCTTGCCAAATAATTTCTAACAAAGGAAAAAGAAAAGTCACTTTTGGAAGTGCTAGTTTTTTTCTCCTAGAATAACACCGGGCTCGTTCTCAATCAACTCTAAAAAGTGTAAAGTGTGATGTCTTGTAAAGATCCAACACACAAAGCTAAGATGATTGTTTTTTATGCTTCATTCAACGCAATAAAGTCCTCATATTTTCAAGATGTTGCCGACACAATTGCGGCTATTGGTCAAGTTTCAAACTTCCATCATTTCATGAAATAAGGGTTAATTTGTTCGGAGATTGTCCATTACTTGATGAAAGCTATCGATTCAAGTTAAGAATAATGGTACAATAACGGCTGATGGATGAAGTGACAAAAACAAAGAGAACTTTAATATATTTTTTGGTGTATTGTCCTCGAAGTATGCTATTTGTGAAGTCTATTGATACATTAAATATAGTGAAAGATGTTGCTACATTATGTAGTATGTTTATTGAAGTTATTGAATGAGTTGGACATGAAAATGTTGTTCATGTAGTGATAGACAATGCAACAAACTATATAGTTGTGAGTAAATTAATTCATGATAAATACGGATCTATTTTTTGGTCTCCTTGCACGACTCATTATTTGAATATACTTCTGAAGGATATTTGTAGCATGTATATATATACAATCCTATAATATTCTTATCTTAATTCAGGAAAAGATAAGGTTAGAAAGAAATTACACGTCCAAGAGTAACTAGATTTGTCATTACATTAAAACGTATGTATGCTCACTATTTTGGATTCTAAATTCTGAAATGATTGTTTCATGGTTGCAAAACTTATGGTTGCCCTCATAAAACTGCCTAGAATTATAGATGGAGATGAACAACCTTCAATGGGTTATGTTTATGATGAGAGCCATAAATTTTGCAATCATGAAATAATCATTCCAGAACTTAGAATCCAAAAGAATAACATCAACATTTTTACTGACTTTGCTAGCTTATGAGTAGTGAAATGTATCCGTACAATTTCTTTTCAACCTTTTCTTTTCTTTTCAACCTTCAAAAATAGATTTAAACAATGAATCGCACAAGGAGACCATAAAATAAACTCATATCTATTATAAACTAATTTACCATCAACTACATATTTGTCGGAATGTCTCTCACTAAATGAACAACATTTTCACGTCCAACCAATTCAATAACTTCAATACACATATTACACAATTTAGCAACATCTTTCCCTACATTTGATGCATCAATAGACTTCACAAATATCATACTTGAGGACACTACACTAGTAAATTTATTAAAGTTATTTGTTTTTGGTCACTCCATCCATAAGCCATTAATGCACAACCATTCATAGCCCATTTTCCCAACAAGTTAACCCTTATGTCTTGATACGATGGAACTTTGAAACTTGGACAAACAACTGCAAATGCATCTGCAACTTCTTGAAAATATGGTATGAATTTATTAAGTTGAATAACATATATTAATTATGTTTCATTATCATATCAGCACATAAACGAATACATTTAATATCAGAATACCTCACGAAGTGGAAAATACAAAACTGTCAGAAAATTAAACAAAAAATACTAAAGGAAAGAAAAACTCACTTGAGAAGAATTAGAAGAAACCATTTCTTATCGAAAAGATATTTTCGCAAGTGTTGTGTTTGCCATTATAAGGGTGGAGAAATATGGCAGACAGAAAAAGAAATAAGGGTTACAAGTTTTGTCTGTGAAAGCAACGACTAGAAAGTTAAGGTGACTATTAATCATTAAGATATCTTAGTGATTTAGATGGGTCTATTGACCTCCCAACATCCTGGGATGCCTTTGTGTAAGGGTAAGTTAAGCAATTAATGGAGTATTCCTCAGTTTATCAACTTTCAGAGCAAAATGTTTCACAGTATTCTCCATTCCCGCATCCATTAGAGCACTCTTAAAGGCACTGAACATATTCGCAGTAGGCCGAATCCCAACATCCAACATTTGTTGAAAGTACTTACACGCTTCATCCAACTTATTTTCACGACACAACGTAATGATCAACGTCGAGAACATGTGTATTCCGGGAAGCATTCCCTTGTCCTTCATCCCATCCCAAACCACCATCGCCATATCCAATTGGTTTTCATTACAAAACATTCTCACCATGATCGCGTACGTGTTAGCACTCGGCTCGCAGCCCATCTCACTACTCATTCTCTTGAAAACCGAGTAAGCTTCTTTTGTTCTTCCACCCTTTATCAAATGAACAAGTATTATATCATACGTTCGAGAATTCGGACCGATCCCAAGCTCTTTCATTTCACCAACAATCCTGTAAGCATCATCCATCCGCATTGCCCAGCAGTACGCTCCAACAACAGCATTATAAGTCGGCGTCTCTGGTGGAAACCCACTAGCCTTAGATTTTTCAAAAAACTCAAGAGCTTCATCCAATCTATTACCATTACCAAGACCAATAATCAAAGTACAATAAATATGAGGACTAGGACTCACATTCTTCAATTGCATCTCATGATAAAAACCAACAGCCTCATCATATCTCTTACCCTTACAATAAGCATTGATGATTATACCATAAGTAACAACATCAGGCTCAAAACCCTCATCTTTCATCTCTCTACAAACCTCATTAACCTTCAACAAATTCTGTTGCTGACTCCAACCTTCCAACAAAATAGTATAAGTCTTCAAATCAGGCTCCAAATCCCATTGCCGCATTTTATCAAACAGTTCCTGTGCTTTCTCAACATGAAACTTGGACTTACACAAAACATCAATTAACTTATTGAAATCCGATATCTTGGGCTTCAATCCGTATCTTTCCATTCTCTCAAACGTCTTCAATGCTTCATTAACGATCCTAGCTCTAACATATCTACGAGCGATTAGAGCAAAAGTGTCACCATTCAGCAACTTTAGTTGTTTCATGTCATCTACCAAATTCCAAATCATCTTAAACTGTTTGATCTTACCCAATGCTTCAATCAAAGCATGGAAGCTCTCTGTACTGTGTTTGAATCCTTTTTGTTTCTCGGCCCAACGGAAGAACGAAAGTGCGAGGATACCAGCATTGCTGAGCTTGTTTAAGACATCAGCAACGAGCTCCGGCGATACCTCCACCGGGAAGTTGCGGAGGGAGACGTCGAGGGGTGAATCTGGTGCGGTGGAGAGGATTTTGCAGATTGTTTCGGCGTCTGGGTTGGGGGTGGTGGGTTTTTTGAGACGGGATGTGTGAAGTGAAAAAATGTTGAATTTGAGAGAGGCGGATGGGTTTTGGATGGATTGGATGGTGGGGTTTGGATGATGGTGATCAAAATTTGAACTTGCTGAGAGTGTTGAAGAAATTGGGTAACAAGATTTTGAGACTTGGACAAAATTGGGGAATTTTCTGAATAATCGCGAGAGTGTCATGCTTTCATAAAATAAGAAAAATCGTTAAATCAACCATCGGTGAACCTCACTATCTAAAGTGTTTTCAAATATTTGAGTGATTTTCAAAGATCAGTAAATCAACTCACTAATATGAAGATTCTGCTTAAAGACAAATTGCAAGCATTGTTACTACTAAGTTCAATGCCATACAATTAAGGTACATTTGTGGTTTTATTGATTAACTCAACACCACAAAGTTTTTTAACATGAGACATAATAAAAGATAGTGTGTTCAATGAAGAATCAAAGAAGGGGGGAATGAGGAATATCAATAGAGTCCAAGACGTTTGTCATAGAGTATCATGGAAGAGTCATCGATAACAGGTAGGGATGTCAGTTTGGACCTGTTAATGGGGATCCCCGCGGGGAACGCCCCGTTCGGGGCCCCAAAGATGGGGAATTTTTCCCCGTGGGGGCGGGGATGGGGAGAAAAATTCCCCTGAGAGCATTTCGGGGACGGGGACGGGAATACACCCCCCGCCCCGCCTATTATTTTAATATAGTTAATTTAATATATATATTTTAGATTAGGTTTTTTAGTCATTTCCTTTATGTTTATTTATAAAAATAAATAAATAAATATTCATGTATTTATTAAGAGAGAGAAATGTAAATATTAGACCCTAAAAAAGTTGAAGCGTTTCATTTTCTTCTGCCAGACATTTAGAGTCTCACATGTAAATATTTATGAAGTATTTTTTAGCTTTTCAAGCATACTCATGATGCTAAATTTTATAATTATCCCTTATTAGTTTTGATGAAGTATAGTTTTTTAAGCATAATTATGTTGTTGGATTTTTTTAGTTGTTTAGGCATATTGTTACTTTAAAAAGTATTATAGTTCATTTTGTTGAATTTTATAGCATTTTATAGAAATTTATAAAAAAAATATTATTATTTTGTGTTCCATTAGTATTTTTAATAAAAAATAATAAATGTCAAATACTAGTATTTTTTAATAACATAATAAATATGTGAATTCTTTGTGCTTTTTATTTTTATAGAAAATATAAACATTTTAAAAAAATAAAATATTAATGAATAAATGTAGGAACTATGGGGATCCCCGCGGGGAACGGGGATCCGCGGGGAACGGGGATGGGGATAGAAATTCCCCCGTGACGGAGATCGGGGACGGGGACGGGGAATGAATTTGATGGCGGGGAAAAAGATGGGGAAGTGTCCCCCCGGCCCCGCCCCGCCCCATTGACATCCCTAATAACAGGTTTAATACTAAAGACAAGTCAAATGAGAAGTCTAAAGATAAGTTTAGAGGAAAGTTGTAGACAAGAAAAGACGTAAAATGCAACAGTTAGAGAATGTAGGAAGCTTGAAAGAGAGTAACAAGAAAATGGTGATGCGAGTTACACCCGGTACCATTTTTCAAGGTAATTTTTGTTTTGATGATGGTCATATTAATTTAACATCACAAAATACATGTTGGGTTGTGGATTCTGATGCATAATTTCATGTAACATCACAAAGGGATTTCTTTTCTTCCTATACAAGTGGTGGTTTTGGCAATGTGAGGATGAAGAATGATAATAGATCAAAGATTGTAGTAGATGATTTCTTATAAACAAACACTGATTGTTGTCATATCCTAATTTTTGACCAAAGATTCCATTTTTTTTGCATCATTGCATGACATCAAGAGATCATCTCATTCATCCTTTGCATCACTAACCTCGTGGAGACACAAGTTTTGCTTTGCTTGTTTGTTCCTTTTTGAATAGATAGGTGTATGGAATCAAGAAGTCCAAGTGGTTGATAAATTAATGATCCTTAAAGGTTCAAACCTCTCATTCATTTATGGTGATCAAGTAACCATCATCTTCACAACCTTATCACATTAGGGCTTCATATTGAATCCATCAAATGGTTGAAAAAGATTAGGGTTTTGGCTCCTCAAATGAAAAAACAGGAATTAAGGTTTGGGGTCTTCAATTATGTATCACTAAAGGCTTCATCATATCATCATCTTATGAACTTCAGAGATATCTTAACATGCTAAGGATTGTATCATAATCAAAAAGCTTTCATTGAAATGGGACAAATTAGATTCATCTAATACAAAGTCAACTACAAAGTCAAACTTTGATTTTTTTAAAGTCAAATATGTACTTCTCAAGTTGAATTTCATGAAAATGTGATTAATAAATGTTTTTGATCAAGAGAATCAAAGAATTAGAGATAACTTGCAAAAGGGGTAAGGTTAAAGAGGTTGAAAATCTCACTAAGTGTCAAATTTGGTGTTCAAAGTGCATGACTTTCCAAGTTTGTAACATCCAATCTAAGTTACCATTTTTCATGCTCAAAAGATCAAGTTGAAGATCTTGCTGTTGGTGTAAGCCCTAGAGGTCAATACTTTTGGTACTTGTATCGAATTATTTATTAATAATAAAAGGCATTTCTTTATTATGTTTGCTTTCCAAAATAATAAAGTCCCTAGAATGGTTTATTTGTTTAATGAAATGTTAAGTGTGACTTAATCATGAGATCCCGTTAAACATAAGACACTATTCTTAAAGTATCCGTAGTCAAGCTTTAATGTGAAGTGGGATAACATTAAAGCATTAAGATTATTATGAAGATAGATTGATGATCACATCTCATGGATCATAGATAAGGAGTTATCAAGTCTTGACATAGGTATGAATATTAGGAGTAATATTTATACTGGATTGACCCGCTATGAGAATACTACATAGAATGTTATGCAAAGTGTCATAAGTTATTCTCATGATGATAATGGTGTATACCACCCTTCGACCTGAAACCACTATGGGCCCTAGATGTAGAGTCAAGTATTTTATTGCTGATCAAACGTCATCCGTAACTGGATGACTATAAAGACGGTTGATGGGTACTTCACAAAGCATGCTAAGGGACATGAGTGACCTAGATGGAATTTGCTCATCCTGCATAATAGGATAAATGTCTAAGGGCCCAATATTGAACTGGACAAGGGTGACACAGTGTATGCCTTGTGTTCAATATAGACATGAGGGCAAAAGGGTAATTGTACAACACAAATATTATCACGAAAAAGGTTTGGTCAGATCACATGACATTTTCGTGACTTGGGTAACAGTGATGTGTTGCTAGATACCGCTCACTATTTATTATATTAAATGTGTGATTTAATATAATTGCCAACGTCGCGAAAACCTACAGGGTCACACACATAAGGACAGGTTGATGAGAGATAGAACAAATAAGGAATACCGTAAGGTACGGTGCACTTAAGTGTAATACGGAAAGTGGTAAGGTACCACGTGGATAAGTGATATATAGTACATCATAAGGTATGATGTCCATAAGCTTATTTGGGCTTTTAGCTTATAGCCTTAATTGGGCTTTTAGCTTGTATCCCACACGAGTGATTCTATAAATAGATCCCTTGTGATGAAGCAATTTCACTTGATGTAATTTCGTTTTTGATTCTCTCTCTCACTCAAGGTTTCCGTTCGTGATCAGCTAGCACTGTGACCGGAAGCAATCTGTTCGTGTGGACTGAGTAGAGGCGTTGTTCTTCATCAACGCTCGTGATCACAACACCAAAGGTCTGAATCGCCACAAGAGGTAAATATTTCTATCACTGACCATGCTCATTCGTAAGGATCGCTAAAGGAAAATTTTAAATTCCGCTGCGCTTTTGATTGTAATTTTCCTTCACTTGCTTCATACTATAACTTTGCCATAGGAAGTGAGGTCCAAAAAATGCATGGATGAAGAGATATGAGACCATGAAGTGGAGGATCCATTTGTCTTTGAATGATAAAACACGGTGAAAATTCCAAGTATTTTTACCTTGTAAAGTACCTGACTTCATGTCCATTTTCACCATGATTCCAATTGATTCAAAGAAAGTGCTCAATATGAAAGTTATAGAGGATGCTATCATCTTTCCAAAGAGTCTAAGAGCATAAATTTATCACACTTGAGCTACGAGTTTCGAAGAGATGAAGTTAGGCATCCAAAACTAAATTAGAGGTCCATTTTTGTGACAAGCTTCATAGAAAATCCAAGCATAAGCTAAATAATACCACTTTTCAGGTCATTTAGCTTTTAAATCTCACCATAATCAGATATTCACACAAATCCTTAGAGCATTACACAAAGAATTGAGGCTTTGTCCAAATCTTGGTACTATTTATAGAGCATTATGCATAAAGTCACATATCCACTTTGATAAAGCTCAACTTTTGCCAACAACTCTCTCCTTTCAAGCTTGTAACTTTTTCTAAAGATCACATATAATCTCCATGACCAGAAGCAACCTTCTAAAGTCAGAAAAGTATGGCCATTCACCCTTGATTCACTCCACCTTTCATCATGTAACATACATGTTTTTTTTGTGCAAATTGAAACCAAATGGCCAAACTAGCATTCCGTATGAACACAGAACAATTTCTACAAGTTAGTGAGACCATTTTCTTCCTCTATAAACAGTCCTCAATGCTCAAAACTGAAACACACCAAAATTTGCACTCAAAAACCATTGTTGCAATTTTCAAACCTTAAATTTCCATCTCTCAATCCAATCGTGCGTTTCTCAATCTAACCATATAAACATCATCTATACATCATATTTATGTTTCTGTATGCATTGATTCTTAGTTGGAACACCCCCATTTCCCTATCCAACCCATGGACATTCACCCTTGTAGCTTGACTTGGTTGAGAAATTTGAGATAGTTTCAAAGTAAAATAACTATTGCATCATGTTCCTGGGATATCATACAAGCTAAAGAGATCATTTGGCACCTCTAAAAGTCACTACAATATGCATTGGACCTTACTCCAACAGGTAAGCTTTTCTTGATTTCCAAGTCATCCATGCAAGCACCATTTTGAACATTTCTTAATACTATTCTGTGTGTTTTAATGCCATGAATGAAAGCCTTATGAAAATAGACATTGGTTGATCATCTGTGCAATTTAATTTAAATTTGAAAAGTGTTAGGGTTTCTGGTTTTGATCAAAATTCATGAGCCATAATTGATATTAATTTATGTTATGCACATTTTTGAAGTCCTTGTTAAGTGCTAAGCAACTTTGGTCTTTGCACTTTTGCATTTGGTTGAGAAATGAAGAAGTTAGAAATCACACCATTAATGTTGTTATTGTTGGTCTCACGGAGAAGATGAAGAAGATGATGAGGTGGCGCGTTTTTCATTTTTGAATTATGAATTTATAATATATTTAACTGAAAGCGTGTATTAAACAAAGGAAAGGGTAGCGCAGTTGGTTAAGACTTTGTTAGTGCAATGTGAAGGGCGTAGGTTTAACCCTTGGTGGAGTCATTCCAATCATTTTGTTTTTTTTCCTTCTTTTTTCACATTTTTCTTCATTTTCCTTTTGACATTACTTTATGAAAATTAATTTGTTTTCACTTGATTTTTTGCACAGTTGTCATTTATCCTCTATATTTTATGAATGCATGAAAAAATATCAAAAATAATGTTAATACCATGGTTTTAGGATTGTCATAATTTTGATAATACATGTTTGCAACATGATATTAGAGAAGGTATTCTAACATGCTGGTCAGGTTCATTTGGATGCAGATGTTCTGACAGATGTTGTAACATCATGTATAACATCAATACATGTTGTATGTTTTTCTTGACTTATTTAAATTGATTTTGTGAGATTCCTTTTAGTTTGATCTCACCAATTTTTTGCAGGTCAAGAATATTCAATCTGGAACAATTGATTTATCTACAGCTGTACAGAGGTTGCCAAAATTGGGCTTTGAGACAATTTAGGAAACCTTGTGTTTTATTCCAAGATTTAAGGAGATCTTTCTACACAAATTGGCGTGGCTCTCAGCATGGGCAACAAGGAATATTTGGGCGCAAGTTCAAGGCCCAAGGATGGTTGGAGAGTATTTAAAGAAACTATCTAGACCTAATTGTTAGAACATAGTTTGATTCTACAACCCTTAATTAGAGTTTTGATGATAACAAAATACAAGAATAAAATAAATTCAAAGATATATTTATATAGAACAAATATGCTGCTTAAAATTATGCTTTGTGTAAACAGGTATACAGAAGTTCTGATGGAATCAGCATCAGAAGATCAGCAACATATCAGCACCAGAAGATCTATAACATATGCTACACGCTGAACCTACCAGATCATACGCTGAAGCCTGATGACCAGAATCTGCGCGTAAAACACTGACTCTGATCAAGATCTTCACCAAGTCATCAGCATTCAGAAGCGTCAACATCAGTTAAAGCAGAAAATAATCTGAAGCGTTGCTATGCATTCAAGACAGATTAATTACCAACGACTTTATTCAAAGACAAGATCTTCTCAAATAGGAAAGAACGTTATTATCATTGAAAGTGATTTATGGACAACAACGTCTCTTTGCCTTGGCTATAAAAACAAATCTGTGTTAGAAAAGAAAAGGCTAATCCTCTACGCACGCTTTCATACATTGCTAAGCTTCTCAAATCACTCCTACTCAAACGCATTAGCAATCCAGTTTTCACTCTAAGCTTAACTTTGTGTATTATCACAGTTGTGGTATACTGTTTTATTAGAAAACATCAAACACATTCTTTGTTTAATTATTTGTAAAGAGAATTCCTTGAGATAAACCAGATTATGGTTATACTCAAGAAGGCTTTGACAGTTGTTAAAGCAGTTGTTGTATTATGTTGAATATAGTGGATTAAGACCTCGTTGGAGAGAGGCGAAATCACCTTGACGGGTGTGTTGTACCCCAAAATTTGCCCTCCCATTTCCTCAACATTTTCTCATCACAAGACCTTTGAAGATCAGGATACAGTTAGGGTTTCCTCTGCTCAAGGCTTCTCCTTGCACTGTGGACTCAAATTAGGGTTTGTGTTTGCCCTAGGATGTTTTGACCTAAAATGCCTAAAATGACTTTCATGCTTCATGTTGGACTCCCAAGTTTACCCATGCCAAGTTTCAAGTCTTGATTCCAAGTTTTACCCAGTCAATTGAACAGTTGACCTAGAAATCAGTTGTATTGGGGAAAAAGTCAACTGTGGCCAATTGACAGTCAAACCTCATGAAATTTGATCCACATAAACATTATGAACTCACATGGACCATTTGATCAAGTTTGGATCACAATTCCACAAGAAATTTGATCAGATCATCAAAAGGGCAAAATGGTCATTTTTAGGGTTTTGACTGCACAAAGGCAATTTTTGACTGTTTGACCTAGCCAATGGCAAACCAAGCTCACATATGGCCTCAAGGACTCAATGGAATTATCTTGACATGTTCATCAAGCTCAAAAGATCCCAAGTACACAAGATTGACAGTTGAATTTCCCAGTCAATTGATCAATTTTGACTGTATACTGAAAAGTCAAACTTTGACTTTTTGGTCAAAATCAAGAGTCAAGATTCATTTTTCATCAAAACATTCCAAATCATGAAACTTGTTCACCAAGAAATCTCAAAATGCAAATTAGGGTTAGAAAATGGAATTTTTCATAACTTAGAATTTTTCTAAGTTATGGAAAACCCTAATTTTTTCCCAACTTTACCCCATCTTTTCACCATGATCCATTGGGATTCAAACAAAAGTCAAAACATGAAAGTTGTAGCTTGTTGCATAGTCTACAACTTTGATTCACAAAGTTTTCTCATTTGAAGCTTGTATCTCAAGTTATAATTTTTTGAATAAGGGCACTAAACCATCTTTTAACTTAGTGAAATTTGACCTATTTTAACAAGGTTTTCTACCCTACTTCAAGGCCACTTTTCATACCCTTCCACTTGGAATTTTGATTTGCATTTCAAAGATGGATTGTAGTACACATTCCAAGCTTTCCAAAATGTCCAAGAACTCATCAAACAACCTCATAACTTGAGAGATTCGAATTTCACAAGTTGGCAAAAATTCACTTTTGTTCTTCATCAAGACATGTTCATAAACTTGGCAAATTTGAACTCAGCATAGTTTGTGCTACTTTACAGGTCCTAAAACCAAATTACACTCCTTAATTTAATGCAAAACCAATGAATCAAGTTGTTATTCTAAGCCTTTGGTCATTACACAAGGAATTAAGCCTAAACTAGAAAAAGCATTATTTCCATTCTTGAAAAGCTTGCTTTATGTCAATTAGAAATCCAAGCAAGTACAAGCAAGATCTTCTTGGCACAAGTTTGTGAGCAAATTGCACTGATCAAGGCAAGGGATAGCAACATAGTTAGAGGGCCTGTACTGACCTAGAAAGCAAGGTGGCATTTTGTAGCTTAAGTGTGAAGAAAAGTCCATAACTTATGCCAACTTGAATCTCAGCTTACAAACACAACACAAAAGATATCAAACACATTAAAAATCACCCAACCAAGCTTTTGCACGAGCTTTTTGCCTTTCAAACACTCTCCATCTCAGAAACACCACAAAACTGCTCAAACAGAGCAAGCCCTGCAGATTGAGTGCTATCTCTCAATCCCTTCGAGCATTTTGATCAAAACCTGTTCCTCTACCTTCCTTACAACATATGCAAACTATCCAGAAGCTAAGGCACGATCTGTAGTTGCTCTAACCACTTCCACCATTTTCATATCTTTGACTTGCAGGTGAAGTTCTACAGCTTGATACAAGAAGGTTCAAGACAAAGTAAGCATTGAAAAAGCATCCCTGGACCTCAAGGAAGCTTTTCCAATCATTACATTGCACTGAAAGTCTCTCATTCTCCACATAGAAGTTCAACTGCACAGGTAAAAGTTTGAATTCGTATCTCTCTTATTATGCATCTTTAGTCTTAAGTTTGTGAAGAAACAAGGTCCTACTCATAGCCCTGAACATGTACATAGCTTTACTTTTCATTTCTTTTGTCTGAGTAGAGAGAATTTGAGCTCTGAAAATGGTAGAAAAACTAGGTCAGAAATGGGGGGGAGAGAAATTCTCCCTCATCTTAAAGAGATAGTTCATGTTCTTTATATGTATGAAATCGTGAGATTATGCTTTACATGTTTTGTGTTGGAAGTTTGTTCAAAGGATCAAAGAATCAGGACCTTGATGTTGAAGCAAGAGGCGCGCGTTTTTGAACTCAGTCTTGGCCAAAGGTTGAAGACAGTGTTTCATTGGGCTGGGCTTTTGTGTTCTTTCTTTTCACACCATCTTTTTTGGTTTACACCCCCCTGAGCCCATTTGCTCATTTTTTTAACATTTTTGACTTTTTCTTTTTTGGCTGACTTTGTTTATTTTTTCTCATGCCATTTAAAAATTAAAAATATTTTTTTCATCACTTTTTGTATTTATTGCATATTTATTTGTTTATTTTCTTTGTTTGTACATAAATATATATATATGATTATTAGAATAAAAATGTAAAAATAATGTAAATACAATTTTTATTTTCATTTACTTTCTGAAAATATTTCACACAAAAAATACTCTTTTATTTATTTTATTAAAATATTAAATAAATATTTATTTTGTATAATACATATTTAGGGTTTAATATATATATATATATATATATATATATATATATATATATATATATATATATATATATATATATATATATATATATATATATATATATATATATATATATATATATATATATATATATATATATATATATATATATATATATATATATATATATATATATATATATATATATATATATATATATATATATATATATATATATATATATATATATATATATATATGTGATTATTAATATATTTAAGACAAAAATATAAAAAAAATACTTGATTTTTTCATTTTTATTAATATTTGATATAAAAATACCTTTTTTCACAATACACTTCATTTTATTTTATTTTTATAAATAATAAATAAATAGTTGTATTAAATTAGAAAATAATACTTTTTTTCTTTAAAATTAGGGTTTTTTACCCTAAGTTCAAAATACTAAAAAAAATAATACATTTTTATTTTCTTTTCCCTTTTACATAAACCATACTTTTCTCATACACATAAAAACCTTCTTTTTGCATTTCACATATTTATTTAATTTACATTTAATTATGCATTATTTAAATTGCAAATATTCCAAATGATGTAATAATTTAGATTTAAATTCTTGTCAATATCCCCATTTGAACATTTGTACCCCCCTTCCCATATTTGGTTTTGTAATAGCTTAGTAACTTTAATCTCGCACTTTATCGCTTTCTAATGATAACATGTTAGAATTAGGGTTTGTATGCGAAAAACGATAAAAAATAGTTTGACCTAATACAAGATAAACAAGCATGAAAATGGACACACAAATCACACTTGCACCCCCCTAGGGTATTCCACTTGTTGCCTTCAAATAAAAGGGCCATGTTGCATGTTAAACTTCTTTGGGCAAAACAAACAATTTGAATGATCATAGTCCCTCGACAAAACTTTTCAAAACAAACAAAAACAAATGATCAAGTCCCTTAGAGAAATTGCTCAAAGACATTTAACGCCGTTGCAATTATGGTCTAAAACGATGACCCGCGCCTGTCCCTCTCACATCCTAACACAAGGTTTCCCACCAAATACAATGGTGGAGCAAACTTGTTAAAAGGGTTAAAGTATAGCAATGATCTTTTGAGAAATTTAGGAGTAGATAAACCTCTTAGTTACTTGAATCAACTTGCAAAACAAAATACTTGCCTAATTTCAAAATCACACCTCACAACACTTTCAAAACAACTTTCAAAAACAAATGAAAACTTTTTCAAAAGACATACATCTTTGTATACATCCCCACATGGATCATTACAAAGGTTGCCACCACATTGGCCTCTTTTCAAAAACATTTTCAAAACCCACACACTCAAGCATCATTTAAAACAATTGAAAACAAAAGTCAAGTGATCTAAGCAAGTAACTAAGAGCCCATGGATAACCATGGATAGAAAGGGTGCTAATACCTTCCCTTTCTATAATCTACTCCCCGAACCCAAGAAAACATCTCAAAAGGTTTTTGCTGTGCTTTTTAACCTTTCCTTAGGATAAAATAAAAAGTCGGTGGCGACTCTTGCTAACCGCAACATTTGCGAATACAAACGCAAACCTCAAGTCAGTTCTCCCACCGTATCACAGAACTGGCGACTCTGCTGGGGATAACTTTTAAAGTGGAGTAACCTTAGGGTTTAAGATCACCTTTGTTTTCAATTGCTTGCTTTGTTTGCTTTTACATCTTGTGGGCTTTGTATCGGAGTTTTATAGATCCTAACCCGGATCTGGGGAAACCCTTTTAGGTAGCAACAAGGCTGTGAGGGAACTGTGCGGGGTATACCGACATGGTTGAAGCAGTCTGCTATGTTGATGTGGCACTTTGGTGTGTACCGGTAACCCTTGAGTTCAGTCAAGGAGAGTACGGGGCCGCCGCGTGGTGTCATGAAGCATCAACTGACCTTAGGAACCTTAATTGAACCATCTTGGCCTTTTAGGGGTAGTGAGATAACTGACTTTGGTGCAGTCCGAGGTTGGTTGATACTCGATACTACACTCAATTGAGGTTTGCTTTCCTGGAATATTTCGGTCGCCAGTTCAGTGGCTAAATCGAAACGATGAACAATGAAAGCAATCCAGTGATATTGGGACCTTTAGAACCCGGTTACTTTTGATAGGACAGGTTGAACCCACCAAACTTCAAGAGGGTAATACCCAGACCCCATGCAGGCCTAAACTCTAAGGGTTGGTGTGACTTGTGTGCCTTACCATGTTTTGCCTCTGTGAATGTTTATAGTGCATTTAATCATCACATCATTACATCATACAAACATCATGAGCATTGACTAACCATTTCAAGGGTTTCGAATCTTCATCTTTGTTCTTGTTTTATAGGACATGGAAACTGCTCGCAGAAAGACAATTCAGATTAGCCTTGTAAAGATCCCTCCTCAGCTTAAGGAACTTCTGTCCAGGATTCCCGAGGGTTCTTCATTCAGTGAGAGACATGGAAGACTCATCAACTTGGTTAACACCAACATTGAGGAGGACTTGATAAAGGTCCTGTTCCAATTCTTTGACCCTCTGCATCACTGCTTCACCTTCCCGGATTATCAGTTGGTGCCTACATTGGAAGAGTTCTCCCGACTTCTGAAGGTCCCTATCCTTGATCAACTACCCTACAACGGTACGGAAGAGGAACCCAAGCTTGAAGAGATTGCTAAAGCCTTGCACCTACAGACATCTGACCTCAAGGGACATTGGGAAGTTAGAAGTGGTATCAAAGGATTCTTAGCTAGATTCCTGTTTGAAAAGGCTCAAGAATGTTGGAACTCTCTTGACCTACGAGCTTTTGAAGAAGTCATGGCCCTCCTTGTCTATGGTTTGGTGTTGTTCCCTAACCCAGATCAGCTTATTGATATCAATGCGGTCCAGATCTTCATGACCAAGAATCCTATACCTACACTGTTGGGGGACATCCTTCACTCATGTTACACTCGAACCATGAGAAGGAGGGGTGTCCTTTTGTGTTGCACTCCTCTCCTGGGAAGGTGGTTTATTTCGCACCTTCCACAATCAGTTTTGAAGAACGAGCGGGGTTTGAGATGGTCACAACGGTTAATGACTCTCACGCATGCAGATATACATTGGTGCCCTAGGTCTAGGGAAGACATCACTATCATTGATCGTTGTGGGGAGTACCCTAATGTTCCTTTATTTGGAATCAAAGGAGGTATTACTTACAACCCATGCCTGGCTTGGAGACAGTTTGGTTATGCTCGGAAGGATGGCCCTCATGACATGTTAATTCCCGACATAGTTTTTGACTTCGACAACGATACTCAAGGACTTCGTCAGAGATTTATCAGAGCTTGGAGGATGCCAAGTAGGATAGACAGCAAGACATTGGGGCACCGGAACTCCATCCCGTTGGAACCTTACCTCAAGTGGGTACGAGCCCGCTCCCAGAAATTAGTGATGCCTTATCCTCATATGCTTCCTGTGATCAAAGAACCAGTCTTGGAAGGAGAAGCATCCTACACCATTCAACATCCCGACATGCCTACCTCCTGGGAAGAGATGCAGAAGAGCTGGGTCCAACTTAAGGAAGAACGGAATTCTCTTGAGACCAGTCTACATGCTAGTGAAAAGAAGGTCCTGGAACTCACCCGCCTGCTGCACGAGGAAAGGAATCTCAACACCTACATCGCGCCAAAGAGGATGCGCAATGTCTTTTTACCTTAAGGAGTTATTTTGTAATATTTGGCCCATGAGGCGTTTATGTACTAACGAATTTCTCCTTATTAATATGATGTGCGTTCCTTTTTGTCTACAACAAATTTTGAATATTCTAAATCCTTGAATGCATTGCATACATACGCATTCCATTGCACCATATGCATAGCAGGTACCCTATTTCGCAGGTTGCTTATTTTTCTTCGCTGTTTGTGTGCACAGTCATCATGAATCCAGAATCATCCAGTGAGCAAGCAATCAAGGCCCTTCAGGCCCAAAGTGCACAGTTTCAAGAAATGGTCCTAAGCCTAGCCCAAGGTCAGCAAGAGTTGAAGACTCTACTCCTGAAGAAGAAGAAGAAAAAGAGGACTGCATTGTTCAACACCGGACGCAGATTTGGGAACACACTCCACAATGAAGCTGATCCAACCACTTCTTCTGCTGAGAAAAACAGTCCCCAAGGGGGAGGAGCTCCTAGTCCCGCAGTCTCCGACAACGAGACGGACTATAATGACGAACAATACCCACCTGCTGCTGACAGATACAAACAATTGGAGGACCGCTTGAGCGCCATGGAGATTCAGAATGTGCCGGGACTGGATTTCGGAGATTTGGGGTTATCTTCTGGGGTAGTCATTCCACACAAGTTTAAGGCGCCTGCCTTCGCCAAGTATGATGGGGTCTCCTGCCCAAAGCTGCATCTAAGGTCGTACGTAAGGAAAATCCAACCTTACACGGCGGATAAGAACCTCTGGATTCACTTCTTCCAAGATAGCCTCTCGGGGTCACAGCTTGAATGGTTCTACCAATTGGACGGAGCTAGCATCCGACACTGGGAAGATTTGGCAACCGCATTCTACAGACAATACCAATACAATTCTGATCTTGCTCCTACGCGTACCCAACTTCAGGGTATGTCTCTAGGGACGGGTGAAGGGTTCAAAGAGTACGCTCAAAAATGGAGAGATTTGGCTGGCAGGGTGCAGCCTCCATTAACTGATCGAGAGCTGGTTGATATGTTCCTTGGGACTTTGTCTGGTCCGTTTTTCAATCATTTGGTTGGTAACTCCTCTGCTGGATTTACAGATTTGATATTAACAGGAGAAAGAATTGAAGCTGGCATCAGGTCAGGCAAGATACAGAAGGCTGCCTCTACAAGTGTTGAGAAGAGGCCATTTAAGAAAGAAGCAAGCACCGTCTATGGTCCTAGAAGACAAGTCAAGCCTGAAAGTCGCCAAGCCGTCAATGCTTTGGTCATCTCCAAACCTGTTGCTGCTCCTCAGCAGTACAATCAACAAAGAAGTGAAAGGCCCAAGAGGTAGTATACCCGATTGAGTATGACATTATCTCAAATTTTACCCCAACTGTTATCCACCAACCTGGCGACCCTCAAAGAAGCTCCTAAGGTCGTCAACACTGCGTCTCCTAAATACAACCCAAATGCCCGGTGTGCTTATCATTCTGATAGTCCCGGGCACACTACTGATGATTGCTGGGCCTTGAGAAACAAAGTGCAAGATCTGATCGACGCAAAGGAAATTCAGTTTGAAGCGCCGGAAAGACCGAATGTTGTAACGGCTCCTATGCCCCAGCATAGGGTAAATGCCATTGAGGAAGAAGTGTATGCTGTTTCGGTAGATGAAGTTGTTACCCCTTTGAAGACTATTAAGAAGAACCTACTGCGGGCCGGTTTATTTCCGGGTTGCGGCGAAGGTTGCCCATTCTGTGCTATTTCCATATCTGATTGTCCCTTGCTAAGGTTAGGCATCCAAGGCCTAATGGATAGCAAGGAGATTCTATTCAAAAAGACTGTTGTTCAATTGGTTCCGATGAAAGAAGTTTCTGTAATTACCATCTTCAAAAATCCAATCAAAGCTCCCCCGAAGAAGCCTATTCAAATCATGACAGTTGCGCCTGTGATCATTACTGTTCCAGGGCCCCTCTCTTACGTGTCTGATAAAGCTGTCCCCTGGCATTATGGGGCAGACGTGTATGTAAATGGAATCAAACAAGAATTTGACGCTAGTGCCAGTATCTGCGATATCACTGGTCCAGCTAAAGTCACCCGCAGTGGCAGGCTCTTCTCGCCTGACATTGCGCCGCCCGCTATTCGAAAACCCCTCCTCATAAAACCTGCAAGTTTACCTAGTCCTGTTGCTGATCAAATTGTGTCCCATGCTGCCGAGTCATCAAATGCTCGGGGCAAAGGGATTGAAGAAGAGCCTGCCCGGATGGAGGCACCAATACCCGTAAATGCTGAAGCCTCCCGACAAGAAATGGAGGAGATTCTGAAAATAATAAAGAAAAGTGATTTTAATGTTGTCGAGCAGTTGGGGCATACACCCTCCAAGATCTCCCTGCTCTCCTTATTGCTATGCTCCGAGGCCCATGCTAAGGCCTTAATCTCATTTCTCAAGACGGCCCATGTGCCGCAGGAGACGTCTGCAGTCCAGTTCACTGACTGCATAGCGAATCTGACGGCGGATAACGGCTTGGGTTTTTCAGATGCTGACCTGACCGCAAAAGGGAGAGACCACAATGATGCCCTGCATGTCTCTATTGAATGCAGGGGCACTACTCTGGCACATGTATTGGTGGACACTGGTTCTTCTTTGAATGTTCTTCCGAAAAAGGCTTTAGATCGTCTGGATTATGAGGGCCTGGAGTTGAAACCCAGCAATATCATCGTCAGGGCCTTTGACGGTTCCAAAAGGATGGTTCATGGAGAGGTTAACATCCCTATTCGTGTGGGCTCTCAAGTGTTTGACTCTACCTTTTACGTGATGAATATACGTCCATCATACTCTTGTCTGTTGGGTCGACCTTGGATCCATAAAGCTGGGGCCGTGACCTCCACCTTGCACCAGAAGCTAAAGTATCCCGTCAGGGGGAAGATCGTCACTGTGCAAGGAGAAGAGGAGTATATGGTGAGCCATTTGAATTCCTTCAGGTACATCGAGATGGACGGAGAGTTTATTGAAACTCCCTTCCAGCATTTCGAGGAGGTGCATCCAATTTCAGCAGCTGCAGAGACAACGGCCGAAGAGAATGATTCCTTGAAGATGGCTTCCCTAAGGGATGCCCGGGCTGTGGTTCAGAAAGGCAATTGTGCACACTGGGGTCAGCTTCCTGACTTCACTCAGAAGAACGACAAGTTTAGGCTAGGCTTTACTGCAGAGGCTCAGAAGGCGGTACGCAAAGAGAAGATCGGAAAGGCTCCGGTGTTTATTTCCAGCTCAAGGGTGAATGCTATCGAGGAGGATGTGGAGGAAGTTGAGTTTGACAGTTGGATCTACCCGACTACCAGCAACGGACCTAGCAACTGGACGGCAAAGGATTTTACCCCTATCACATTTGTCACGCAGTAATTGATTTCTTTTGATTTCCAAATTTGTAACAAACAATATGTTAAAACTTTGTTGGCTCGGTGTCCTACCCGGGGCATCGTAGCTCCATTTGTGAGGGCTTTTGTATGACATTTTCATATATCATCAATCAAAACATTGGACGTTTGTTGCATTTCAAATCTTGTGCTCTTTTCCTTTTCTGTGTTATATATATTACAAAACAGCTATATTTACACACACTCACTTATACAGGTTTCAATCCACTCTGGATCTCACTGGTAACAGCTCTGCTACCGCCAGTTATGACTTCGAAAATCCGATCAACTTGGCCGAAGACGAAGGTGAAGATGATTGCGAAGTGCCTGGTGAACTCGCAAGACTGCTACTCCAGGAAGAGAGGGCTATTCAACCACATGAAGAGCCGGTGGAGACAATTAACTTGGGTACTGAGACAGAAAGGAAAGAGGTCAAGATTGGTGCCAATTTAGAGCTCAGCGTGAAGCAACGATTGATCCAGATGCCACAAGACTACATGGAGATTTTTTCTTGGTCCTATGAAGATATGCCTGGTTTGGATGCCGACATTGTAGTTCACCACCTGCCAACCAAGGAAGATTGCCCTCCGGTAAAGCAAAAAGTCCGACGGATGCGTCCAGAGATGTCTGAAAAGATCAAGGCCGAGGTTATGAAACAGTTTGATGCCGGGTTCCTTGCAGTGACTTCTTACCCTCAGTGGGTTGCCAATGTGGTGCCAGTGCCGAAAAAGGACGATAAGGTCAGAATGTGTGTTGACTACAGGGATCTGAACAGGGCCAGCCCCAAAGATGACTTCCCCCTACCTCACATCGATGTCCTTGTTGACAATACAGCTCAACACAAGGTGTTCTCCTTCATGGATGGCTTCTCAGGGTATAATCAGATCAAAATGGCTCCTGAAGATATGGAGAAGACTACATTTGTGACTCAGTGGGGGACCTTCTGTTATAAGGTCATGCCATTCGGATTAAAAAATGCTGGGGCAACCTATCAACGTGCCATGGTTGCTTTATTTCATGATATGATCCATCATGAAATTGAGGTATACGTTGATGACATGATTGCAAGGTCTCAAACTGAGGAGGAGCACCTTGACCATCTGAGGAAGTTGTTTGACCGACTCAAGTTGTACAAGCTGAGATTGAATCCCAACAAATGCACCTTCGGGGTGAGGTCCGGAAAATTGCTAGGTTTCATTGTAAGTGATAAAGGTATTCAGGTGGACCCTGCCAAGGTAAAAGCCATACAAGAGATGCCGACTCCAAAAACAGAGAAAGAAGTCAGAGGTTTCCTAGGACGACTGAATTACATTGCCCGATTCATCTCACATCTGACTGCTACTTGTGAGCCAATCTTCAAATTACTGAAGAAAGATCAAGTGGTACGCTGGAATGATGAGTGTCAGGCCGCCTGTTGTACCCCAAAATTTGCCCTCCCATATTCATCAAGAATTGTCAAAGTCAAGGTCACAAAATTCCCCAAGAGTTGTGCAGCTCAACTGTCTCCTATACAGTCAAAACTAGGGTTTAAGTTCTGGTCAAGCAAATGAACTTTTCAAAGGCCCAATCAAGTCTCATATGCCTACAAAGATGGTCAAGCATCCTCATGTCAAGTTTCAAGGCATTCAGCTCAAAATTGCACAGTCAAAACCCTAGATTGCACTACAGTCAACTGTAGGGGCAAAATGGTCATTTGGCAGTCAAAAGTTCAAATTTTTGGTCAATATATCATTTTGAAGCCACAAACATCATTTGATCAATGCTTGATCATGATTCTCAAAATTTGGCTCAGAAATCATCAAAGATGCAAAAGTTGCTATATTTGGACAGCTGAAAAAGTCAACTGAAATTGACCAGGGCATAACTTTCACATGGATTATCAGAAAAATTCCATCCAAAGCTCATTTTGAAGAGAAAGACATTTCCTACAAGTCATCTTCATGTTCCAAGTCCAAGAAATGCTCTCACAAAAAGTTATCAATTTCAACATTATAGGTCATTTTCAAAAGTCAACAAAAAGTGACTTTAAGTCAAAGGCCATAACTTGAGATTGGTGAATCAAAATGACATGGGACCAAAGGCATTGGTTAGAGGACTCAAAGACCTTTCCAAAATGTCCAAGAACATGTGAAAAGCTTAAAAAGTGACCAAGTTATGCCTTGTGGAAGTTGGGGAATTTTTGGAAATTTTTGAAAGTCAACATTGATGCAAAAGGCCTAAAAATGCAAATGGGCCTACTTTTCTTCCAAGTTTCTTCATGCCAAGCCTATGCACGACCACTAGGCCCAAAGGGAAGTATTTTCATATTTTTTAATTATTTATTTGAATTTATATTAATTTATATTCATTTAAATCATTTTAATTCATGAAAAATATAACCTTAACCTAAACAAATCTTTTTATGCATGATTTGGACTTGAGATTTCGTGCACATGCTGATATAGAAGGTTTTGGCTTGATTGAAACCTAATTGACACAAGAACCATGAAAAAAGATTGTAAAAGATCCTTAACAAATCAAAGATTGAAAACAATTATGGACATGGATTTTATTGAATCTTTTTAACCTAATTGCTTCCATACAAGTACTAGATGAGAACCCTAATGCTACTAGACTCCAAGCTGCGCCCAAAACAAGCATTGCATATTGAAATTTTTCACAAAAAACTCAAGACTGAAATCTAGCTTTTAGGTCGATTCAAGCTTTGATTTTTGTTTCATTAGCATCCTGAGACATCCCTAAACGTTTCTCAATCAAAAACAACAAGCCAAACGCCTTGAAACGGTACCAGGAACTCAGACTTTGTCACAAAAATTTCCAAATTGCATATCATAATTTACGCATTATTGTGCATTTTTATTCATGAATTCATGTTCAATATGAAATTTGCAAGCTAACCATAACTTTTAATTGAAGTTTCGTGCGCTTTTGGCCAAGTTACCATTATTGTATTCTAGGGTTTCCACGAGTTTTGATTTGGGCATTTCGTGATACTGTAAAATTGTGGCTCATCAGTACCATGATCAAAACCAGCGCGATTAGACGATCAATATACAACTATCGCGCCTAATTTATATGCAGTGAGGGGCTATTCGCTATTATGGGATTTGACTTGTTTTGAGGGGGTTTAAAACCCCCGTTAACTTTCTTTTATTTTTTCAGGGACGAACGAATGAAGAAGAAGAAGCTGAGTTGGCAAGGCGTGAATGGTCCTTTTAAATTTCGCGCCAAAAGCCTCCACTAACTTTACTTTTCTTTTATGTTATTTACGTTATATTATATATTAAATGAAAAGCGTTTGGTGCAGTGGTAATACGTTAGGCATATGACCCTCAAGACCTGGGTTCAAGTCCCAGGTCTGGCAAAATCTCAATGCTATTTTTCAATATGAGATTCAATGCTTTGCTAATGTCCAGGACTACCATGCACACTCCAAGTTCACCATCCACGCGTCCACGATGATCAGATCAATGGCCAATATTCCAGGCGTAGCATACAGCAAATCAACGCATTGGCACATGATTAGGAAAGTCAACGAATCAACTCTTGTTGGGCCAAAATTACCAGGCCTTACCTCCTTATTTGGGGCAACCCCCCCCCTGGTTTGCTTTATCATCTTTTTTTTTTATTATTTATTCTTTCTTTAATTTTTTCTTTTTTACTTTTATTTAATTATGTTTATTTAATTAATTATTTTAATAAAAAATACAAAAACACACAAAAAGTCAGAAAAATAGAAAAAAATATAATATTTATTTTATTATGATTATTTTTAAACATGTAAATAATTTAGGTTAATTAGGTTATAGTTTTTATCTTTTTAAATAAAAAAATAGAATTTAGGTTTAAATAACTTTTTATTTTCTTTTTTAATTTTCCCTTTTTTTCAGAATAACAATATTATTTATTTATTATTTTATTTTCATAAATTAAAAATTGTACAAATTAATTTGGAGTTTAATTTAGGTTATAATTTAAATCTTTCATAATAAACTTAAAAAATATTAGAATTAGGGTTTGCCTTTTAATTTAATTTCAATTAATTTCTTTTCTCATTAAATCTAGAAAATACAAAAATATCAAAAACATTTAATTCTTTTTTATAATTTTAATTTTTAATTCCCTATTTAATTTTATTTAATTAATTCATGTAATTTAATTATTTGCCAAAGGGTCCAACGCCCTAGTTTCGTTTTAATTATTTAATTTGCGCATTTATCTTATGTCGTTTAATTATAATTATGTAATTGTCCCTAAGCCATGTAACTTTATTTATCGCACTTTTATCGCATTATTTATTTTCCGCTAAATCGGGTCCGGTTTAATTTTGGCGATGTGGACCCGCGCCATTTGTAATAGTTTAGATTTATTTCCTCGCAAAATATTTAACTGTTAACGAATGCATGAAAGAATGAATGTCTTAATAAAATCAAGCGTAGAACACGACGAACATGACAAGACAAATAACTGAAACATGACACACAATTCGCACACACCACCCCTAGGGTACGCCTCACTGTTGCCTTTCGAAAGGTGATCGTCGAGTAGAGGATGTCTTAGTAAGTCCTCATGATCCGGGAACCTGGCATGAGGGTAGCTTCTAAGGTGTCTTCCCATTGCTCTGGTGATCACCACGTCCCTAAAATCGAATTGACCCGAACACCTCCAACGGTGGTGCTACCTACCTCTCAATGGTGGGATGGCACTACTTTTAAGGACTCTTACACAGACGAATTCCTTAGGGTAGGTAGGTTCTCAAGGATACTTGCTCTAATCTCAAAACAAACTCAAAAGACTTTTCACACTGACACATTTTCAAAAGCTTTCAAAGCAAACTTTTCAAACACTCTGACGTATGAGTCGATCTGAAATTTTTCAAAAGAAACTTTTTCAACCCACATTGAAAAGCAAACAAACTATTTTTGAAAACACATTGAGCAAGTATCTAAGAGCCCATGGATAACCATGGATAGAAAGGGTGCTAACACCTTCCCTTTCTATAACCTACCTCCCGAACCGAGAAACTATCTCTTTAAGGAATTTTTCTGTGCTTTTGTCCTTTCCATTTGGAGAAAATAAAAGACGGTGGCGACTCTTGCTTCCGCGACATTTCGCGAACCAGCGTAAAACAGTCAGTTCCAGATCCACCGATCACAGAACTGGCGACTCTGCTGGGGAATTTTTTAAAGTGAGGTGTACCTTAGGGCTAGGTCATAACTATGTTTTCAATTGTCTTCTTTGCTTGCTTTATTATTGTGGGTTGCTTGGGAGTTCTATAGATCCTACACCCGGATCTGGGGATACCTTCTTAGAAAGTAGCAACAAGGCTGTGAGGGAACTGTGCGGGGTATACCGACACGGTTGAAACAGTCTGCTACGTTGATGTGGCACTTTGGTGTGTACCGGTAACCCTTGAGTTCAGTCAAGGAGAGTACGTGGCCTCCGCGTGGTGTCGTGAAGCATCAACAGACCTTAGGAACCTTAATTGAACTATCTTGGCCTCTTTAGGGTAGTGAGATCACTGACTTTGGTGCAGTCCGAGGTTGGTGGATACTCGATACTACGCTCAATTGAGGGTTGCTTTCCTGGAATATTTCGGTCGCCAGTTCAGTGGCTAAATCGAAACGATGAACAATGAAAGCAATCCCGTGATATTGGGAACCTTAGAACCCGGTTACTTTGATTAGGACAGGTATGAACCCACCAACTCAAGAGGGTATTACCCAGACCCCATGCTGGCCTTAAACCTTAAGGGCTTGTCTTGTGTGACTTGCGTGCCTTCGTACTTGCCTACTTGCGTACTTGTTACCTGACACTTGTTTCTTGCAGGTCCTGTTTATAGTCCTTAACTAGGACTCATGACAGGGTTTACCAAATTTCTTGCAGGTTTTGTTCATAGTCCTTAATTGGGACTTATAACAGGGTGTACTAACCACTTGCAGGTTCTGTTTATAGTCCTTAACTAGGACTCATGATAGGGTTTACCTAATCTCTTGCAGGTCCTGTTTATAGTCCTTAACTAGGACTCATGACAGGGTTTACCAAATTTCTTGCAGGTTTTGTTCATAGTCCTTAATTGGGACTTATAACAGGGTGTACTAACCACTTGCAGGTTCTGTTTATAGTCCTTAACTAGGACTCATGATAGGGTTTACCTAATCTCTTGCAGGTCTTGTTTATAGTCCTTAACTAGGACTCATGACAGGGTTTACCAAATTTCTTGCAGGTGTTGTTTATAGTCCTTAATTAGGACTCATAACAAAGTATACTGAATTTCTTGCAGGGTCTGTTTATAGTCCTTAATTGGGACTCATAGCAGGGTTTACCTACATCACCCCATGCATAGCATGACATCATACCATTGCATACCATTGCATACATCCTAACCCATTTCAAGGATCTCAAGGGCTTGTGATGCAGGTCATGATGAACCAACTGTCTAGCCAGGGGCGAAGAGGATTTATTTTCCTCTAGCCAAGGTTGTCAGGGGCTATGACCCACTAGATATGGTGAGCCTTTGACCCTTGAAGAAGGACTCTCAACAACAGGAAGTTCTTTCAATCAAGTTACTGGTTCTCAACTCTAACAAGTGTCTCTGTTTACCCTGCGAGGTCCTTGAAAACATTGCATGCATATCATACACATCATCGCATTACAGGTATCCCTTTTGCAGGTCACTTACCTTTCTCGCTGTTTATTTCAGCAATGGCCTCACAACAAGATAACCAGGACCTTCACGCTCAAGAGTCTCAGTTCAAGGAAATCTTCTTAGGTCTATCCAAGGGGCAGGAAGAGTTGAGGGCACTCCTCATGGGGAATCTGATCAGAAAAAGTCCTGAAGAGGACAAGGACGAACAGCTGAAACGTCTACAAGCTGAGGTAGACACATTAAAAACTCAGATGCTGGGGCAAAGGGCCCTCATTCAAGGTATAGCTCAGGAGCAAGGAGAGTTGAGAGCCATGATCAGTCAGCTTCATCAAGACATGAAGCAACCAGCCCAAGTCAGGGACCAAGTCGTTGATCAGCCACCAAGAGGACCAAAGTCTGGTATGGTGAAGAATGAACCTCTCCAAATTGCTACTACTTCACAAGCCCAGTATCAACGGGGTAATCGACGCAAGCGATACACGCCTGGAAGACATTTCACTGAGACTGGCATACCACCATCTCTAATGCTGGAACACTTGTTGGAGGTCAATCTGATTACTTTAAAGGGTCCTCCCCAGAATCCTGACATCTCTGCTCCTACTTATAACCCTGATAAAAGATGTGCCTACCATTCTGACAGTCCTGGACATGGCACCAATGACTGTTGGAGCTTGAAGAACAAGATCCAAGACTTGATCGACGGAAGGGTGCTGGAGTTCATGCCGGGTGGCCAAATGAAATGCTTCTGTTGAGAATCTCCCATCTGAAGGGACTAAGTCAAACTAGAAAACTTTTGTTCATTCGAATGTTCAAGTTGCATTTTTCTTTGATTGTTTAAACATTTATTCATGTCAAACGTTGTTATTTCATTAATGCATCGCTTATGTCTGTTTTGAATCAATATATTCGCATTCACTATATGCAAACTGTTTTCATATTTTTTCTGATGACAATTCTTGATCTTTAATCCTAAGCCTCTTGAGGGAGGATGACGAAAACGATACCGCAATTTACAGTATGCTTTTGAACAAACCCCGCTGATGAGGTACAGGCATTGTTTCAACCCCTAAACACTGGAGTTATAAGGATGATAATCCCTCGTCAACCCATCAGAGCCAAAGAAGTAGGAGTTTTTATTTTCGAAAATCAAAACCCTTAATCATAACCTGGGGCAGGGTAGTTCTCTCAGTTGATCCAAGCACATCTTTACAAAACGAACAAAGACAGTGATGGTTCAACACAATCAAAAGGACAGGCAGTCATCATCAAAATAAAAAAAATGAAAAGCCCAAAAAGTCTAAACCTACAAAGGGGACTTGCGAAACTGGGGCATCCCGCTGACTGTAATTCAAAAAAAAAAAAAAGGGAAACAGTTCAGGAAAAAAAATAAAGGGATAACAAAAATCAGACAAGAAAGAGGTCTTACCAGCCCTCAACAAGAAAGGAATGACTTCCTATTCAAAAGAAATCATCAACATCTGAACCATTATTGGAACATCAAAGCAAAGACTCAAACAAGGTCTAACGCACGATCAACTGAGTTTAGGTTTGGAGAACATCACGAAGAGCGGGTGGGTACAAATAATTTGAGCCTTTATCCTTTGTTTCTTAAACCGTGAACCAGGCCACGTTATAACCCTAAAAAGTCCTAGATGAAGCATGGGTTAGTTCAAAAGCATATTGTGACAAAAGGTATCCTGACTCCTGAAGGCCTACGGTAAAATACAGAGTTGACATCACGTTTTATAAACAATCACCTGTTTTATGAAAAAGAATGCATTTTCAAAATCTTCAAGACAGACATAAGCTTTGCATTTTTGACATAACCTTGTTTGTATATGACTTTTTGTTTGAACAGCAGGGAAATTCGCACGACGAACGCCTAATGAACAGAAGTACTTCCAATCAAGGGGCATGGCATGACTATTGCCCACCATCTGGGGCAGTCCAATCAAGATTCGGAGAATCTCTCAAAAGGCCAAAAAGCCTGGGGCAAATCTCTGCCTGAGTCACTTGGGGCACTCCAGCAACGAATCTTGCCCGATCAGACATCTTCTGGTAATATGGCAACACAAGCAGCCAGGGGCACCTCCCTACATCCTGAGGGCACGAGCATAGTCGAAAAAATACTACGCACAATCAAGGACCCGCTAGGTTGACATACCTAGGCAAAAATAAGGGCTTCCCGCCGAACCAAAAGGGTTCGGGCAAAATGAAGGGATGAAATGAAAAATTTGTACACCCGGCAAGTCGAAAACCTGAAAAGGCGGCTTGGGCAAAAATGGGTATCCCGGTGGACTGAAAACCCGAAAGGGGGGTCCAGGCAAAAATTAGGGATCAAAGCGTACGACTATGTCCTATCATCTTGTCACCTGCCTACCAGAAGAAGGTTTGACCCTCAACAACTATCAAACATTTTCACAGGTGCCTCCTCCCACAGAAACAGGGGCAATAAAGAGTTGTCTGAGCGGTCTAATTGACCTATCCTCCAAGGTACCAAGGTAGGTTCAGCCAAAGAACACGGCCAAGTGTATCTTAATTCCCTAGAGAGTGGTTCAACAAAACAATACATTCTTCTCCAAGCAAATCATCAAATATCAAGGAAATTGAGTATCCCCCTGTAGATCTCAATACCTCCCCAGCAGCACGCATTCTTGACAAGCATCCCCGGCAGTCTTGGTCTAAAGATTGTTCCCCGGCGGTATCTCAACATTCAAAGGAATCACTTCCCTGCAATTCAAATCAAACCCCCAGAAGAGTCCAATCCAGCTTCACCAACAAAGTTGGAAGTCATATCCCTCAAGCAGCAAGTTTATCCCCAGTATATTCTGGAAGCTTATCCCTCGCAGAACACGAACGCGTAGTCCCGGCTTGATTTAAAGAGTTATTTCCGTAACAGGATATAACTGGGTTATCCTCAGCCAAAAGCCACGGAAAGAGCGTCCTCGGCAAAGTATCTTCCTACCCCCAGCGAAGTCTATCAACACTTCCGGCACAACAAGGATATCCCCAGCATAACTCATCAACGGTATCCCCAGCGGAGTTATCTTCATCAATTCAGCAAAGCATCGCTATCCCCACAGAGTAGCACTTCCCAGCATGGTCGCTAGAATATCTTTTTCTCCCCGCAGAGTCCTCCATTCGCCAAGTTTATTCCCCAACGGAGTTATCTTCGTCTATTGGAATTCTTGCAACTATTCTTCAACATATCAGCCCAAGATGCGACTTCCCGGCACCCGTCAAGGATTTATTTTCCTACGACGAAAACATACATTCATAAAACGTCACATACATCATTATAGCATGCATATGCATCATATTATACGAATCTCATTGATCTTGAAAACATACAGTTCATGCATCATGATTTTGCATACAATTATGTTCCACCTTTTCAGGAAAAAGATCAATACGAAAATGACTATTATCAACTAATCGCAATTCATTCTAGATATAGTTTCAGATGTAAACCCAGCGATGGTGACGTTCTGATACTGCTTCCAGATTTCCTTCTAGATATAGTTTCAGATGTGAACCCAGCGATGGTGACGTTCTGATGCTGCTTCCAGATTCCTTCTAGATATAGTTTCAGATGTAAACCCAGCGATGGTGACGTTCTGATGTTGCTTCCAGATTCCCTTCTAGATATAGTTTCAGATGTAAACCCAGCGATGGTGACATTCTGATGCTGCTTCCAGATTCCCTTCTAGATATAGTTTCAGATGTAAACCCAGCGATGGCGACGTTCTGATGCTGCTTCCAGATTCCTTCTAGATATAGTTTCAGATGTAAACCCAGCGATGGTGACGTTCTGATGCTGCTTCCAGATTTCCTTCTCGATATAGTTTCAGATATGATCCAGAGATGGTGACGTTCTGATACTGCTTCCAGGTATCCTTCAGATATAGTTTCAGATATGATCCAGATATGGTGACGTTCTGATGCTGCTTCCAGATCTCCTTCCAGATATAGTCCAGATGTAAACCAGATATGGCAACATTCTGTCACTTATTCCAGTTGAAGATATTTCAAGACCTCCTCTAGTCCAGCTAAATCGATGCCCAACAGATTTTTCTGATAAAGACTCAGCAGTCCCCTATGGTTCCCTCTCCAGCGGTGTGTGAGGTAGTAATCCCTTCTTCAGATAATCCCCTCTCCGGCATGAGCGTGAGGTAATATTCTCTTATGGTCCCCTCTCCAACGGCGTGTGAGGTGGTAATTCCTTTTTCAGATGTTCCCCTCTCCGGCATGAGCGTGAGGTGATATTCTCTTATGGTCCCCTCTCCAACGGCGTGTGAGGTAGTAATCCCTTCTTCAGATAATCCCCTCTCCGGCATGAGCGTGAGGTAATATTCTCTTATGGTCCCCTCTCCAACGGCGTGTGAGGTGGTAATTCCTTTTTCAGATGTTCCCCTCTCCGGCATGAGCGTGAGGTGATATTCTCTTATGGTCCCCTCTCCAACGGCGTGTGAGGTGGTAATTCCTTTTTCAGATGTTCCCCTCTCCGGCATGAGCGTGAGGTGATATTCTCTTGTGGTCCCCTCTCCAGCGGCGTGTGAGGTGGTAATTCCTTCTTCAGATGTTTCCCTCTCCGGCATGAGCGTGAGGTGATATTCTCTTATGGTCCCCTCTCCAACGGCGTGTGAGGTGGTAATTCCTTTTTCAGATGTTCCCCTCTCCGGCATGAGCGTGAGGTGATATTTCCTTCCAGATTATAATTTCCTATAGTCCCTCTCCAACGGTGAGTAAGGTGACTCCCTTTGAGATTATAATGTCCTTTGGTTCTCTTTCTGACACTACGAAGATGGTAATCCTCACCAAGATTTTCTCAACGAGCGTTGTTGAGGTTGAAATCATTCAGGATTCTCTTACCATCCATGCTAAGGCAGTAACCATCCCTGGTTCATTCATCAGCGTTTGAAGCTCCAGACTCAGCTCCTGTAACCAATCAGGACATATCGATATCAAGCATCTAAAATCAGCTCCTGCGACGTGTCAGGTACTCATTTTTCTGTTTTGCAGGTATGCAGGTTCTCGCTAAGGATTCTCCTACGCGATCAACATCCAGATGGCATCTATAAGCCCATCATCCTATCCAGCAATCTCTAAATGGCATCTATAAGCCCATTCCCCCATCACACTGTTACTATGTGAGCGCAAATTTCTGGGCACTCTAGTGTCCAATCATCTTCTACCCTCGGATTACGAAAGGCACGTCAGCCAATCTGCATCCTCAGGTCTAAGAAGATTGAACAGGGGCAACTGTTGTACCCCAAAATTTGCCCTCCCATATTCATCAAGAATTGTCAAAGTCAAGGTCACAAAATTCCCCAAGAGTTGTGCAGCTCAACTGTCTCCTATACAGTCAAAACTAGGGTTTAAGTTCTGGTCAAGCAAATGAACTTTTCAAAGGCCCAATCAAGTCTCATATGCCTACAAAGATGGTCAAGCATCCTCATGTCAAGTTTCAAGGCATTCAGCTCAAAATTGCACAGTCAAAACCCTAGATTGCACTACAGTCAACTGTAGGGGCAAAATGGTCATTTGGCAGTCAAAAGTTCAAATTTTTGGTCAATATATCATTTTGAAGCCACAAACATCATTTGATCAATGCTTGATCATGATTCTCAAAATTTGGCTCAGAAATCATCAAAGATGCAAAAGTTGCTATATTTGGACAGCTGAAAAAGTCAACTGAAATTGACCAGGGCATAACTTTCACATGGATTATCAGAAAAATTCCATCCAAAGCTCATTTTGAAGAGAAAGACATTTCCTACAAGTCATCTTCATGTTCCAAGTCCAAGAAATGCTCTCACAAAAAGTTATCAATTTCAACATTATAGGTCATTTTCAAAAGTCAACAAAAAGTGACTTTAAGTCAAAGGCCATAACTTGAGATTGGTGAATCAAAATGACATGGGACCAAAGGCATTGGTTAGAGGACTCAAAGACCTTTCCAAAATGTCCAAGAACATGTGAAAAGCTTAAAAAGTGACCAAGTTATGCCTTGTGGAAGTTGGGGAATTTTTGGAAATTTTTGAAAGTCAACATTGATGCAAAAGGCCTAAAAATGCAAATGGGCCTACTTTTCTTCCAAGTTTCTTCATGCCAAGCCTATGCACGACCACTAGGCCCAAAGGGAAGTATTTTCATATTTTTTAATTATTTATTTGAATTTATATTAATTTATATTCATTTAAATCATTTTAATTCATGAAAAATATAACCTTAACCTAAACAAATCTTTTTATGCATGATTTGGACTTGAGATTTCGTGCACATGCTGATATAGAAGGTTTTGGCTTGATTGAAACCTAATTGACACAAGAACCATGAAAAAAGATTGTAAAAGATCCTTAACAAATCAAAGATTGAAAACAATTATGGACATGGATTTTATTGAATCTTTTTAACCTAATTGCTTCCATACAAGTACTAGATGAGAACCCTAATGCTACTAGACTCCAAGCTGCGCCCAAAACAAGCATTGCATATTGAAATTTTTCACAAAAAACTCAAGACTGAAATCTAGCTTTTAGGTCGATTCAAGCTTTGATTTTTGTTTCATTAGCATCCTGAGACATCCCTAAACGTTTCTCAATCAAAAACAACAAGCCAAACGCCTTGAAACGGTACCAGGAACTCAGACTTTGTCACAAAAATTTCCAAATTGCATATCATAATTTACGCATTATTGTGCATTTTTATTCATGAATTCATGTTCAATATGAAATTTGCAAGCTAACCATAACTTTTAATTGAAGTTTCGTGCGCTTTTGGCCAAGTTACCATTATTGTATTCTAGGGTTTCCACGAGTTTTGATTTGGGCATTTCGTGATACTGTAAAATTGTGGCTCATCAGTACCATGATCAAAACCAGCGCGATTAGACGATCAATATACAACTATCGCGCCTAATTTATATGCAGTGAGGGGCTATTCGCTATTATGGGATTTGACTTGTTTTGAGGGGGTTTAAAACCCCCGTTAACTTTCTTTTATTTTTTCAGGGACGAACGAATGAAGAAGAAGAAGCTGAGTTGGCAAGGCGTGAATGGTCCTTTTAAATTTCGCGCCAAAAGCCTCCACTAACTTTACTTTTCTTTTATGTTATTTACGTTATATTATATATTAAATGAAAAGCGTTTGGTGCAGTGGTAATACGTTAGGCATATGACCCTCAAGACCTGGGTTCAAGTCCCAGGTCTGGCAAAATCTCAATGCTATTTTTCAATATGAGATTCAATGCTTTGCTAATGTCCAGGACTACCATGCACACTCCAAGTTCACCATCCACGCGTCCACGATGATCAGATCAATGGCCAATATTCCAGGCGTAGCATACAGCAAATCAACGCATTGGCACATGATTAGGAAAGTCAACGAATCAACTCTTGTTGGGCCAAAATTACCAGGCCTTACCTCCTTATTTGGGGCAACCCCCCCCCTGGTTTGCTTTATCATCTTTTTTTTTTATTATTTATTCTTTCTTTAATTTTTTCTTTTTTACTTTTATTTAATTATGTTTATTTAATTAATTATTTTAATAAAAAATACAAAAACACACAAAAAGTCAGAAAAATAGAAAAAAATATAATATTTATTTTATTATGATTATTTTTAAACATGTAAATAATTTAGGTTAATTAGGTTATAGTTTTTATCTTTTTAAATAAAAAAATAGAATTTAGGTTTAAATAACTTTTTATTTTCTTTTTTAATTTTCCCTTTTTTTCAGAATAACAATATTATTTATTTATTATTTTATTTTCATAAATTAAAAATTGTACAAATTAATTTGGAGTTTAATTTAGGTTATAATTTAAATCTTTCATAATAAACTTAAAAAATATTAGAATTAGGGTTTGCCTTTTAATTTAATTTCAATTAATTTCTTTTCTCATTAAATCTAGAAAATACAAAAATATCAAAAACATTTAATTCTTTTTTATAATTTTAATTTTTAATTCCCTATTTAATTTTATTTAATTAATTCATGTAATTTAATTATTTGCCAAAGGGTCCAACGCCCTAGTTTCGTTTTAATTATTTAATTTGCGCATTTATCTTATGTCGTTTAATTATAATTATGTAATTGTCCCTAAGCCATGTAACTTTATTTATCGCACTTTTATCGCATTATTTATTTTCCGCTAAATCGGGTCCGGTTTAATTTTGGCGATGTGGACCCGCGCCATTTGTAATAGTTTAGATTTATTTCCTCGCAAAATATTTAACTGTTAACGAATGCATGAAAGAATGAATGTCTTAATAAAATCAAGCGTAGAACACGACGAACATGACAAGACAAATAACTGAAACATGACACACAATTCGCACACACCACCCCTAGGGTACGCCTCACTGTTGCCTTTCGAAAGGTGATCGTCGAGTAGAGGATGTCTTAGTAAGTCCTCATGATCCGGGAACCTGGCATGAGGGTAGCTTCTAAGGTGTCTTCCCATTGCTCTGGTGATCACCACGTCCCTAAAATCGAATTGACCCGAACACCTCCAACGGTGGTGCTACCTACCTCTCAATGGTGGGATGGCACTACTTTTAAGGACTCTTACACAGACGAATTCCTTAGGGTAGGTAGGTTCTCAAGGATACTTGCTCTAATCTCAAAACAAACTCAAAAGACTTTTCACACTGACACATTTTCAAAAGCTTTCAAAGCAAACTTTTCAAACACTCTGACGTATGAGTCGATCTGAAATTTTTCAAAAGAAACTTTTTAAACCCACATTGAAAAGCAAACAAACTATTTTTGAAAACACATTGAGCAAGTATCTAAGAGCCCATGGATAACCATGGATAGAAAGGGTGCTAACACCTTCCCTTTCTATAACCTACCTCCCGAACCGAGAAACTATCTCTTTAAGGAATTTTTCTGTGCTTTTGTCCTTTCCATTTGGAGAAAATAAAAGACGGTGGCGACTCTTGCTTCCGCGACATTTCGCGAACCAGCGTAAAACAGTCAGTTCCAGATCCACCGATCACACCGCCTTTGAAAGAATAAAGGAATATCTCCAAGAGCCACCCATTCTTATGCCACCAGTGGAAGGAAGACCTCTGATACTTTACTTGACAGTGCTTGACAATTCAATGGGGTGTGTGCTGGGGCAGCATGACGAGTCTGGCCGAAAAGAGCACGCTATTTATTACTTGAGCAAAAAGTTTACCGACTGTGAGTCTCGTTACTCACTGCTTGAGAAAACTTGCTGCGCTCTTGTATGGGCTGCTCGCCGGCTGAGACAGTATATGCTGACTCACACTACTTTATTGATTTCAAAGATGGATCCCATCAAGTACATATTTGAAAAGCCTGCTCTGTCTGGAAGAATAGCGAGATGGCAAATGATCTTAACAGAATATGACATCCAGTATACAACTCAGAAAGAAATTAAGGGAAGTGTACTGGCTGATCATTTGGCACACCAACCTGTGGACGATTACCAATCATTGAACTTTGATTTTCCGGACGAAGATATCATGGTGGTAACCGACTGTGAAGTACCTGGACCGGATGAAGGACCTGAGGAAGGATCCCGATGGTCCATGCATTTTGATGGAGCCTCCAATGCTTTGGGTAACGGCGTCGGCGCTGTAATCATATCTCCCAAGGGAACTCATACTCCCCTCACCGCCCGATTATGTTTCAGCTGCACCAACAACATGGCAGAATATGAGGCATGTATCATGGGTCTACAAGCTGCAATCGATTTGAGGATCAAGTTTCTAAGTGTCTTCGGAGATTCCGCTCTCGTGATCAATCAGATCAAGGGCGAGTGGGATACGAAACACCCGAATCTTATTCCTTACAAGGAGTATGTGTCGACCTTGCTCCCTCACTTTGAAGAGATAACTTTTGAGCATTTCCCCAGAGAGGAGAATCAGCTAGCAGACGCACTAGCCACGATGTCTTCAATGTTCAAAGTTAAATGGGACAATGAGGCTCCCCGAATCATTATCTGGAAGTTGGATGAACCGGCATACTGCTGCGAGATCGAGGCTGAGAAGGTGACTGAAAAACCCTGGTATCACGAGGTGAAGAGGTACTTGGAAGCTCAGGAATACCCGGAAGGTGCATCTGTCAATGATAAGAAGTTCATGAGGAGGTTTTCTGCAAAATTCTTCCTCAGCAACGACATTCTCTACAAACGGAATCATGATTCAACCTTGCTACGTTGTGTGGATAAGCCTGAAGCGGAGAAAATCATGATGGAACTGCATGAAGGTACATTTGGAACACACTCCAGTGGATACACCATGGCTAAGAAAATCCTTCGGGCAGGATATTTCTGGTCCACAATGGAAGCCGATTGTTACCAACACTCCCGAACTTGTCATAAGTGCCAGATCTATGCTGACAAGGTGCATATCCCTCCAGTTCCTTTGAATGTCCTAACGGCACCTTGGCCTTTCGCAATGTGGGGCATCGATATGATCGGTGAGATCCGACCAACGGCATCCAACGGGCATCGCTTCATCTTGGTGGCGATCGATTACTTCACGAAATGGGTTGAGGCAGCTTCCTATGCCACAGTAACCAAGAGCGTCGTGGCGCGTTTCATCCGGCATAATCTGATCTGTCGGTACGGCGTCCCAGAAAGAATCATTACGGATAATGGTACCAATCTCAATAACAAAATGATCACTGAACTCTGTGAACAATTCAAGATACAGCACCATAATTCTTCCCCCTACCGGCCAAAGATGAATGGGGCTGTAGAGGCAGCCAATAAAAATATCAAGAAAATTGTGCAGAAGATGACAGTGACCTATAAAGATTGGCACGAGATGTTACCGTTCGCTCTTCATGGGTACCGCACCTCAGCAAGGACATCAACCGGGGCAACTCCTTTCTCCTTGGTCTATGGCATGGAGGCAGTCTTGCCAATTGAAATCCAGATACCCTCTCTCCGGATAATGAAGGATGCAGACTTGAATGAAGATGACTGGATCCAGACTCGACTTGATCAATTAAATCTGATTGACGAAAAGAGGCTCACCGCTATCTGTCATGGTCAAACGTATCAGAAACGAATGATCAGGGCATTTAACAAGAAAGTCCGACCGCAAGAGTATCAAGTTGGGGACCTGGTAATCAAACGCATCATCCTTCCTCAAAGTGATCCCCGGGGCAAATGGACCCCTACTTACGAAGGGCCATTTGTGGTTAAACGTGTGTTCTCAGGAGGAGCCATGATCCTAACCACCATGGATGGTGACGACCTTCCCCACCCCGCCAATGCAGACATAGTGAAAAAATACTACGCATAAATAAGAGACCCGCTAGGTTGACATACCTAGGCAAAATAAGGGCTTCCCGGCGAACCAAAAGGGTTCGGGCAAAAGTAAGGGATGAAATTAATAAAAAAATCTGTACACCCGGCAAGTCGAAAACCTGAAAAGGCGGCTTGGGCAAAAATGGGTATCCCGGTGGACTGAAAACCCGAAAGGGCGGTCCAGGCAAAAGTTAGGGATAGAAGCGTAACACTATGTCTCATTGGATCACTTCGCATCCGAAATTCGGTATCAACTATCTGGCTCAGGTTTCGGCATCGACCAATCAGTTTCATCTTTAACTAGGTAGCAAAGCGATGAGACGTTCGAAGACATAAAGGCAATAGCAGAGTTGGAACCCAGTGGGATTGTTCACATAGCTGTTTTGTTTCCTTTTTCAAAATTGTAAACTCTATACTTTTTGGCGATGTCCTCTTACTAGGATGTCAGCCTCTTGTACAAAAAACGCCTATTCACAGACAAAGTTTAAATCAATACAGATTCACTTGTCCATACAAATTACCATTGTTTTCTTTTTCTGTTTTGCGAAGAACGTCCAATGTTCATTGTTGATATATGCATTTGACATTAAATTGCTGATTCATAAATATTTGCATATAAAACAAGAGATTAATTACAAGTGACATCAAAGACAGGGGCAATGTGGAGTTGTCTAATGCAGTCTGGTTGTTTTGTCCGCCAAGGCACCAAGGTAGGTTCAACTGAAGAATGTGGCCAAATCATCTCATTTCCCCGCAGAATAAGACAGGATGCGACAATACTTTCCCCAAGCGGAGTCGATTCCCCGTCGATCCCGAAAGGGCACAACATTCCCCGGCAGGTCTTAAAGCTCATCACCAGTAGATCCTGCAAGCTTATCCCCTGCGGAGTACGGACGTCTCTCCCGAGTTTTATTTAGAGTTATTTCCTCACAAGGACTTATAACTGGGTTATCCTCAGCTAAAAGCCACGGAAGACCGCTCTCGGCAAAGTTCCTTCAATCCCCAGCGGAGTCTATCTTTGGTATTCCCAAGCAGAGTTTATCTTCGGAGTTCCCCAGTGGAGTTTATCATCGTTATCCTCAGCGGAATCCATCATTAAAGTCCTCAGCGGGCCTCTCATCAAAACTTCGGCCAAGTATCTCTTCCAACAGAGCAGCTTCCCGGCCGTTCGTCAAGGATTTATTTTCCTAAGATGAAATTACACTCATAAACATTTCACATTTTCATACATCTTGCTTACATACATGACGAAACGCATACAACCTCTCATGTTGAACATCACGATATCATGCATATCATACATCATGACATTGCATACAACTTACGTTTTTTGCCTTTCCAGGAAAAAGACAATCCCAAAAAAAAAAAAAAACTACCTTCAACTGTCACAATTCCGGATTCGATACCTGTATCTAGCCAGGGCACATCTGAGAGTGACCAGTTTCCAGACTCGACTCCTGTATCTAGCCAGGGCACGTCTGCAGAGTTCAAAGATTCGATTCCTGTATCCAGCCAGGGCACATCTATCAACTACAACATTTCCGGATTCGATTCCTGTATCCAGCCAGGGCATATCTGTTGACCACGTTTCCAGACTCGATTCCTGTATCTAGCCAGGGCACGTCTGAAGAGTCTGAAGATTCGATTCCTGTATCCAGCCAGGGCACATCTATTGACGACTATTGCCAGATTCGACTCCTGTATCCAGCCAGGGCACATCTGTGAGCAACCGATTGTAGATTTGATGCCTGTATCTAGCCAGGGCATATCTGCATAAAGAGACTGAAGATCAAACACCTGTAACAAGCCAGGAAAACATCCGTCTTTCTCAAATACACAAGTTCTCGCTAAGGAATCTCTTATGCGATCGACACTTCCAAATGGCATCTATAAGCCCATTCCCGACAAGGTTCTGTCACGTCTCCAGATGGCATCTACAAGCCCATCTCCCTATCCACCATCTCTCCAAATGGCATCTGTAAGCCCATTCCTGACATCACATTGCTGATACTTCAACATGCGAGTGCAAATTTCCGGGCACTCTAGTATCCAATCTCCTTTTTACCCTCGAGTCACGAAAGGCAAACTTGCCAATCTAACTCATCAGGTCCAAGAAGATTGAACAGGGGCAACTGTTGTACCCCAAAATTTGCCCTCCCATTTCCTCAACATTTTCTCATCACAAGACCTTTGAAGATCAGGATACAGTTAGGGTTTCCTCTGCTCAAGGCTTCTCCTTGCACTGTGGACTCAAATTAGGGTTTGTGTTTGCCCTAGGATGTTTTGACCTAAAATGCCTAAAATATCTTTCATGCTTCATGTTGGACTCCCAAGTTTACCCATGCCAAGTTTCAAGTCTTGATTCCAAGTTTTACCCAGTCAATTGAACAGTTGACCTAGAAATCAGCTGTATTGGGGAAAAAGTCAACTGTGGCCAATTGACAGTCAAACCTCATGAAATTTGATCCACATCAACATTATGAACTCACATGGACCATTTGATCAAGTTTGGATCACAATTCCACAAGAAATTTGATCAGATCATCAAAAGGGCAAAATGGTCATTTTTAGGGTTTTGACTGCACAAAGGCAATTTTTGACTGTTTGACCTAGCCAATGGCAAACCAAGCTCACATATGGCCTCAAGGACTCAATGGAATTATCTTGACATGTTCATCAAGCTCAAAAGATCCCAAGTACACAAGATTGACAGTTGAATTTCCCAGTCAATTGATCAATTTTGACTGTATACTGAAAAGTCAAACTTTGACTTTTTGGTCAAAATCAAGAGTCAAGATTCATTTTTCATCAAAACATTCCAAATCATGAAACTTGTTCACCAAGAAATCTCAAAATGCAAATTAGGGTTAGAAAATGGAATTTTTCATAACTTAGAATTTTTCTAAGTTATGGAAAACCCTAATTTTTTCCCAACTTTACCCCATCTTTTCACCATGATCCATTGGGATTCAAACAAAAGTCAAAACATGAAAGTTGTAGCTTGTTGCATAGTCTACAACTTTGATTCACAAAGTTTTCTCATTTGAAGCTTGTATCTCAAGTTATAATTTTTTGAATAAGGGCACTAAACCATCTTTTAACTTAGTGAAATTTGACCTATTTTGACAAGGTTTTCTACCCTACTTCAAGGCCACTTTTCATACCCTTCCACTTGGAATTTTGATTTTCATTTCAAATATGGATTGTAGTACACATTCCAAGCTTTACAAAATGTCCAAGAACTCATCAAACAACCTCATAACTTGAGAGATTCGAATTTCACAAGTTGGCAAAAATTCACTTTTGTTCTTCATCAAGACATGTTCATAAACTTGGCAAATTTGAACTCAGCATAGTTTGTGCTACTTTACAGGTCCTAAAACCAAATTACACTCCTTAATTTAATGCAAAACCAATGAATCAAGTTGTTATTCTAAGCCTTTGGTCATTACACAAGGAATTAAGCCTAAACTAGAAAAAGCATTATTTCCATTCTTGAAAAGCTTGCTTTATGTCAATTAGAAATCCAAGCAAGTACAAGCAAGATCTTCTTGGCACAAGTTTGTGAGCAAATTGCACTGATCAAGGCAAGGGATAGCAGCATAGTTAGAGGGCCTGTACTGACCTAGAAAGCAAGGTGGCATTTTGTAGCTTAAGTGTGAAGAAAAGTCCATAACTTATGCCAACTTGAATCTCAGCTTACAAACACAACACAAAAGATATCAAACACATTAAAAATCACCCAACCAAGCTTTTGCACGAGCTTTTTGCCTTTCAAACACTCTCCATCTCAGAAACACCACAAAACTGCTCAAACAGAGCAAGCCCTGCAGATTGAGTGCTATCTCTCAATCCCTTCGAGCATTTTGATCAAAACCTGTTCCTCTACCTTCCTTACAACATATGCAAACTATCCAGAAGCTAAGGCACGATCTGTAGTTGCTCTAACCACTTCCACCATTTTCATATCTTTGACTTGCAGGTGAAGTTCTACAGCTTGATACAAGAAGGTTCAAGACAAAGTAAGCATTGAAAAAGCATCCCTGGACCTCAAGGAAGCTTTTCCAATCATTACATTGCACTGAAAGTCTCTCATTCTCCACATAGAAGTTCAACTGCACAGGTAAAAGTTTGAATTCGTATCTCTCTTATTATGCATCTTTAGTCTTAAGTTTGTGAAGAAACAAGGTCCTACTCATAGCCCTGAACATGTACATAGCTTTACTTTTCATTTCTTTTGTCTGAGTAGAGAGAATTTGAGCTCTGAAAATGGTAGAAAAACTAGGTCAGAAATGGGGGGGAGAGAAATTCTCCCTCATCTTAAAGAGATAGTTCATGTTCTTTATATGTATGAAATCGTGAGATTATGCTTTACATGTTTTGTGTTGGAAGTTTGTTCAAAGGATCAAAGAATCAGGACCTTGATGTTGAAGCAAGAGGCGCGCGTTTTTGAACTCAGTCTTGGCCAAAGGTTGAAGACAGTGTTTCATTGGGCTGGGCTTTTGTGTTCTTTCTTTTCACACCATCTTTTTTGGTTTACACCCCCCTGAGCCCATTTGCTCATTTTTTTAACATTTTTGACTTTTTCTTTTTTGGCTGACTTTGTTTATTTTTTCTCATGCCATTTAAAAATTAAAAATATTTTTTTCATCACTTTTTGCATTTATTGCATATTTATTTGTTTATTTTCTTTGTTTGTACATAAATATATATATATGATTATTAGAATAAAAATGTAAAAATAATGTAAATACAATTTTTATTTTCATTACTTTCTGAAAATATTTCACACAAAAAATACTCTTATATTTATTTTATTAAAATATTAAATAAATATTTATTTTGTATAATACATATTTAGGGTTTAATATATATATATATATATATATATATATATATATATATATATATATATATATATATATATATATATATATATATATATATATATATATATATATATATATATATATATATATATATATATATATATATATATATATATATATATATATATATATATATATATATATATATATATATATATATATATATATATGTGATTATTAATATATTTAAGACAAAAATATAAAAAAATACTTGATTTTTTCATTTTTATTAATATTTGATATAAAAATACCTTTTTTCACAATACACTTCATTTTATTTTATTTTTATAAATAATAAATAAATAGTTGTATTAAATTAGAAAATAATACTTTTTTTCTTTAAAATTAGGGTTTTTTACCCTAAGTTCAAAATACTAAAAAAAATAATACATTTTTATTTTCTTTTCCCTTTTACATAAACCATACTTTTCTCATACACATAAAAACCTTCTTTTTGCATTTCACATATTTATTTAATTTACATTTAATTATGCATTATTTAAATTGCAAATATTCCAAATGATGTAATAATTTAGATTTAAATTCTTGTCAATATCCCCATTTGAACATTTGTACCCCCCTTCCCATATTTGGTTTTGTAATAGCTTAGTAACTTTAATCTCGCACTTTATCGCTTTCTAATGATAACATGTTAGAATTAGGGTTTGTATGCGAAAAACGATAAAAAATAGTTTGACCTAATACAAGATAAACAAGCATGAAAATGGACACACAAATCACACTTGCACCCCCCTAGGGTATTCCACTTGTTGCCTTCAAATAAAAGGGCCATGTTGCATGTTAAACTTCTTTGGGAAAAACAAACAATTTGAATGATCATAGTCCCTCGACAAAACTTTTCAAAACAAACAAAAACAAATGATCAAGTCCCTTAGAGAAATTGCTCAAAGACATTTAACGCCGTTGCAATTATGGTCTAAAACGATGACCCGCGCCTGTCCCTCTCACATCCTAACACAAGGTTGCCCACCAAATACAATGGTGGAGCAAACTTGTTAAAAGGGTTAAAGTATAGAAATGATCTTTTGAGAAATTTAGGAGTAGATAAACCTCTTAGTTACTTGAATCAACTTGCAAAACAAAATACTTGCCTAATTTCAAAATCACACCTCACAACACTTTCAAAACAACTTTCAAAAACAAATGAAAACTTTTTCAAAAGACATACATCTTTGTATACATCCCCACATGGATCATTACAAAGGTTGCCACCACATTGGCCTCTTTTCAAAAACATTTTCAAAACCCACACACTCAAGCATCATTTAAAACAATTGAAAACAAAAGGCAAGTGATCTAAGCAAGTAACTAAGAGCCCATGGATAACCATGGATAGAAAGGGTGCTAATACCTTCCCTTTCTATAATCTACTCCCCGAACCCAAGAAAACATCTCAAAAGGTTTTTGCTGTGCTTTTTAACCTTTCCTTAGGATAAAATAAAAAGTCGGTGGCGACTCTTGCTAACCGCAACATTTGCGAATACAAACGCAAACCTCAAGTCAGTTCTCCCACCGTATCACAGGGTGGACTGGAGTAGTTTGAGATCAAAGGAACCAGGATAAAAATACCGTGTTGTCTAGCTTTTGATTTTAAGTTTTACAATTCAACCCCCCTTCTTGTGTTTTTCACATCTTCAATTGGAATCAGAGCGTCTGGTTCTGAGCTTATAACACTTAACCGTGTCAGTACAAGATCCAGCGTAAGAAAAACACAATGGCAGGACCACATCAAAACATCAGCAATGACAACAATGAAGAAAGAGACAGATTCAGTGGCAAACCTCCAGTCTTTGATGGAGAGAACTTTGACTACTGGAAAGACAGAATTGAAAGTTTATTTCTGGCCCATGATGTTGATCTGTGGGACATGGTGACTGATGGATACACGCACCCAGTGGATGGAAGTGGTCAGAAGATTGACAGGAAAACAATGACTGATCAGCAAAAGCGTGACTTCAGAAATCATCACAAGGCCATAACAATTCTTCTCAGCGCCATCTCTTATTCAGAGTATGAGAAGATATCAAACAGAGACACTGCAAAGAATATGTTTGACTCTTTGAGAATGACGCATGAAGGCAACATTCAAGTCAAAGAAACCAAAGCCCTTGCACTCATTCAGAAGTATGAGGCATTCAAGATGGAAGAAAGTGAATCAATAGAAACAATGTTTTCAAGATTTCAGATTCTGGTTGCTGGTCTAAAAGTCCTTGACAAAGGATATTCCATTGCTGATCATGTTAAGAAGATCATCAGAAGCTTGCCAAAACAGTGGAGGCCAATGGTCACAGCGCTTAAGCTAGCCAAGGATCTCAACAAAATCTCTCTGGAGGAACTTGTCAGCTCCCTCAGAAGTCACGAGATAGAGCTAGAAGCAGATGAACATCAAAAGAAAGGTAAGCCATTAGCTTTAAAATCTAACAGAAAATCTGACTCCAAAGTTTTGCAGGCTATGGAAGAAACCTCTGATGGGTCCTCATCAGAAGAAGATGAATTGTCCCTCCTCTCCAGAAGGGTGAACCAATTATGGAAGCAGAGGCAAAGGAAGTTCAGGAATCCCAGAAGATCAGATAACCAGAATGAATCCTTCTCCAGATACAGAAAATCTGAATCCTCCTCTGGACACAGAAGATCTGAAGGTTCCTCAGGAAACAGAAAGCCAAACAACAAAGACATCATCTGCTGTGAATGTAACGAACAAGGGCACTACAAAAGTGATTGCCCAAAGCTTCAGAAGGAGAAGCCCAGAAGGAAGTTTGGCAAGGAAAAGAAGAAAAGTCTCATGGCTACATGGGATGATTCTGACACATCTGAAGCTGACTCAGAATCAGATGATGAAAGAGCAAACATAGCGCTCATGGCAAACATAACAGAAGATAGTGAAGCTTCTGAGTCAGACTCTGAATCAGATACAGAAGTGATATTCCCTGACTTTACTATAAACTTTACTAAGGCTGAACTAGCTGAAAGCCTTAATGAAATTCTGGAAAGATATCAGGAGATCAGAGTCAAATTGAGAAACCTGAAAAGGAATCTTGCTTCTGACTCTGACAAGTCTGAGAGTCTCAAATTGGAGAATTCTGAGTTAAAAGATAAAATTTCAAAATTAGAAATCAATTGCAAAACTCTCAGAAGGAAACAATCCATGAAACTCCCAGCAGTGCTGATGAGATCATCAAGTAGTATGATCACAGCTTTCAGAAGTTTCTAGCTAAAAACATAAATAGAAGCAAAATGGCTTCAATGATCTATGGAGTTAGCAGAAATGGCAGAAAAGGGATAGGATATCAAGGTAAGGTACCTACACCAAGAAATGCCATGGATTTAGTTATAAAACCCACTCCACTTGATTCACACTTTACATATGGGCACATACATGACATAAAATACACAAGTAGTGATTATTATGTCAAACCAAAATTCAACCAGAGTTTTGGTAAAACTAACAAATCAGGACCCAAGAAAATATGGGTACCTAAGGATAAAATAATACATGTTGCAGATATATTTAGCAGCAAAGCAAAAACACCAGTCATGGTACCTGGACTCTGGCTGCTCACGACACATGACAGGAAGAAGGCATATGTTCCAAAGCCTGGAACTTAAGCCTGGAGGCCACGTAGGCTTTGGAGGCAATCAGAGAGGAAATATCATTGGCTCTGGAACAGTAGGTAATGGAAATCTTCCCTCTATAAGTAATGTCTTATTAGTTGATGGATTGATGCATAACCTGTTATCCATAAGTCAATTAAGTGATAACGATTATGATATAATCTTTAATCAAAATTCATGCAAAGTTGTTAGTCAGAAAGATGAGACTATCCTATTTAATGGAAAGAGTAGAAACAACATTTATAAAATAAAACTTTCTGAACTAAAAAGTCAGAATGTAAAGTGTCTTTTGTCTGTTAACAACGAGCAATGGATCTGGCACAGAAGATTGGGACATGTTAGTATGAGAAGAATATCTCAGATTAACAAACTCAATCTGGTCAGAGGACTTCCTAACCTGAAGTTCAATTCAGATGCTCTGTGTGAAGCATGTCAGAAAGGCAAGTTTGCCAAACCAGCTTTCAAATCAAAAAACATTGTTTCCACCTCTAAGCCATTAGAACTTCTGCACATTGACTTATTTGGACCAGTTAAAACTGCTTCAGTCAGTGGCAAGAAGTATGGGTTAGTAATCGTAGATGACTATAGAAGATGGACATGGGTAAAGTTCTTAAGGCCCAAGGACGAGTCACACTCTGTGTTTGTCACCTTCTGCAACCAAGTTCAGAATGAAAAGGATCTTAGAATCGTCAAAGTCAGAAGTGATCATGGTGGAGAGTTTCAAAACAAAGATTTTGAGTCATTCTTTAATGACAAAGGCATTCTGCACGATTTCTCTTGTCCTAGAACTCCCCAGCAAAATGGAGTTGTAGAACGAAAGAACAGAACATTGCAAGAAATGGCCAGAACCATGATCAACGAGACTAACGTTGCTAAGATCTTCTGGGCAGAGGCAATAAACACAGCGTGTTACATTCAGAATAGAATCTCCATAAGACCTATTCTGGAAAAGACTCCATATGAATTGTGGAAGAACAGAAAGCCCAACATTTCCTATTTTTATCTATTTGGATGTATTTGTTTTATTTTGAATACAAAAAATTATTTGAACAAGTTTGACTGTAAAGCACAAAAGTGTATTATGTTAGGATACTCTGAACGCTCAAGAGGGTACATAGTATACAATACAGAAACACAGATTGTGGAAGAATCAATCAGTGTTCGTTTTGATGATAAGCTTGACTCTCAAAAGTCAAAGCAGAATGAATTCCTTGCAGGTATGGAAGTTGAATTCACAGGTACTGAAGATAAGTCATCATAAGCTCTCAACAGAGACTCTCCCTCAACATCAGAAAGAGCCACTGCAAGCAATCCAACACCTTCTGTTGATCAACTCCAGAAAAGACCATCCAGAAGCAGCATGGATCACCCAGAAGAAACAATCTTAGGAAGAAAGGAAGATCCAATCAGAACAAGAGCTAGCTTCAGAAACTCTGAAGAATCTCTCATGGGACTGGTTTCTCTAATTGAACCAACATTAATTGATGAAGCACTTCTGGACAATGACTGGATTCTAGCAATGCAAGAGGAGCTAAATCAATTCACAAGAAATGACGTATGGGATCTAGTTCCTAAACCAAAAGGATTCAACGTCATTGGTACAAAGTGGGTATTCAGAAACAAACTGAATAAACAAGGTGAAGTCATCAGAAACAAAGCACGATTGGTAGCACAAGGTTATAGTCAGCAATAGGGGATAGACTATACAGAAACCTTTGCTCCAGTCGCCAGGTTAGAATCTATCAGACTCTTAATCTCTTTTGCTGTTAATAAAGGCATCACTCTGTATCAGATGGATGTTAAGAGTGCATTCTTAAATGGCTATATAGAAGAAGAGGTATATGTGCACCAACCCCCTGGTTTTGAAAGTTCCAAAAATCCAGAATATGTTTTCAAACTAAAGAAGTCACTGTATGGTCTGAAACAAGCTCCCTGAGCTTGGTATGAAAGACTAAGTAACTTCCTATTAGAAAAGGAATTCACCAGAGGGAAAGTGGACACAACCTTATTCTGTAAGATAGTTAAGAATGACATTTTAGTATGTCAGATTTATGTTGATGACATCATATTTGGATCTACTAAACCTTCTCTAGGAAGAAAGTTTGCTAAATGTATGCATGCAGAATTTGAGATGAGCCTAATGGGGGAACTGAAATTCTTTCTGGGAATTCAGATTAATCAAACCCCAGAAGGAACTTACATTCATCAAAGCAAATATGTCAGAGAACTTCTGAAGAAATTTAATCTATCAGAATGTAAGCCATCAAAGATTCCAATGCATCCCACGTGCATTCTGGAAATAGAAGAGGTAAGTAAAAAGGTAGAACAGAAGGTCTACAGAGGTATGATTGGTTCTCTTCTGTATCTGACGGCCTCAAGGCCTGATATTTTATTCAGTGTTTGCATTTATGCTATATTCCAATAAGATCCTAGAGAATCTCACTTAACAGCAGTTAAGCGAATTTTCAAGTATCTGAAAGGTACTACTAATTTGGGTTTGTTTTATAGAAAATCTAGTGATTACAGCTTAGTAGGATACTGTGATACTGATTTTGCTGGAGACAGAGTAGAACGAAAAAGCACTTCTAGAAGCTGCCAATTTCTGGGAGAAAATCTGATCTCTTGGTCCAGCAAAAGACAATCCACAATTGCTCTATCAACAGCAGAAGCTGAATACATAGCAGCAGCTGGATGCAGCACACAAATGCTCTGGATGAAAAGTCAACTTGAGGACTTCCATATATTTGAGAGTAACATTCCTATCCTTTGTGACAATACTTCTGCTATTTGTCTTAGTAAAAATCCAATTCTGCATTCTAGGGCTAAGCATATAGAAATAAAGCATCATTTTATTAGGGACTATATTCAGAAAGGGATTTAAAATTTAAAATTTATTAACACAGACCATCAATGGGCTGATATTTTTACAAAACTTCTTTCTGAAGATAGGTTCAACTTCATTCTGAAACATCTCAGCATGAAGCTCTGCCCAGAATAAAAATTGTCTTGATTCCATATCTTAACCTTCAGAACTTTGTTTATTTTACTGTGAACTACTGATCAATCTTCTTTCAGAACTTTAGAAGTGCATATTGTATCAGATTCTATCCATGAAGATCTGAGCGCTTCATTTCAAGGATAGAAATGTGTTGTTCACTCAATCAAACAAGTGTCATCCAGTCATCAGCTAATTTCTGAGGCTGAACACACGTTCACGTTTCTGAAAAGGCAAAAGCGCTGATTGGATGCATTGAGACGCATGTCATGGGTAACCGTTCCAAATATCTTTACGAATCCCCTAAAATCAGCTATCATTAAATGCTAATAATCATTATTAATTTCTCTCTCTTACCGTTTATGTTTTCAAAACCTTTTTTAAAATATATTTAAACACACTTCGCACCACTTACACACTTTTACCTTCACTATCATTTTCTCTACATACTTGTTGTTTTCAACGTGCATTCACAAAACCCTCTCAATCTTTTTCACAAAACCCTCTCAATCTTTTTCACAAAACCCTCTCAATCTTTTTCACAAAAAACCTTCGTGTGAACATGGCTTCTTCCAGCATTCCTTCTTCAGGTTTCCAGAAAACTGTTTAATCTGAACAATATGAAGAGCCCAACAGAACGCTTCTCACTCCAATCAAAAATCTGGAAGTTCTGTCATAACTAATCGTGGATTTCATAAGTCTTCAAGAGAATGGGTTTGATCTATCTGAAGAGGTTAAAGCTCAAGGCTGGGAAAGGTATTTTGACAGACTGGTGGGTCCAACCTTCCCTATTCTGGTTAAGGAAATTTGGATTCACGCTTCTTCTTCAAACCATCAAGTTACGTCTTACATCATGGGGAAGAAGATTGTTATCACTGAAGACCTCATTGCATGTTTAATAGGGTACAATGATGGTGGTATTCGTTGCATTGATATGGCAGAAAGGTGTGCATATGTTGCCCTAATTGCAAGGGAAATCTTTACTCTGGGGCTTCCCTCCAGCAAGATAAGGGACTTAAAGGACAAACACAGAATTTGGGAAAAGATCATTCTGGGGTGCTTCAACCACAGGAAACCTACCAGCTCTCCTGATTACATTAATATTGATCAGCAGTTTCTGATCTATTTCATCTCTCAGAAGGTCAAGATAAATCTGGCTCATCTTCTGTTCAACCATCTCAGAACAAGTGTCAAAGAAACAAGAGAAGAGGAGCGAACAAAAAGGGATTGGATACCCTTAGGAAGACTGATATGAGATATTCTGATAGAGAATAGGCTGATTGATCATCTAACTGAGGCTCAGGAGATCAGCTCCTTGGAAGCGACTGTTGGCAAACAGATGAATGCCAAAAATCTGAAGAAAATGAAGTTGATAGAGAATATCAAGAAGGAGCCCAACGTCACTCCTGCTGCTGTAATCTCCAGCAGAAGAGTCCCTCTGGATAACTTCCCACTGTTCTCAGAAATTGACTTTAAACCTGTTATCGTACTCAGATATCTGGATGCTTGCAAAGCTGATGGTACAACACCAAATCTGAATATTCAAGATCTTCAGCAGAAGGCTCCAGAGGTAGTTCTGAAGAAGACAAAGAAGAGGAAAGCTGTGACAAAAGGATTATCTCAGCAGACTCCTAAGAAAAGAGGTAACCCTTCCTCTGTAACTGTTTTATATTCAACTGCTATATCAACATCTATTCCCATTCCAACTCCATCTGAAAACCCAACACCTCAAACCTTTGATGATTTTGAACCTGACTTTGACCCTTCTGAGTCATTAACTCTCAGAAGATCTCGCTCCCAACCACAAAATCCAAATACTGAAGCCATACCAGAACAAGAACTTGCAAAAGTTCTATCTGATATAGACCAACATACTTCCGCTCCCACTCCAGAAAATCCAAACACAGAATCACAACCAGAAATTCCCCTTTCTCCAATACCAGAAACAACTCCATCTCCTCAACCAGAAATTAATCCACCCTCTCCTCAACCTGAACAATCTCCACAACCTGAGATTCAAACCTCTGAGGCTCAACCCTCTGCATCCTCTGAACCACAACCTTTGGCCATCCTTTTGCCCCATGGTACACTTGTAAATATTCCCCAACTTCTCTCATCACCAGAACTAACTCCACCAAACTCACCATCAAGTCCAATCATAATTCCTGACTCTCCCACTCCCTCACCAAAAGACAATTCAGAAGACCACAACAAGAATGTCATTGATTTAATAGTCTTTGAATGCCTTGCTGCCATCAACCACAAAACTGCTATCCCAAAGCCAAAACATCCTGATGTTGGTACCAGCATATTGAACTTTGAAACAGAACTACAGAAGTGGATCACTTCTTTGAAACAAGCAAGTCTGGAACTGGTTGATCCTGCTGTATCAGACTTACTCTGGATAAGGTTCAGAAGATGGGTATCTTCTGAAATGCATAAGTTGCAGGACCAGAGCTACAAACAAGCTCAACAGAACTTCAGCAATCTGCTGAAAGAGATTGAAGGTCCAGTTCTGAGCGAAGTGCTTAAGGAAGAAGTTCTCACTCTGGACTTAGCTCCCTGGTCTGAACACCAACCAACTTCCAAAGTTCAACCTGATACTGAAGAGCAGATGATTCCTGTTGAAGACATGAGTCAGAAAGAAGATGTTGCAGAAAGCTCTGAGAAGCATCCTGTTTCTGAAGATTCTCAAGCTTCCTTGGACAGGCAGACTCTAGAAGAGCTGAAGAGAAATGATCTTCTGATGAAGGAAAGAATGGACAAGCAGGACAGCAAGATTGATGCATTAGCCAACATGGTATCTTAGCAGAAGGAAACCAACAATCAGATCAAGGGCATGCTAGAGGCTCTGTTCACACGTCTCCCTCCTCCTTCTTAGATTTTTATCATTTCTTTTAAACATGATTATCTGTAATATTTTTACCATGTTCTGAACTCTACATTGCTTATGTTTTTTTAATATAAATGCATTCTTAGCTCTGATCATTTTAGCTTTGATTATTTGTGCTTTTTGATAACTGACAAAAAGGGGGAGAAAGAATGATATTTTTCAATAACGGATTACTGAGACATAAGTCTCAAACATTCTGATCCATTTAATATTTTATCTTCTGAAAAGCTTACAGGTACAAAACTCTGAAGAATCTGATGAACTCTGATACAGTAAAGTTCTGCTCTGATACAGTAAAGGTATGATGCTTAAGGTCTCATGGAATTAAAGGGAAGTAATCAACCCAGGGGGAGTTTCTATCTTCCTAACTCTGAAACCTTTATTCCTTATTTTTTAACTTTGATACCTTTTACTCTTTACTCTTAATCTCTGATACTTTTTATTCTTTATTTTTAATTGAAAAAATCTGGTTTTTGTCATCATCAAAAAGGGGGAGATTGTTAGAACATAGTTTGATTCTACAACCCTTAATTAGAGTTTTGATGATAACAAAATACAAGAATAAAATGAATTCAAAGATATATTTATATAGAACAAATATGCTGCTTAAAATTATGGTTTGTGTAAACAGGTATACAGAAGTTCTGATGGAATCAGCATCAGAAGATCAGCAACATATCAGCACCAGAAGATCTATAACATATGCTACACGCTGAACCTACCAGATCATACGCTGAAGCCTGATGACCAGAATCTGCGCGTAAAACACTCTGACTCTGATCAAGATCTTCACCAAGTCATCAGCATTCAGAAGCGTCAGCATCAGTTAAAGCAGAAAATAATCTGAAGCGTTGCTATGCATTCAAGACAGATTAATTACCAACGGCTTTATTCAAAGACAAGATCTTCTCAAATAGGAAAGAACGTTATTATCATTGAAAGTGATTTATGGCCAACAACGTCTCTTTGCCTTGGCTATAAAAACAAATCTATGTGAGAAAAGAAAAGGCTAATCATCTACGCACGCTTTCATACATTGCTAAGCTTCTCAAATCACTCCTACTCAAACGCATTAGCAATCCAGTTTTCACTCTAAGCTTAACTTTGTTTATTATCACAGTTGTGGTATACTGTTTTATTAGAAAACATCAAACACATTCTTTGTTTAATTATTTGTAAAGAGAATTCCTTGAGATAAATCGGATTGTGGTTATACTCAAGAAGGCTTTGACAGTTGTTAAAGTAGTTGTTGTATTCTGTTGAATATAGTGGATTAAGACCTCGTTGGAGAGAGGCGAAATCACCTTGATGGGTGGACTGGAGTAGTTTGAGATCAAACGAACCAGGATAAAAATACCGTGTTGTCTAGCTTTTGATTTTAAGTTTTACAATTCAACCCCCTTCTTGTGTTTTTCACATCTTCACTAATTACTTTAAGAACTTTGTAAAAATAAGGGGAAACCGTATTTTCTTAGTCTTGGGTCTTAAGGGTTCTTTAAGGGGTTTCTATTTTTCTTTATACGTCCTCATACGTCTCTTGATGCATTTGAGTTGACTGATTGTTACTTGACAATTTGTCAAGTTATTGTTCTCACTCTAAATCTTTTAAGCAAGAGTTTGAGTATTGTGCTTGAAGTGAAAACTTCAGTTTTTGTTTGGTTTCGCGTCAGTGTGATTGTGGCTACATTATAGGTTGTCACTGGGATTGGGGCAGGTCTTTTATCACCGCGGTGATTGGAAGTGAGATAATGATTTCTCATATCTAGGAGGTGTCTAGGTAGAAGTTGTATTGGGTAGGGATTAAGAGATAAGTTATAAACTGGGACTGTTTAGGCTTAGAATTAATACTGTTGATAGTGGATTTCCTTTCTGGCTTGGTAGCCCCTAGAGTAGGTGAGTTGCACCTAACCGGGTTAACAATTCCTTGTGTTATTTTATCTTCTGCATTTAAATTTTGCATTGTTTAATTTTGGTAAACGTTATGACAGTCTGCAGATGTCGTAACATCTGTCATGACATTATGCTTGTGTGTTAAGACATTAGTCTTGACAAATTTATTATGTGTGTCATACTTTCAAATGGTATCAAAGAAGGCACCATGTTCTGTTTTTCGGGTGAACTCTAGGGAGAATATTTTCTAGTACTATATACATCAAAGGAGGATATGTTAACAAACCACTTATGTTGGATTGTAAAACTATGTCCAGTGGAAGGTTAGAATGATAGCCTTTTTAAAATCCATGCATAGGAAATCTTGGAAGGTTACGTACAAAGGATGAAACCATTCCAGTGTGAAGGAAAAATAAGGGAATGAGTACTTGAAGCCAAAAGAGGATTGATCCAGAGAGGAGAATGAATTAGCTCTTGTTGACTCCAATGTCTTGAATGCTCTATTCATTGAAGTAAACAAGGATACTCTCATAAAAATAGATACATGCACTACTGTTAAATATGCCTGGGAAATTCTCAGGACAACTTGTGAAGGTGATGAACCCTCTGAGGAAGAGTCTGCCAAAACTATAACCACCTTAACAGGAAGGTGCAATTCTATGGTAGAACAAATTTCTTATGTTGAACTACTGGTGTCCTACAAAGATCTGTACAAAAAGGTTGAGGAAGTCTGTTAAATAGGAGTAAAACAAAGAATGATGATAGCTAAATTTCATACTCAAAAGGATGAATACCTAGATGACATTGTTGAACTTCAAGCAGAGGTAACCTTGCTAACATCAAAACTTGATAATTTAAGCAAATGTTTTAGAATGTTAAACAATGGATCTGATGTACTGGATGAAATCCTTCAAATAGAATAAGGAAGAAGGCATACTCGTATAAGGTTTATATATCAATCCTTGAAAAACAAAGGAAAAGTTTCTGAGACAAAATTTGTCCCAGCCAGAATAAAGGATGAAAGTAAGATGTCTGATCAAATGTCACAACATTCTTCCAGACCACAGGAAGCTCAGACAAAAGTCCAAATACAACCATTGACATGTCATTTCTGTGGCAGATATGGTCACACAGAACATGTATGTAATAGGCTTCGTGGATATCACAAACATCTATCTCAACCTAGTATAAGTACCTCTGTGATCAAAACTAGGAAGGAGTGAAAAGTTAAAGATGTTATAAAGAATTTCATTGCTCATACTTCACTTAAGGTGTCATCTAGTAAAGAGTGGTATTTTGACAGTGGATGCTCTAGGCATATGACAGGTGTGGAGAACTTGTTGATATATGTTCAACCCCATACTACCAGCTATGTTACTTTTGGAGATGGTGCCAAAGGAGTATTTAAAGGTGTTTGAAGACTAGCTTGTGAAGGATATCTTAAACTTAATAGAGTCTTATTTGTAAAAGGTCTGAATGCTAACCTAATTAACATTAGTCAGCTATGTGATCAAGGGATTAAAGTGCACTTCACGAAATCTGAATGTGTGGTCACCAATAAGGAGAATGAGGTGCTAATGAAAGGAGATAGGTCCAAGGATAATTTCTACTTATGGACACCCAAAGGAGTCAGTTATACTTCCATGTGTATGTTGTCTAAAGATGATGAAATCAACCAGTGACATCAAAAACTTGGTCATTTACATCTCAGAGGTATGAATAAAATTAAATCTAGAGAAACAATCAGGGGGATTCCTAATCTCAAGATTGAGGAAGGAAGGGTCTATGGAGAATGTCAAATAGGGAAGCAAATCAAGATGTCATATCCAAAGCTTCAACATATAACTACTTCAAAACCCTTGGAACTTCTTCATATGAATTTGATGGGTCCTATGCAGGTTGAAAATCTTGGTGGAAAACGATATGCATATATTGTTGTTAATGACTTTTCAAGATTCACCTAGATAAATTTTGTCAAGGAAAAGTCAGAAGTCTTTGATATCTTCAAGGAATTGTGTCAAAATCTTCAAAGAGAAAAGGATGACAACATTGTTAGGATCAGAAGTGATCATGGTAGGGAATTTTAAAATAGCAAGCTTACTTGATTATGTGCCTCTGAAGGTATTAGTCATGAATCCTCATCACCTATCACTCCCTAGCAGAATGGGATTGTGGGAAGAAAGAATATGACATTGCAAGAATCAACAAGAGTTATACTTCATGCAAAGAAGCTGCCATACCATTTTTGGGTAGAAGCAATGAATATTGCTTGTTATATTCATAATAGAGTCACCCTAAGAACTGGAACCTCAATTACTCTATATGATTTGTGGAAGGGGAAGAAGCCTACAATCAAATACTTTCATGTGTTTAACAGTAAATGTTACATCTTGACTGATCATGAGTCTCGTAAAAATATAGATCCCAAGAATGATGAAGGGATATTTCTTGGCTACTCTATAAGTAGCAGAGCCTATAGAGTTTTCAACAACAGAACTCAGGTCATGATGGAATTTATAAATGTTGTGGTTGATGATTCAAGCACATACAATGTACATGATGATGAAGACAATGTTGGGACATCATTCCAAATAAATGGTGAGTCTAAAGAGGTGAGAGTAGTCAACAACAATACTGAGGCTACTAATGTTGAACCAAATGACAATCAAGTTAATAAGGGTCCATCAATCAGGACTTAGAAAGATCATCCTAAAGAATTCATTATAGAAAATCCTAATCAAGGGATCACTACTAGATCAAGAGAAGTGGTTTCTAACTCCTGCTTTGTATCAAAGATTGAACCCAAGAATGTAAAGGAAGTCTTAACTAATGAATTTTGGATCAATGCTATGCAAGAAGAACTGAATTAGTTCAAAAGGAATGAAGTTTGAGATTTAGTCTCTAGGCCCAGTGAAACAAATGTCATTGGAACAAGGTGGGAATGCAAGAATAAAATTGATGAAAGTGGAACTGTCACAAGGAATAAGGCAAGACTTATGGCACAAGGTTACACTAAGATTGAGAGAGTAGACTTTGTGTCATACCCCAAATTTGCCCTACCCTAATCTAGGTTTTTTCTTCAAATAAATTTTATTATTTAGTTTTCACTTTTATAGGGGTATTTAAAGTCAAAGGGTTGTGTTGATGTAAAATAGACCATCAATATACGATGGTCTATTAAGTCTTAAAATTTGTTTCAAGTTTAAAAATGGGAGGTGCATCGTTTTAATCAAAGGAGGTGTGAACAATTTTGTTTTTGTTTAAAAGCCCAATGAATTAAAATGATGTGGCCCATTAAGGTTTTTTATTTCATTAGAATTTGGGTTGGTTTTTTTTTGTTTAAAATTAAACAAGTCCAAATTGAAAATACACGGGCCTTTCAACTTTTTGTTTGTTTTGAAAATTGGTCCTGATTATAATATTATCGTTAACGGTACTATTATGTTGTTTAACTAACAATTATTACTAATCAATTATTAAAACTTTTTATTTTTTATTTGTTTTTATATCATCAACTAACAGAAAGGTCATTAACAAAAGAAAAAAAAGGCTCTTCTTTTAAATATGTGTGGCCCATTGTACAGTCCAAAACCAGGCAAGCCCAAAGCAATAAAAAAAGGCATGTGCCGAAAAGAACCAAGCGTGTGTTTCAGTAGGAAAATATTGTCCAGATTTTTGTTCATCAATCAGGCATATCTATACATTCAAATAAGCCGAAAACATAAAAAATCAGAACAGTTTAAGGCTTATTAAAAGTGGATGAATCAAAATAGGAACAAAATCAACTCAAAACAGAAACAACTTTATTCAGCATTCAAGGACTAATTCAATATAATACACGCGACAACCGGCCGATAGCGCCGTCCTTCTCTGATATGTTCCCAGCCACCGCATGCAAGAACCGTCGTGCCACCGCACAGATCCGGATCCGGATCCGGATCCGGTAACAATTTTCTTGATTTTGTTTTTTTATTTATGATGTTTGATTATGGTGTTAATTTGAGAGTATATTCATTTTGGGATTTTTGTGGTTGATGATTTGTAAACAATGGAAAAGAAATATACAGGAAAGAAGAAAGAAGCCATTTTTCTTTTACTGATACTGTTGCGTTTCTATATCATTGTCCCTTTTATTGTTTTATTTTTTTTGTATAACAAAAATTCCGCCACGTGTTGTAATATTAGTGGTCTTTACTAAACATTGGAAGAAGTCAAGGCCATCAATTTCTCTAATCACGTTATTTTGGGGAAAGGAAGCAACACCTCACGTTGCTAAATTTTATATTTTTTAAAAATGTTAGTTTATATATTTCTTATATTATTATGTTTTTAATTATCATGTTAGTGAGTAAGATAAAATTAAAGTCAAAGAAATGGGCCTTAGTTTGTTTCTATCATTTTATTAAATCTACCCCATAATACAATTTGCACCCCACTTTGAAATTATCTATTTATTTATTTACTTTTAATAATTTCATTTCTGTATTCATTTATTTATTTATTTTATTTATATATGTATTTGTATATTTGTATTTTCATAATTATAATAGCATATCATTATTTATTATTATAATTGATTTTGTATTTTAAACTCAGTTAAAAAAATATATTATTTATTTATATTAAATTATATCCTCTGATCATGTACTTAAAAACATTTCTTGTCATATAATTTAATTTAATATTTTATATCAAAATATTAAAATTCGCGCGATTCACCAAATTATTATAGCTGCGAGCGACACGTGGCCAATATCTGGCCACGTGATGAGGAGACTATATCAGACTCCCTCGTTCTATGTCTTAAAAATATTTTGGCCACCTGTTACAATTAAGTTTCGAAAAGGATTACTAATATATTTAAATTAACTGCGTACTTGGTCTAACAAACTCCTCTATTCACACTCTTAGACTATATATGTGTGGAATTCAAAATATATTTCGCAACCCATAAAAAATACAAACAAAATCGCGAACTACGAAAATGAGACTCTGATTCCTCCTAAGGAGGATACGTAGGCATACGATCAAAAATAGTTGCGAGTCCCGCTAACTAAAATTCAAACCCTTTTCCCAAATAAATAATTAAAACCCTATTTCCTAAAAACACACCTCTAAACCTAGTATCCTTGTGAACAAGGTAGACAAGGGGTGCCTAACACCTTCCCCTCGTCTAGAACCGAGTCAAACTTAGAATCTCTGAATTTCTTTTAGGGTTATTCCTTTATACTCCCTTCCTTTAGGATAAAAATTAAGGGTGGTGACTCTGATTTAAAAACCAGTTGCAACACTTTGATTAAAACTTTTCTCTAATTGCAAGACTTGAGTCCATCAGGTTAATGCTAGGAGTAGCTTGCTTATTGAAGTTTAAGCTATTTCAGATGGATGTGAAAATTGCTTTTTTGAATGGGTACTTACATGAATAGGTTTACATTGAATAACCCAAGGGGTTAATTGATCCTACTTTTCTAGATTATGTGTTCAAGCTAAAGAAATCTCTATATGGATTGAAGCAACCTCATAGGGCTTGGTATGAGAGGTTGACATAATTTCTTGTCAATAATGGATATAGGAAAGGAGGAATAGATAAGATCCTGTTTGTTAGACAAAAGGATGGAAAACTCATGATTGCTCAAATATATGTTGATGACATTATGTTTGGAGGGATGTCAGACCAGATGGTCCAACATTTTGTCAAATAAATGCAGACAGAGTTTGAGATGAGTCTTGTTGGTGAATTGATGTATTTTCTTAGACTACAAATGAAACACATGGGTGACTCTATCTTTATTTCTCAGATAAGTATGCCAAGAACATAGTCAAGAAGTTTGGATTAGAAAATGCAAGTCACAAAAGGATACCTGCTCCCACACATTTGAAACTATCAAAAGATGAAAAAGATGTTGGTGTTTATCAAAGTTTATACAGAAGTATGATTGGTAGCTTGTTGTACCTTAATGCTAGCAGACTTGATATCACCTTTATTGTTGGGGTTTATGCAAGATATAAAGCTGAGCCTAAAATTAACCACCTCAATCAAGTGAAGATGATTTTTAAGTACATCAATGGTATTAGTAATTGTAGCATGTTATACTCTCATGGATCAGATTCCATGCTAGTAGGGTACTGTGATGCAGATTGGGCAGGGAGTGCTGGTGACATGAAAAGTACTTCAGGTAGTTGTTTCTGATCTTACCTGATCAGACTTGGACCGTCACGACTGGCTCCAGGCAGAATTTGAGTGAGATGAGGGGGGGGGGGGGGTACCTGCAAGGCACTCCGATGCTAAAATGAGTGACGGAATGAGCAGGAAAAAAGTGTATATATGCGTAAGAGATGAATACCTGACCCTCTAGGAATAGAGGGTATTTATAGCCCCCAGCGCGGGGCCAAGGTCCCCTCATTGGGCCAACCAGAATTGGCCTAATAAAGGAACTGCCAGGTTCTACGTGTGTAGTGGGGACCCACACGTGGTCCCCTTCCTGGTGATGCTCTGCGAGAAATGAGGAGGGACAAAGACGCGGTCTTTCCGGAGTTTAGATGATTTGGTAACTGTCAGAATCTGCCCTACGAGGAGGGTGCTCGAGTTGGGCTCGAGCTGGAGTTCCCGTGGTCGGGGACACCATGGGCAACGGCGGGTACGACTGTAGTCTGTGGTCGGACGCGCTGGCGGGAATCCGCGGGCGCGCGTTCCCCGAGGAGCTGCTTGGATTGGGCCTTTGTTCTTGCTTTTGGGCCAGGGCGGGACCATTCCAGAACAGGAGCCCCCCAAGTCGTGGCTCTTGGAGCAGGAGTTATGACTTGACTTCAGCTCGCCTTTGCCACGGGGTCTGATGCCCGGCCTAGGATATTGCTTCCTCGTGATTGCTCGAGAAGTTTCTCATGAGTTGCGTTTGTAGCGTAATCCTCGCCGATGCGTGCTCGGGGGATTCCTTGCGGGCTGTGTTCGTTGGGTACACGAGGCAACCCTTGGGAACCATGACGCCACCCTAGCGACAATAGGGCCATCATTGCCTAGGGGAGTAGACGTCGAAGAGAGGAAGTTCGTGGTTCCCCGGGGCGACATTTCGTATTCCACGTCATCCCTATAAATAGGATCCTTGGGTCCCATAATTTGTTTTTCCTCTCCGCGCCTCTCCTTCTTCCTCTTCCTTTGCCGCCACTGTTCTTCTACAACTTCGCAAGATTACCGCACCTTCCTCCGTTGATTTCTTTTACCGCTGCCGTACATTCTTCTTTACTTCCAAGTAAGCATTTATCCCTCATATTTTTCTTTGTTGTAGGTAGTTTTTACCGTTATTTGGATGTTAGAAACCCATATCTAGGATTAGTGCCCGGTACATTCATGTTTGTGCCCGGTAAACTCATAGCTTTAGGTATGTGACTCGCGATGCTGCCCGGGACCTTCATGGTTTCAGGCGTATAATCTATGATACTTCCCGGTAAACCCATAGTTCTAGGCTTAGGATTCATGATATTGCTCGTCACATTCATAATTTAGGTCGGCGCACCCATGAGCTGACCGGGATGTTAACCCATTAGGAAGTATGTAGGACAACTTGTCGTTGCATCTTAGCATCGGGGAGGCGAAACCAGGATCTTGTTCGAGTCCTCAATGTTTTATCGCGCGCAGTGTCCAGGCTATCCTCTTGTTGTTCCCGACGTCTGGTCGAGCATGTCTTGGTTTGTCGTGCACTACTTCCCATCAGTTATGGCGAGCATATGGATTTGCTCTCGAATTTCACCTGTTTCCTGTGCTTTGCAGGTAAATGGCTGACGAATCGGAGTCTTTGAGGCGTAATGAGGTCGAGGACCAAAGTGTCGAGGAGAATGTAACTCTAGTTGATACCGTCGATGATCCTTCGTTGGATTGGGTGGGCGCCGAGCCCCGAGGGATTGCCTCGGCGTATTATCAGCGTAGTCGGTGCGTATACACTATCGTCGAACACGGCGGTAGTCAGTCGGGTTTCTAGAAGAATTTTGTTGTGACAAGGCCGTCCCTCGATGCACGAATATGCTCGGAGTTCTCCGAGCATGGGTTTCCAATGTATGAAATCGTGTTCAAGGATCTCGGCCTTAAGCTCCCTTTCAGTGATTTCCAAGTCGGGGTATTCTGCCATCTGGACTTGGCCCCCTCGCAGCTTCACCCCAATTCGATCGCCTTTCTTCGGGCGTTCGAGCTGACATGCCGCTTCTTGAGGATCGGGGCGACCATTCCTCTTTTCTTCAGAGTTTTTCACTTGCAGCGCCAGTCTCGAGGAGGCAGGCATAACTGGGTTTCCCTCAAACAGTCGAAGAGGCTGTTCAGGATGTACATGGATTCGGTCTGGGGCTTCAAGGACAAATGGTACGTCCTGCATCCGGTCACCCAGACTGCTTTGGATTCTATGTATGAAGAGGAAACCGCAGTGGCTGACGAGAACGGGGAGCCTCTTATGGACGCTGAGGGTCGCCCGGTGGTGGGGCGTGTTTCCAAGTTCCCGTTGCATTGGTGCTCGCGCCATTATGAGCATGGTATCGGGCACTACCATACGCCCGCGGAAGGAATGAGTGTCGAGGATGAGGAAGCCTATGGTACCCTTTGCAAGTATGTCGACAGCTTCTTCCCTGCCCGGTGGGTCACGAGGGAGGGGGAACACATTCTTGACGAGGAAGGTTACCCGACATTCGAGGCCCGTCCTATCGATACCAAGGCGCTTGTCGAGTGCCAATTCTACGGGCAGGCCGTAGGTCTACTAGGTTGCTTTTTTTCTTATGGTTTTGTTCCAGTTTCTTTGTTTGTTACTTGCTCGTAACTGACCCGAGTTTTCTTCTTTGCAGGCGATATGGCTGAACAAAGGGACGGGCTTTTAAAATTGTCCCAGGACAAGAGGGTAAACAGAAGGTTGGTGCGAGCTCCACAGGCCACGAGGATGGGCCTGCCGACTAGTTCAGGCGATGCTTCTAGCGGGTCCCCGGGGTCCCCGGGCTCCCCTGACGTCGAGCAGCCCACTGAGCTGATAACGAGAAAGAGAAGCCGGGCAGATAACCAGTCGGAAGTTGGCGACAAGTCTGTCGCAGTGAGGGCCTTTGGCTTGCCCCCTGTTTTAAAGAGGAAGGTTTCTTCGAGGGGTTTCCCTTGACAGTGAGCCCCGAGGAGGCTAAGACCATCAGGCGGCTCAACAAAGAAAGTCGGAGAAAACACATGGCCGCCAGTATGGTCGGGATGGTTAAGATGGCCGAGATGGCCGTTGTCCTTGCTGAGGAGGGGTCGGACTCCTCTGACCGCGTCAGGGAACTGGAGTTGGAGAAAGCTGCCCTCACTACCGGCTCTCGTAAGTTGAAGGCTGCTCTGGAGCGATCTGAGGAGATGTTCTGCGAACAAGCCGAGCTGCTGGCCGTGGAGAAGGAAAACTCGGGGAAGGTTGCTGAAGAGAGGGACTGTTTTCAACTAGACCGGGAACGCTTGGAGGCCGACAATGAGCGTCTGTCTAAGGAAGTCGAGGAGCTGAAGGCTGCCATGCTTCCTGCTGAAGATGAGTCGGAGGACACAACCCCCTTGCGGAGCCGTTCGGATCTGGTCGCGTGCATCCATCTCCTCGAAACAGACTGTGTTGGTGCCTTAGTGGACGGTTTTAAGGTCGCGGTTAGCCAGCTCGCCTTATTGAATCCGGGCATGAATACCGAGGGAGTGGGTTTCATGTCTCAGATCATTGACGACCAGGTCGTGCCTCCTCCTGAGTCTCCTGGCGTGGATGCTGGTAGTCCCGGGGAAGTCTAGCCGAGGAATTTCTGGTCGGGCCTGCGCGCCTGTTTATTGGTATTTATTTTGGGGCCTGCGTGCCCGTGCATATTTTTGGGGCCTGCGTGCCCGTACACATTTCTTTTGGCCGTTGTGCCATAGCCTGTAATTTCCGAACATCGCCGACCTTTTTGGTCGGTTTATTTTCATTCGTTTTTTGCTTATGAGTTTTTAGATGGATTTTCATTTCGACCTTTAAACTTGATCGTGTCTAGGTTTTTATATTGTGATGAAATTTGCCTAAGTTATATCCCCGAGTCACGCTTGTGCTCGGCTGTTACTTTGTGGCGGAATTTGCCTAAGTTATGTCCTCGAGTGGAGATTCTTTCGACCCATTTAGTGGTCCGTCGCACTTCGAAATGCGTCGGTCGTGCGGAGTAAAGCCTGCTTGCTCGGGCGTATGACCCAGATCGGGGTCGTATGCCCATGGCGTGAACTTCCCATCGCGAGTTGGGTGTTCTTCCATGTGGGTACTTTGACAGTGGAGCTCGATTGAGGTGTCCCTGTCGGGCACCGTCGTTCGCCCTCGTTTGGCTGAACAGCGTTATGTCGTTTGGGCGTAGATTGGCCTCGTACCTTGGCCTATCTACGTGGTCGAGACATTTCTCTCTGTTGACTAGATGTGGATGTTCGACGACGAGAGTCCTTAGTGTTTAAGGGTTTTTTTTAACTATAGTACTGCTTTAGTTTAGCAGCGTTCCAGGGTCGTGGCAATGGTTCTCCGTCTAGCTGCTCGAGGTAGTATGCCCTAGTACCTGTGGCGCCGTGGACGCGGTAAGGCCCTTCCCAATTCGCGGCCAATTTCCATTCGCGGGAGTCTTTCCGGTTTCTTTGTAGTACCAGGCTGCCAATCTTGAACTCGCATTTGATGACCTTATCATTGTGACGCAGGGCCACTCGTTGTTTTAGAGTGGCCTCGCGTAGAGCTGCCCCCGAACGAATTTCCTCAACCAAGTCGAGTTCGTCCCTGAGTGCTTCGTCGTTCATTTCTTTGTCGAGGGGCTTTTTTGTCCGCCTGGATGGTTCTCTGATTTCAACGGGGATGACGGCTTCGGTGCCGTAGGTTAGTCGAAAGGGGGTTTCGCCCGTCGTTGAATGGGGCGTGGTGCGATACGCCCACAGAACACTGTGTAGCTCCTCAACCCATCCTCTTTTAGCTTCGCCAAGCCGGTGTTTGAGTCCTCGGAGGATGACTCTGTTAGCGGCCTCGACTTGCCCATTGGTTTGAGGGTGCTCGACCGAGGTGAAGTGTTGTTTGGTTCCCAGTTTGGTGACGAAGCTTTGGAATCCGTGGTCGGTGAATTGGGTGCCGTTGTCGGTGACTAGTGCCCTCGGGATCCCGAATTTGGCGAGGATGTTTCTTTTGTAGAAACGGAGGATGTTGTGCGAGGTGATCTTCGCGAGAGCCTCAGCCTCTATCCATTTCGTGAAGTAATCTACAGCTACGATAAGGAACTTATTTTGGTAAGTCCCTTGCGTGAATGGTCCGAGGATATCCATCCCCACCATGCAAACAGCCACGTGGATGACAGTGTGCTCAACTCGTGAGGGGGAGCGAGATGCATGTCGCCGTGCCTTTGGCACTTGTCGCACTTCTTGACGTGTTCCTTGGCGTCCTGCTGCATCGTCGGCCAATAGTACCCCGCTTGCAGGGCTTTCCTCGCCAGGGACTTACCGGCCATGTGCTAGGCGTTAATCCCTTCGTGTATCTCCGTAATACCTCGGGGACTGTGGACTCGTCATTGCATTTCAGGAGGGGAATCGAGAATCCCCTGCGGTATAGTTTATGCTCGAGCACCACGTAGGAGCATGCTCTTCGTTTCGTGATGGTCGCTTCTGTCTGGTCCACAGGGAGTTTGCCCTTTGTCAGAAAATTGTACACCAGGGTCATCCAGCACGAGGTGTCTCCGATGGCGTGCACCTCGACTGGGGTCGAGGACCTCTCGATGCTCGGGCGCGATAGAGATTCTTGTATGACGGATTTGTTTCCGCCCTTCTTTCTCGTGCTTGCGAGTTTGGACAATATGTCTGCCCTTTTGTTTTGCTCGCGCGAAACGTGTGATATTTCTGCTCAGTCGAACTTTTTCATGTGTTCTTTGACTAAGTTTAAAAATTCGACGAGACTGTCGTTTTTATCTTGGTAACTCCCTTGGACTTGGGAAGCAACGAGTTGTGAGTCCGTGAAGATTTGTATCTCGCGGGCTCTTAGGTCCTCAGCTAGCCTTAGTCCTGCGAGCAGGGCCTCGTACTCTGCTTGGTTGTTCTAAGTCGGGAAGGAGAGGGTTAACGAGTGCTCGATCACTACGCTCTCCTCATTTTCTAGGAGGATCCCCGCGCCGCTTTCGGACAAACTGGAAGCTCCATCGACGAAGATGGTCCATTTGTGCTCCTTCCCTGCGGGAGAGTCGTGAGCGGTCATTTCCGCGACGAAGTCGGCCAGGGCTTGTGCCTTTAGAGCTTTCCTGCTTTCGTATTGAATGTCGAACTCGGAGAGTTCCAAGGACCATTTCAACATTCGGCCCGCCATATCAGGTCAGCCTAATAGCTGTTTTACCGGTTGGTCGGTTCGCACTATGACTGTATGGGCCAAGAAATAGTGTCTGAGTCTCCTCGTCACATTGACGAGGGCTAGAGCTACTTTTTCTATTTGTTGGTATCTGCTCTCAGGTCCTTGTAGGGCTTTACTCGTGAAAAAAACGGGTTTTTGCCCGTCGGTGGTCTCGTGAATGAGAGCCGCGCTGATGGCCTCGTTCGAGACGGCCAAGTATAGGAATAAAGGCTCCCCGTCGACTGGTCGAGACAGTACGGGTGGTTGGGATAGACTTTGTTTTAGGTGGCGTAGTTCCCGTTCACACTCCTTGGTCCATTCGAAGGCTGCTTCTTTGCGAAGGAGTCTGAAGAAGGGGAGGGCGTGCTGAGCGGACCTTGCGACGAAGAGAGACAGTGACGTGAGCATACCGTTCATGACTTGTATCGATTTCTTTGACGTAGGTGTCGGGAGGTCGAAGAAGGCTCGACATTTGTCGGGATTGGCTTCAATTCCTCGTTCTGTCAGGTAGAACACGAGGAATTTCCCCCGCCTTGACTCCGAACGTGCATTTTTTGGGGTTGAATCTTATCTTACATTGTCTCGCTTGGGCGAAGACTGCTTTGAGGTGTGATGCATGATCGGTGTCTGCTCGGGACTTGACGATCATATCGTCCATGTAAACCTCGAGCATGTCTCTGATTTGCTTGTGGAACACTCTGTTCATCATGCGTTGGTAAGTTGCCCCTGCGTTTTTTAGTCCAAAGGGCATTATGTTGTAGTAATAATTGCCCGAGCTGGTCATGAAGGCAATGCAATGTTTGTCGTCCATGGCCATTGGGATTTGGTTATATCTTGAATAGGCATCCATGAACGACAATAGCTTGTAGCCGGCCGAGTTGTCGACCAACATATCTATGTTTGGTAAAGGGAAAGCATCCTTCGGGCATGCCCGGTTGAGATCGGTATAATCAACACACATCCTCCATTTTCCATTATTCTTTTTAACTAGTACAACGTTTGACAGCCAGGTTGAATATCGGGCTTCAGAAATAAAATTCGCCTCTAGGAGGTCTTTTACAGCTTTTTCAGCAGCCTCTGTTTTCTCCGGAGATTGCCTACGCCTACGTTGTACTACTGCCTTAGCGGCAGGATCTATGGCGAGACGGTGACAGGCGACCTCGGGGTCGAGTCCGGGCATCTCCACGACGCTCTAGGCTAACAGGTCAGTATTCTCGCGCAAGCAGGCTTTGATCTGCTTCCTTGCCAGGTCAGGGAGGCCGATGCCAATCTTCACTCCTTTGCTTGGGTCTGTGCCGAGGGGGACGAGCTCGAAGTCTCCGTACGGGATTGGTCGGAGGGGGATTTTCTCGCCGTTGGGAGGTTCATCCAGATCGAAACGAGTATCCAGAGCTATGGAGTCAACCTTTGGGGGAGCTCTCTGGTCTTCTAATTTGGCGGGCTCTGATTCGTCGGGCTCCTGTCGTGTCGTCGCCGGTCTCTTGGCGGGCCTTGTCCCAGTGTCGACGGTGTTGCATCCTTTAGATGCAGCGTTGAAACACCTTCGAGCAGAAGCTAGGTCCCCCTGGATCGTAGCCACCCGTGCCCTTTTGGTGTAGAACTTCATCTTCAAGTGGACGGTGGAGGGCACCGCGGTCAGTTCTGTCAGTGTTGGTCTCCCCAGGATGCAGTTGTAGAGGGACAAGCAGTCGATGATGAGGAAGCGTACCTTAGTCTGCCTCGTCGCCGTGCCTTCGTCGAAGGTAACCATGAGCTCGACATATCCCCAAGGCTTGGAGGTCGAGTCGTTGAAGCCATGTAAGTCTGACCCTACATACGGTGAGAGGTGCGAGTCGTCTAGCTGCAGAGTCCGGAATAATTGACTGTACATCACGTCGACGAAACTTCCTTCGTCGACGAGGACGCGGTGCACATCAAAGTTAGCCATTCTTGCTCTTATCAGCAGAGGAATGACTGCGTTGGGGGCTTCTCTGGGGAGCTCTTCGAGGTAAAAGGTGATAGGCTCCGACCTACCTTTTACCCTTTCAAAGGTCACTGTCTGCGGAGGTGCCGAGTCGACCAGTTCATCAAGATTTCTCTTGGCCGAATTGATAGTTAGGTCGTTGAATCCTTCACCATTGATGACCATGGCGGAGGGAAAGTATTCCCACCTGCTGTGTGTCGTGAGTGGCTCCTCAGGTGTTCGGGGACGTAGAAGTCCTTCGGTCTGGTGACGGAGAAGGCGGTCTGGACGGGGACCGACTCGTCAGATGGTCGGGCATTTTCCTTCGGTTCTCTCGTCTCACGGGCTTCACGACGAGGAGCGTCGTTTCGCCGGTATTGGGCGAGCCTCCCTCCCTTGATGAGGGTTTCGATGGCGTCTTTGAGGTGGACGCAGTCTTCAGTCAGATAACCATGGCTCCTATGGTACTGACAGTACTTGTTCTTGTCTACTTCGGGTTTGGCAGGAGCAAGTCGGGGGCGTTTGACGCCACCGTCTTTGAAGTCCGTACTGGCACACTCCGCCAAGATGCGCTCGCGAGAAGCTGTGAGCGGAGTGTATTTTGTGAAGCGCCCGGAGGGTCTTCTCTGCTCACGGACTTCTCAGGGTGTGTCCTCTTTTCTTTTCTCCCCGGTTCGTCTAGGAGGAGCGGCTTCTTGGCGCGAGTTGCTGCTGGATCCGCGAGTTCTGGGGTCCCGGACTCTGTTGGCTGCCTCCCTTTCCTCGTAATCCATATATGCGCGGGCCTTCTCGAGGAGAGCATCGAATGTTCGGGGTGGTTCGATGCCCACCGCCTTTCTGAATTTTGTGCCGGGGAGGAGCCCCCTCTCCAACAAGTACCTTTTCATGTGGTCTGCGCAGGGGACCTGTATGGCTTTGCGGTTGAAGCGATTGATAAATTCTCTCAAGGTTTCATCCTGTCTCTGGATGATGGCCTCGAGTGCTGCCTCGGTCTTTGGGTGTCGCCGAGACGCAGTGAATGAACTTATGAATTGATTCTTCAGGTTTCACCACGAGGTGATTGATCCCGGGGCGAGGCCTTTATACCAATCCATTGCTGCTTTTTTGAGGGTCGTGGGAAACAACCGGCATTTGATGGGTCCCCCGACATTATGGTAATGCAACATGGCCTCGAACCCGTCTATATGGTCGACTGGGTTCGCGACTCCATTGTATTCCTTCAGATGTGGAGGCTTCTCCATGCCCGGAGGAATGGGCGCTTCCATGATGGCTTGTGATAGGGGACCGCATGGGTCATCCTCGTCACTGCGCTTCGGGGACAGGGATGGGGACCTGAAATACTGTCGTGCCCGACGGTCCTGGTCGTGCTGGGCGTCCCTCAAGCGTGGTGCTCGTTGCTCAATTCTTTCGTGCCTGTCTCCAGAGTGTCTTCTTTCTTGCCGTATGGGGCCATGGTTGCGCCCTCTGGCTTCAATGACAGGTTGCCTCTCCAAGGGGGGTCGTCTCCCCGAGGGTTGGGGCGACGGGCTTCACGAGATGTCTCTGTATTGTCTCTGCGGGGGAGACGGGAGATGTACCTCTGTCACTCGAGGAGGTGGAGTCTGGGGCCTCCTGTGTCTCCTCGCGGGTCTTCTATCGTCTTCTAGCGCCCTCAATCTTTCCCCCTGGGAAAAGATGAGGTAATTGGTTTGGTTGATCACCGCGAATAGTGTGCGGGTTATGGCATCTGCCCCGGCGGGGACAAGGACTTCCTGAAATTGGGCAGCTCGATAGTTTTGGGGATCTGCGTTGTCCTCTTCGAGTGGCAGAGGGACTGAGGAAGATGAGGCAGTAGCTCCTTCGCGGTGGACTGAGGGCCCGGGGATGGTCCCCCCGGGGAGTATGTTATGGTCGGGGTTCCCGATATTGTCGGGGATTCCATTTTTATCTGCGAGGCTGTTGTTGGTGTCGACGACGCGGACATTATAGTCATCCCGAACTTGGTCAGCCATGATGGTAGGAGGTGATTTTGAGCTTTGGTCTTCGAGGTTTTGCAAGACGGGGAAGCTAGATTCCCACAGATGGCGCCACTGATCTTACCTGATCAGACTTGGACCATCACGACTGGCTCCGGGCAGAATTTGAGTGAGACGGGGGGGGGGGGGGGGGGGGTACCTGCAAGGCACTCCGATGCTAAAATGAGTGACGGAATGAGCAGGAAAAAGTGTATGTATGCGTAATAGATGAATACCTGACCTTCTAGGAATAAAGGGTATTTATAGCCCCCAGTGCGGGGCCAAGGTCCCCTCATTGGGCCGACCAGAATTGACCCAATAAAGGAACTGCCAGGTTCTACGTGTGTAGTGGGGACCCGCACGTGGTCCCCTTCCTGGTGATGCTCTGCGAGAAATGAGGAGGGACGAAGACGCGGTCTTTCTGGAGTTTAGATGATTTGGTAACGGTCAGAATCTGCCCTACAAGGAGGGTGCTCGAGCCGGGCTCGAGCTGGAGTTCCCGTGGTCGGGGACACCATGAGCAACGGCGGGTACGGCTGCAGTCTGTGGTCGGGCGCGCTGGCGGGAATCCGTGGGCGCGCGTTCCCTGAGGAGCTGCTTGGATTGGGCCTTTGTTCTTGCTTTTGGGCTAGGGCGGGCCCAGTCCAGAACAGTTTCTTTTTAGAAACTAACCTGATATCATGGTTTAGTAAGAAACAAAATTGTGTTTATTTATCTACAACTGAAGCTGAATATATTACACCAGGGAGCATTTACTCACAACTGATGTGGTTGAAAAAAATGTTGAAGGAATATAATGTCAATCAAGATGTCTTGACATTATATTGTGACAATCTTAGTGCTATCAATATTTCAAGAATCCTATTCATCATAGCAAGATTAAGCACATTGACATCCGTCATTATTTTATCATAGATCTTGTTGAAGATAAAGTGATTACTCTAAAGCACATAGCCACTGAAAAATAAATGACTGACATTTTCACCAAAGCTTTGGATACAAATCAGTTTGAAAAGCTTAGGGTTGAACGTGGTATCTGCATTTTTGAGGAACCTTAGGTTCCATGATTTGTGTGCTTCCAACAATTAGTGTTTGTTTCCATATGTGTTTAGTTGTGTTTCAATTTGTGCTTCCATATTTTTTATTCCATATGTGCAATATATTCTCGTATTTTCTTCGTATTTTCATTGTGTACATTTACTCTATTTATTTTTGTCAATATTTTGGCTAAAAAGGGGGAGTAAAGGTTATCTCCTAATGATTTATCACATGTCTTGACATGTTAATTTATCATTGTAATAGGACTATGTGCTACTACTTTTGGGAGAGTAGTTGTTTATGCTTGCTCATGCAACTACTTAGAGGGAGCATGATGTTTCATGTTGCTGCCTTAGTGTGTGCTTCAGTTGTTGCTACTGATGTAGCCAGATTGTGCAGGATGAGGATGTCTTAGCAAATATTTCAACATCCTATCTGGTGTGTGTTGAGAATTCTTTGGATTTCTCTTCTGGTGTGGGTTTTTCCTTGAGGATGAGAACTTATTATGTGTGGTAAGGGAAGTGATAACCTATCTGTATGTTTGTGTATCTGCTGGAACTCTGACGTTTATTCTATTATGCAATTTATTTGTGGTTTTATTCCTCTCTCCTGGTCTTTTTTGTGCTAAGAGTGTTTTAGCCAAAAATTTCCAAAGGAGGGATTGTTAATACCATGGTTTTAGGATTGGCAGAATTTTGCTAAAACATGGTGTGATACGGTGGGAGAACTGACTTGGTTATTTTGCATTTTATTGTAAATGTTGCGGTTAGCAAGAGTCGCCACCGACTTTTCTTTTATGCAAAGGGAAAGGCTAAAAAGAACAGGAAAGACCTTTAGAGATGTTTTCTTGAGTTCGGGGGTAGATTATAAAAAGGGAAGGTATTAACATCCTTTTCATTCGTAGTTATCTATGGACTCTTAGTTGCTTGCTAGATCACTTGCTTTTGTTTGAAAATATGCTTTGTGTGGTCTTTGAAAGTATTTTGAAAAGGCGCCATTGTTTAGGCAAATTTTTTAATAATTCTCGTTCGTAAGAATGTATATAAAGTGTTGATCTTTTGAAAATGTTTCAAGTTTGAAAGATGTTTTGAAAGTGTTGGTGTTTTGTTTTGAAAATAGCAAGGGTGTTTTGGCTTGAAAATGAGCAAGCAACTAAGAACATTCTACCTACTCAAAAGAATTTCTTGTTTATTTCCTCTTTCCTTTGACATTGTTATCTTACCATTGATTTGGTAAGAAACCCTATCTTTGGATGTAAAAGGGACGGGCAAGGGTCATCGTATAATCATGGATAGCAATGTTGTAAGATATCTTAACATTTTCTTTGAGGGACTAAGACCATTTGTAAGGCAACATTTCTAGCGTCATCGAGGGACTATGATCTTGTATTTTGTTTGTTTTTTCTAAGATACCCCACATGCATAACATGACCATTTATTTCTCAAGGCAACAAGTGGATTTACCCTAAGGGTGTAAGTGTGCAATTGTGTTGATTTACATGTATTGTTTTGTCTTGATTAGGGTTTGCTAATCATTGGTTTTAGTCTTGCCATACAAAACCCTAATTTACTAGCATTTATATATAAAGCATTAAATTGCGGAAAATAAAAATGCTAAATTATTACATCATTAAGGGAGGGAACCATATTGAATAAATATACAAGATTGAAGATAAAATGCAAGAATGCAAAAATGGAAAAAGAAATAAATTTTGTTTGGATTTTTATGAAAGAGTTTTAACCTAAACCTAATTAAGAAAATGGTTAATTAAAACTAGCTAAAACTAAAACCTAAATTAATTAACAAAGAATAATAAGTTAAAAATGATTTTTTAGGGTTTTTCATGAAAAGGTTTTAAATAATAAATTATATATGAAAATCAATTAATTTAATTAAAAGGAAACCTAAGTTCTAAATTATTTAATTTACAAGAAAATAATGATATAATAATTAAAACTAATTATCTAAGTATTAAAAAAGAAATTATTTTACTAAAAGAAAATGTTTTTTATTCTTTTGTTTTATGAAGAAAAATAAACTAAATAAATATAGATAATAAAATAAAAATATTTTTATATTTTTTTAGTAAAATAATAATAATAATGATAATAATAAAAATAGTAATAAAATATATGAAGAAAATATGGAATAGAAATAGAAATAGATAAAAAAACAAAATAAATAAAAAATAAAATGGGCCAGGAGTGTAAACATAGTCAGTGGGGTTAGAATCAGTAAACAAATAGCCAGGCCCAAGTTAGAGGCCCAGTGCTGCAAACAACAACAACAAAAAAGTGAAAAAATATGAAAAACAAATAAAAGGGTACCACTGGGGCTCGAACCCAAGTCCCTCTGGTTACAGGCGCGCGCTTTAACCACTGGGGTGGTGATACATCTGTTAACATTGACACAACAATAAATACATAACACATATTTTGCCATGACTGTACTTCATCTTCAACCTCCAGCCAAAGGATTTCAAACTTGCTCATTTCTCAACCATTTTCAAAAATGTAAACATGAAACTTGTGCATTTTTCCAACACGAATCCAACCATATAACTAATTTAAGCTAACATTCAAAGGTAAGGATGAATTTATGAAAGTACCAAATTCTGACCTAAATGTTCCAGCAAATTCAAACTCAAAATTCTCCATGCTTAAGCAACATAAATGAAATCTATGGACATGTATAGTTTCAGGGCAATGATATCTACATTCTATCTTCACAAATGCAAGCCTAACAATGCCTAAATAATGAGATAGAAGTTCAAGAAAAATACCTCAAAACTGGAAATCGTGAAATGAGTTTGAGCTTGTTTCAAGTGATAATGATGATTAGGTTAGCTTCCTTGGACCTCTAGGAAGCTAATGCAATGGCTGGCTTGAGGCGAAGGTGGCTGGAATGGTTTGGAGAAGTCCAACTGTGATGCTCTATTTTTGAAATTGGAAATGGGTGAAGATGGTGTTACAGTCGTGTAACAGGGACATGGATGGCTTATGTATGATTTTTGGAAGCTTTTGAAAGTAAAAGGCCAAGAAACGCACGAGTAGTTTTTGATTTTGGGATTTTTGGCCAGAATATGCAACAATGGAGGTCTGAGATGCAGTTCTGAGTTTTTGGGAGTTTTGGAGCTTGTGTATTCGTCCTTTATCTTGAAAATAGTGTATGTACTTATAGGCAAGAGATTTTGTGTTCTACAACAAGTTAGAATTTGAATTCTCAAGTTGTAGCATCTTTCTTGTTTTTGAAGCAAAGTTGAAACATCTTGTTCCAAGGCAAGGTACATGGCTATATAGAGTGGTTAGTACTTTGGACATGCTTGATTTTGGTTTATAGGGTTTGTGTGTGCAGAAAGAATAAGTTCAATGATCAAGGAGAGTGGACTTTGTGATTAAAGCCACTTTTCAAGAATAACAATGGTGTCTTTCTTCCAAAAATGGAAATGCAACTTGGGTAATGGTTTAAATGCTTGGACAATGGCTCCATATGTTGTGTAAAAATTTAATTAAGGAGTGAATTGCAAGTTAGAAGCCTGAAAAGTGAGATTATGCAGCATGGCTATGTGATTTGGTCTATTGTGCATCACAAATTCTGCCTTGTAAAACAACTTGAAACCCTAACTTCTGACCTTCGATTCTCCTTGCTCAAAAATGATCTCAAGGAGTTATTTGACATTTTGCAAAGCTTGTAATATGATCTACAACCCCTATTTGAATCAATTTTGCAAAATCCAAATGGAACTATGTGAAACTTTTCCCAGAAGTTAGGTCAAAATCCTGACCAAAATGCTCAAAATTTCACTAAGTGTTTTAGTTTCATGACCATGATTTCATGGATTAATAACTTGAAATAAAAGAATTTCTAGGAGGAGTTGTGTAAAGAAATATTTTAGATCTCATTGATATCTACAACTTTCATGTTGAAAGTTTCCTTTGAATCATCTTGCATCATGGTGAAAAATTGGCTCAAAGTTGTGAAAAAATATAAAGTTTTCAACACAGAAAAATTTCTAAGTTTGGAAACTTTGACTTTTCAAAATGAAATCTTTACTTTTTGATTTCTTGATGAACAAGTTTCATATTTTGATATGTTTTGATGAATTGTGATCTTTGACACTTGATTTTGACCAAAAAGTCAAAGTTTGACTTTTCAGTGTGCAGTTGACTTTTGATCAGTTGACTGAAAATCAACTATCAATTAATTAATCTTGAGCAATGTTTTGAGTCATGCCATAGGGTCAAAATGATGAAATTGAATCCTTGAGATCATGTTTCCAACCAATCAACCATTTTCTAGGTCAAAAATCAGAAATTGCCTTTTCTCAGTCAAAACCCTAATTTTGACCATTTTGCCCTTTTGATGATCTGATCAAATTTCTTGAGGAATTATGGTCCAAACTTGATAAAATTACATATATAAGTTCATAATGTTGATATGGATAAAAAATTACGAAGTTTGACTGTAAATTGGCCACAATTGACTTTTTCTCTAATACAATTGATTTTTAGGTCAACTGATCAATTGACTGAGCAAAAATGTGATTCAATACTTGAAACTTGACATGATCAATATTAAGGGTCCACAATGATCCATGAAAATCATATGAGGCATTAAAAGTTCAATTATCTTTGTGCAATCTCATACCCTAATTTTCAGTCATTAGAGCTTGAGGAGGTGTCTTGAGTTAATCAACCCTAGTGCAGTCTTGAACCAAAGGAGATCTTGTGAGAAAATAATTAATAAATGAGAGGGAAAATTTTGGGTTACAACACATGGTTTGCAGCATGATGTTAGAGAATGTGTTTTAACATGCTGGCCAGGTTTATTTGGAGGCAGATGTTCTGTCAGATGTTGTAACATCCTGTATAACATCTATACATGTTGTATGTTTTTCTTGACAGATTTAAAATTATTATGTGAAATTCATTTTGGTTTTATCTCACTGATTTTTTGCAGATCAAGAATATTCAATATGGAATAATTGATTTATCTCCAACTGAACACAGGATGGAGATCTTTCTGGAACAATTTGAGACAATTTAGAAAACCTTGTGTTTTGTTCCAAGATTTAAAGAGATCTTTCTGCACAAGTTAGTGCAGCTCTCAGCATGGGCAACAAGGAATATATGGGCGCAGGTTCAAGGTCCAAGGATTACTGAAGAGTATTTAAAGAAACTACCTGGACCTAATTGCTTTAAGAACTTGGTAAACATAAAGGGAAGCCGTATTTTTTTTAGTCTTAGGTTCTGAGGGTTCCTCAAGGGGTTTCTGTTTTTCTTTGTATGTTCTCATGTGTCTCTTAATGCATTTGAGTTGACTGATTATTACTTGATAGTTTGTTAAGTTATTGTTCTCACTCTAAAGCTTTTAAGCAAGAGTTTGAGTATTGGTGCTTAAAGTGTAAACCTCAGTTTTGGTTTGGTTTCGAGTCATTGTGATTGTGATTGGATTATAGACTGGCACTTGGATTGGAGCAGGTCTTTTATCACTGCAGTGATTGGAAGTCAGATGATGATTTCTCATATCTAGTTGGTGCCTAGGTAGAAGTTACATTGGGTGGGGATTAAGAGATAAGTTGTAAATTGGGACTATTTAGGCTTAGAATTAATATTGCTGATATTGGACTTCCTTCATGGCTTGGTAGTCCCCAGAGTAGGTGAGTTACGCCGAATTGGGTTAATAATTCTTTGTGTTCTTTTACCTTCTACATTTAAATTCTGCATTGTTTAATATTGGTAAAATTTTTGTCAGTCCACAAATGTCGTAACATCTGTCTTGACATTATGCTTGTGTATTGAGACATGAGTCTTGAAAAATTTATTGTGTGTGCCAGAATTTCAAATAATATCTATTTTACATATTTTTATTTAATTCAAAAACAAGTGCTTTTATGTGTTTCTTTAGCTTTCATTGATTTTTCTTTGATTGATTCTTTGACCTAATTGACTATATATGATTTTGTGGCTATGGTATACGTTGAGTATGGTTTGTTTGATATTCATAACATGATCACATTGATTTCTACTTAGGTTTAGCATACTTTAATGAGTAAACTTTGTGTTTAATGCTTTGAAACCCTAATTTGGTTATGATGTTTTCCCATCACCTTTGATGTATGATAGAGATGTACTTGCTTATTTCTTCATACTATGATGATATATTGATGATTTATTTTCCATGTGTTGAAGCCTCCTTTGATCACATGTTTGTGTACACTCCTAACTTCAATACCATGACTTTGTTTTATTCTAAACTTTGATATCTACCATGTTTAAATCTTCTTGATGTTTAGAATTGATTGATGTCATGATGAACTTTTGACATGTATGCTTTGATATCTATATTGCCATATACTTTGCATGTTTTTGACATTTGATTACTTACATGTCTATATAAATCCATGATTGAAAGTTTTGTCAAAGTATGTTTCTATCTTCTATCTTTTGTCACAACTTTTACTTGATAAACATGTTAACATTCCCTTGATCTTAGACATATTTGATGATTGATCCTTGACATGAGATACTTTTTCTTAATACTTATTCATCTTTGATTTAACATTTTTCTTAAATGACTCTCTTAAAAGCCATGTTACTCTGTGATCTTGTTCTCATCCTTTGGACCATGTGTGTTTGCTTTTATTTTCTTAGTTATTCTAACCTCCATTTATTAGTAATCAATATTTGTACCTTGTTGTGTTAATACTTGTATTAAAACCAAGGAAATGGGTAATATTATTGACTTAATAGACAGTGCATATACATTGTCTTAGGTTTACCCTTATGTGTTTATGTTTGTATGTTATCCTTGTAATTGTTGGTGTTTTCCCTTTGTACTTAAACCTTAATTTCTAACTTGAACCACTTTCAATAAAAAACCTTGACTTTATGTCATTGTATTTTCAAACTTTCTTTCTTTAATAAATGCTTCAATACAATTAAAGCATATTAAAAAAAATTCAAAAGACTAAAAGTGATTCAACCTCACCCAAATCCTTTTGCCACTTGGCTTTTAAATTTATAACCTTTTCTTAAAGAGATTAGATATAAATCCTCTTCACAGTAGAGATATAATTCTCCTATCCCCATGGTAATGATTGAAGTAAATGTTGATTCTTTCCACTTGAGGGAGCTAGTGGCAACTTGTTGATCTTATATCCAAGTTAAGACCTTGCCTCATGATGATACAAGATCCACCTTCTCATACTTGTGGTGAAATTAGTTAGGTATTCTCCTTAAGATGATAAAATATCTCTTCTCCTAAAATCAACCACAACAAACCTTTTGTTAATTTTACCACGAACTAAGAGGATTTGATCCTTCATTGGTACGTAGGTATAAGACTGTGTCTTTCCAAATAAAAATATACTTCTTTTCCCATCTCCATACTATTTTAGTAAACAAACCCATTTTGACCAAAAACATATATTACAAAAGGTTTATATAGAGTACTATAGATACATGGGGTGCTAATACCTTTCCTTTGTATAATCAACCCATGTACCTTAGATCAATTATTTATGCTTTTATTTTAATCTTTACTTCTTGCATTGCATGTTAATATAGGGTATTAATATTTCCCCTTTTCCTTGGAAACAATAAAGTTGGGTGGTGACTTCCTAATTTTTGAGTCAAGTTAGTCAATAGCTTGGTCTCCCGATTTTTCACCGGGACAATTGTCACTTTACATTGAAAGATACGATACATGTTTCAAACATGTGTCTGAATTTAATATCCTCTAGAATACTAGACGAAGAAGGCTATACTAGTGTCTTTGGAGATAGGAAATAAAATCTAACAAAAAGTTCATTGGAAATATCCTAAGGAAAGAAAGTAAGTGCTCTTTATGTGATAGAAACGAAGGTCAACAATGAGTGTGTTAATTCTCTTGGAGAAGACTCTCAGGTCGAGCTATGCCATTAACGAATCAGAAATATGAGTGAAAAGGATTTTTAATTCTACACAAAAAGATATTTTGACAGTTATAAAATGATTGAAAATATCTCTTAAGCTGCGTACACATTGCTTGTCTGGAAATCAACATAGAGCTTCATTTCACTATAAGGCCCCACATAGAAGACCAAATATTTTAAATTTGGTGCATTCCAATGTATGTGGCATAATGACCACTAGTATTCGTAGAGGTGTAAGATATTTTCTTACCTTTATTGATGACCACTCTAGAAAATTTGTGTGTATTCCTGTAAAACATAAGACCATGTGATTGTAGTATTGAAACAATTTCTCGCTAGTGTCAAGTGAGAAACTTGCAAGAAGTTAAAATTTATTCTTACTAACAACGAAGGAGAATTTATAGGAGCTTTAAAATATTATTGCATGAGTAATGGAATCTGAAATGAAATATCTACTTCAAAGATGCCTCATTACAATGGATTCATTAGGAGAATGAACAAAACTATTGTTGAAAGAGTGAGAACAATGTTATCACATGTCAAGTTACCCAAGAGTTTTAGGGGAGAAGCTCGGATGACTGCAGTTGATTTATTAACTTTAGCTTCATTTAATGGTGACGTTCCAAGTAAGTTTTGGAGAAAAAATGTATCCTATAACCATTTGAAGGTGTTCGGCTGTAGAGCATTTTTTCATGTTCCAAAAGACGAGAGGATCAAAACTTGACTTCAATTCGAAGGAATGCTTCTTCTTGGAATATGGAAATAAAGAATTCAAATACCAGTTATGGGATCCTATTGATAAAAATATTATTAGAAGCAAATATGTTGTCTTCTTTGATTACCAAAATATTGAAGATATTCACAATGGAGTTAAGCATGTTATTTCTAGAGAACGTCATATCAAATCGGGTTCAATTCCTCTTCTAGAGAATTACATGAGAGATGAAATAAAATATACTAGAGATGCATAAAATGAACCTCAAATTGATAATGATCCAACTAAAGAAGTAACCAATGATAATAGAAGTAATGGTGATAATGAAGACATGGTTAAAGACTATGAAGGTTAAAAACAAGAGCCTCAATAAGGTCAATAAGGATACTTAAATCGTAAACCAAATATATTCTAATGCAATTTGTGTTACTCATTGATGAGTGAGAACCAAAGTCTTGTAAAGAAATTATGATGGATAAACACAAAGAGGAATAGTTTAAAGTCATACAAAAATAAATGTAGCCCTTGCATGAGAACATGACATATAAGTTGGCAGATTTAATGAAGAAACATACAGCTTCATTTCACTATAATGCCCCACATAGAAGATTAAATATTTTAAATTTGGTGCATTATGATGTATATGGCCCAATGACCAATAGTACTCATAGAAGTGCAAGGTATTTTTCTACCTTTATTGATGAACACTCCAGAAAAGTTTGGGTATATGCTCTTAAAATAAAAGACCATGTGTTTGTAGTATTAAAACAGTTTCATGCTAGTGTTGAGCGAGAAACTTGTAAGAAGTTAAAAAAAATTGTACTAACAACAAATGAGAATTTATATGAGCTTCCAAACATTATTGTATGAGTAATAGAATCTGACATGAAAGATCTATTTTGAAGATGCCTCAGTACAATGGATTGGTTAGTAAAATGAACTAAACTATTGTTGTAAGAGTGATAACAATGTTAACATAGGTCAAGTTACCCAAGAGTTTTTAGGGTGAGGCTTTGATGACTATAGTCGATTTGATCAACTTCAGCCCGTTTAATGGTGATGTTCCAAGTAAGTTATGGACAAGTAAAGATGTATACTATTAACATTTGAAGGTGTTTGAATGTAGAAAATTTGTTCATGTTAAAAAAGACGATAGATCAAGAATTGAATTCAAGTCGAAGAAATTCATCTTCTTGGGATATGGAAATAAAGAATTTGGGTACCAGTTATGGGATCCTATTGATAAAAGATTATTAGAAGCATATATGTTGTCTTCTTTTAAGACCAAAATATTGAAGATATTCACAAGGGAGTTAACCATGTTATTTCTAGAGAACATCCAATCAACTCGGGTCAAATTCCTCTTCTAGAGAATTATAGGAGATATGACATAAAAGATATTAGAGATGCAAAAAATGAACATCAAATTGATAATGATCCAGCTAAAGAAGTAATAAATGATGATAGAATCAATGGTGATGATGAATACATGATTAATGCTATGAAGGTTAAGAACAAGAGCCTAAATGGAGAAGGTCGATAAGGATATCTAAATCGCAAACCAAATATCCTGCAATGCAATTTGTGTTACACATTGATATGGGGAACCATAGTCTTATGAAGAAACTATGATGGATAAACACAAAGATGAATGGTTAAAAGTCATGCAAAAATAAATGCAATCCTTGCATGAGAACACGACATATAAGTTGGTAGATTTAACAAAAGGTAAAAGGACATAAAAAACAATGGGTGTACAAGTTAAAGACTGAAGAGAATAATTCATGACACAAATACAAGCCCAAATTAGTTGTGAAACATTTCAGTCAAAAGAAAACCATTGACTTTGAAGATTTTTTTTTCACCCGTGGAAAAAATGTCCTCAACTCAGGTAATGCTTGGTTTGGAGGCAAGTTTGAATCTATATGTGAAGACTTCAACTCTTCATGGAGATTTAGAAGAAGCAATTTACATGGAGCAGCCAGAGATATTCAAAGTCAAACGCAAAAAATATTTAATATGTCAAATGAAAAAGAGTTTGTTGTTTCACAGTTTTGAAAATCAGCCACAAAAGAAATTATTAGGTCAAATTATGGACTAGGTTGCTCTCTTTAAGACCTTTTGTGGCACTGTCCAAAATTATGCAATGCAGTTGAACTACCATATTGCCTCCAGATAAAATAGCCCAGTTGTATGATTACTACTTTCACGGTAGGTAATCATTTAGAGTTACACCCTCAGATGGTACAAAGACCAATCGACGGTGGTGTTAAAACCACTCATAGTTTTTGGAAAAAAAGCCAGTCGTTGATAGCAAAAACTAGCCATTCAAAAACAGAAAAGAAAATTTAAGAAGAAGCGGAGTCAAGAGAGAAGAGATAATTAAGAATATGGAATTCTGGATTGAAAAATATGAGATATGAAGGTCTTTATTTATAGGCGAGGATCTGACTCAAATATGAGAGATCGTGGTGGAAAGTGGAGCAGGTTGGCCCAAAACTAGCCGTTATGGGGCCTGGTCAACAAGTAAGAGCGGAAGCTTAGAAGACAAGACTGAGTCTCGGTCAAACTTTAAGGTTAGGTTAAGTTAATGTCATTAATTAATAATTAATTAATTACAACACACCAAAAATTTAATTAATAATAATTAATTTATATATATCACACATGGTTATTGATCTGACCTGATCAGAAGGTTTGGACCGTCACGGCTGGCTCCAAGCAGAAAGCTTTTTTGACGAGGTGGGGGGGGGGGGGGTACCTGCAAGACACTCCGATGCTGAAGTAAGTAGGAGTACGAGCAGATAAATAGAAGTTGAGGTTAGAATGATGAATACCTGACCCTCTGGAAACAGAGGGTATTTATAGCCCCCAGCGCTGGGCCAAGGTCCCTTCATTGGGCCGGGCGGATTCGGCCCAATGGAGGAACTGCCAGGTTCTACGTGGGTAGTGGGGACCCGCACGTGGTCCCCTTCCTGGATGTGCTGCGTGAAGTGCGGGCGGACGAAGACGCGGTCTTTCCGGAGTATCGTTGGGGGAACGGTGGACTGAGTCTGCCCTAGTTGGGATGCTCGAGGCAACGTCGAGCTGGACAGCAGGGCGTCGAGCTGGACGGCAGGGCGTCGAGCTGGTCGTCAGGAAGTCGAGCTGGACATCAAGAGGTGGAGCTGGACATCATCACTTGAAGTTGGACAGTGGGATGTCGAGCTGGACATCAAGATGTCGGGCACGGATGTGACCCCTCTGCTCGGCGTGGACCTCAGTGAGTCCCTTTGGATTGGGCCTTAGTAATGCTTTTGGGCCTGTCGGGCCCAGTCTAGAACAGGAGCCCCCCAAGTCGTGGTTCCTTAGCGAGGAGCCATGACTTGAACCCAAGTTATTCCCTCGTTGAGGTCTCGTGCCCGGGACGGAGGTGTGAGCCCTCGAGGGGCCTCCTCGTGTCGTGCTCGGAGACGTCCTTGGTGGTGGATGCGCGGAGGATCCTTACCGGGCGCGTCGGTTGAGCACACGAGGTATCTTTCGGGAGCTGTGACGCCACCCTATGGGGGCAGGGTTATCATTGCGTTAGGAGCAGTGCGTCGAGGAGATGGAGTTCGTGGTTGCTCGAGGTGACGTTTGGTATTCCACATCATCACTATAAATAGGTACCTTGGGCCCCATAATACGTTTTCTGCTCTCTGCTCTCTCTGCTGCTGCTCTTCCAGACGCTCTCCAGTTGCGACTTCTCGTCACAGATTCTTCCACTTCGTAGCCAGATCCCACACTTTGATCCAAGTAAGTGATCTACTTTCTTCATTTTTCCGTTTAGAATGCATGATTTCTGGCGTTTATAGATGTTTTAGGATCGTGCGCGTGGGATTAGCCCGGTAAACTCGTGTTTAGCCCGACGTATTCATGTCTAGGACCGGCAAACGTATGTTTGTGGTCGGCACATTCATAGTTTTAGGTCATAAACTTCAGAGCTGCCCGGGGTCTTCATGATCCGGGGCGCCTGATTCATGATCGCGCCCGGTATGTTCATGGTCGTGGCCGTGGGCTTCATGGTGCGGCTCGCCATGTTCATACCTCGGGTCGACATGCTTGAAGAGTGGCCGCGCAATTGGTTTGAGGAAGAACACCGGGTTCAGGGCGTCGGGGAGGCATCTATTTGTGGAAACAGACTTGTGTAGTCGTGTAAGGGACGACATGATTTTGTCGAGCGTAGGACTTCGTGCTCAACTGACTGGTTTCCCGTGCTCTGCAGGTAACCATGGCGGACGAGCTGAGCTCTTCCGGGCGCCGCGACCGTGACGAACAGAGTGCCGACGAGTCGGTCACCCTGATTGATACCTTGACCGACCCATTGCTGGAATGGATGGGTGTCGAGCCGCGGGGGACAGCGTCGGTATATAGTCGGGATGACCGACATCCATTCACTGTCATTGAAGAGGGTCAAGACGAGCCCGGCTTTCAACAAAACTTCGTAGTCATGATTCCGTCAACCGGCGCAAGGATTTGCTCGGTCTACCTGAATTACAGCCTCGCGATGTATGAGATCGCGTTTAAAGACCTAGGGCTGCGGCTACCGTTCACTGCTTTTCAGGCCGGGGTCTTTATGCACTTGGAGCTGGCCCCGTCCCAGCTACACCCAAACTCTCTCGCCTTCATCCGGGCGTTTGAGTTGACGTGTCGCTACCTGAGGATCGGGGCGACCATCCCTCTTTTCTTCCGGGTGTTTCACCTGCAGCGTCAGTCCCGAGGAGGGAAGCATAGCTGGGTCTCCCTGAAGCAGTCGAGGAGACTTTTTAAGATGTATATGGACTCCGTGAGGGGGTTTAAAGACAAGTGGTACGTGGTACGTCCAATTACCGATGCTGCTTTAGATTCCCTTTTCGAGGAGGAGGGGCCAGTGAGCGATGATGATGGGGAAACGATGATGAGCGACGACGGGAGCCCTGTGTTGGGTCGTAGGGCTAAATTCCCGGTGTACTGGATGTCCCGACATTACGAGCACGGGACCGGTTATTACCATACCGCCGTCGGGGACATGTGCTCGGAAGATCAGCGGGCGTACGACGCTCTTTGCCGGTTTGTCGACAGTTTTCATCCCGCCCGATGGGTTACGCGGGAAGGGGATGATATCCTGGACAAAGATGGTTACCCGACGTTCGAGTCCCGTCCGATCGACACCAAGGCGCTGGTGGAGTGTCCGACTTACAGGCAGGCTGCCCGCCTGTTAGGTTGTTTGCTTGAAATTCTTTACTCGTCATTTACTCATGCAGTTTGCTCGATACTGACTTTTCCTTTATTTCGTGCAGGTACGATGGCTAGCCGACATGAAAGGCTCTTGAAACTATCCTGCGACCAGAGGCGGGGCAGGAGGGTCGTGAAGGCCCCACAGGCGACGAGGATGGATCCCCCACCCGGTCCAAATGTTCCTCAGCCGGTGAGGGTGGACTCGCCGTCGAGCTCGGGACCCGCGTCGGATCCGGAGGTCGAGGAGATCGACCCCAGCGCCGTTTTGACGCAGAGGAAGAGGACCCGTGTGGAGGGTGGTTCGACTGTCGGCGAGGACGCCGGCGCTGTTAAATCTTTCGCCTTCCCTCCTTGTTTCGAAGAGGCGGGCTTTTTCGAGCGATTCCCCCCGACAGTGGTTGCCCATGAAGCTGAGGCCATAAAAAAGATGAGTAAAGAGGAAAGGAAGGCGTATCTGGCCGCCAGCGTGGACGGGCTGGTAAAAATGGCCGAAATGGCTTTGGTGTTATCTGAGGATGCAGGGGATGCTGCCCGTGTTGAAGAGCTCGAGCAGGAGAAGGCGGCGCTGACCGCGAGCTCGCGGAAGTTGAAGGTCGCTCTGGAACGCTCCGAGGGGATGTTCCGGGAGCAGACCGCGATGCTCGATGCTGAGAGGGAGATGTTGACCCTGGAGAAGGAGAAATCGGGGAAGTTGACCGAGGAAGGGGAGCTTCTTCGGGCGGACAGGGATCGCCTGGCGGCCGAAGTCGAACGCTTGGGTAAACAGGTCGAGGAAATGAATGCTAACCTGCAACCTGCCGAAGATGAGACCGAGGACATAGTAGCTTTGAAGAGTCGGGCGGAGCTGGTCGCCCACATCCGGCTCCTCGAGGTGGACTGCGTCGGTGCCTTGGAGGACGGGTTCAATTCTGCGGTCGATCAACTCTCCTTGCTAAACCCTGGCCTGATCATTGAGGGTATCGGTCACACACACCGGGTTGTAGGTGGCGTGATCGTTCCTCCGCCCGACTCTCCTGATGCCGGCAATGATGATTCCGTGGAAGTCTGAGTAGGATAGCGGGCCTGCGTGCCCTTGATATTTGTATTCTTTGGGCCTGCGTGCCCGTTTATTGTATGTTTTGAACATCGCCGACCTTCTTGGTCGGTTTATTATTGTTTTGTAGCCTTCGGGCATTTATATCTTGTTTTACATTTTGAAATTTCTGCCCTTGTTTGAAATCGTACATTTGCATGAATTTTTAGCCTAAGTCACGGGCCCGAGGAGTGCCCGTAAGTGGCTTTGATTTGGCGAGCGAGTCTGCTCGCGTCCATTTGTATGCGTTCCCGGCCCTATTTCGATTGGCCAGGGTCACCTAAGTGTTGTGCTCGAGGGGAGAGATTTTCTTTTGACCCTTGTAGATGGCCCGTTATTCTTGATGGAATGTCGGGCCATTTCGGAGCGACGTTGCTCAGTCGGGCGTGGGGCCCGTTGGGGACGATTTGCCCTTGGCGTGAACTGCCCATCGCGAGCTGGGTGTTCTGCCTTATAGGTACGACGACGGTGGGGCTCGGTATAGCTTGTCCACGTCGGGCACTATCGATCGTCATCGTTTACCGCGCGATGCTGTGCCATTTTGGTCGTATGTCGGGCCTGTACCTTAGCCTTGTACGATATTGGACGTTTTTCCTCGTTGACTGAGCGCGGGTGCTGCTGGTCGGGGGTCCCAGGTGTTGACAGTTTCTAACTGTAGTACTGCTTTAGCTTAGCAGCATTCCAGGGTCGTGGTAGTGGCTCTCCGTCTAACTGCTCGAGGTAGTAAGCCCCGGTACCCGTGGTGCCGTGGACTCGGTAAGGTCCTTCCCAGTTCGCGGCGAACTTCCCTTCGCGGGAATCTTTCTGGTTCCTACGTAGTACCAGGCTGCCTATTTCGAACTCGCGCTTGATGACCTTGTCATTGTGGCGTAGGGCCACTCGTTGTTTTAGGGTTGCTTCGCGCAGGGCAGCCCCCGATCGGATTTCCTCGACTAGGTCGAGTTCATCCCTTAGTGCTTCGTCATTCATTTCTTCGTCGAGGGGTTCCTCCGTTCGTCGGGATGGTTCCATGATTTCGACCGGAATGACAGCTTCGGTACCGTAGGTTAGTCGGAATGGTGTTTCCCCAGTCGTGGAGTGGAGTGTGGTGCGGTATGCCCACAGGACGCTGTGGAGCTCCTCGACCCATCCTCTTTTGGCTTCGCCGAGTCGACGCTTGAGCCCTCGGAGGATGACTCTGTTCGCGGCTTCAGCTTGCCCGTTGGTCTGAGGGTGCTCGACCGACGTGAAATGTTGTTTTGTCCCCAGTTTGGTGACGAAGTCTCGGAACCCGTGGTCGGTGAACTGGGTCCCGTTGTTGGTCACCAGGGCCTGCGGAATTCCGAACCTGGCGAGGACGTTTCTTTTGTAGAAACGGAGGATATTGTGCGAGGTGATTTTTGCGAGTGCCTCGGCCTCGATCCACTTCGTGAAGTAATCCACGGCGACGATTAGGAATTTGTTCTGGTATGTTCCTTGCACGAAGGGCCCGAGGATGTCCATGCCCCACCAGGCGAATGGCCACGGGGATGACAATGTGTTCAGCTCGTGTGGGGGGGCGAGGTGCATATCCCCATGCTTCTGGAACTTGTCACATTTTTTCACGTGTTCCTTGGCGTCCTGTTGCATCATCGGCCAGTAGTATCCTGCTCGGAGGGCTTTCCTTGCCAAGGATTTACCGCCCATGTGCTGGGCGTTGATACCTTCGTGTATCTCCCGCAGTACGCCGGGGATGGCGGACTCGTCGATGCATTTCAGGAGGGGAATGGAGAATCCTCTTCGGTACAGTTTCTGCTCGAGAACAACATAGGAACATGCTCGTCGCTTGATTATGGCAGCTTCGGCCTGGTTCGACGGGAGTTCTCCCTTTGTTAGGAAATTATAAACCGGGGTCATCCAAGACGTGGCATCCCCGATGGCGTGGACCTCGATCGTAGTCGAGGGTGGTTCGATACTCGGACGTGCCAGAGATTCCTGGATGACGGATTTATTCCCGCCCTTCTTTCGTGTGCTCGCGAGTTTGGACAATATGTCCGCCCTCGTGTTTTGCTCGCGGGGAACATGAGAAATTTCTGCACGTACGAACTTTGCCATGTGTTTTTTGACTAAGTTCAAGTACTCAATGAGGTTGTCATTCTTGGCCTGGTAGCTTCCCTGTACTTGGGAAGCAACGAGCTGGGAGTCGGTGTAAATTTGAACTTCGCGGGCTCCTAGGTCCTCGGCTAATCTCAGTCCTGCGAGCAGGGCCTCGTATTCTGCCTGGTTATTTGACGTCGGGAAGGAGAGAACCAAGGAGTGCTCGATTACCACACCTTCTTCGTTTTCCAGGAGGATCCCTGCGCCGCTTCCGGACGAGCTGGAGGCTCCGTCGACGAAGATGGTCCACTTGTGTTCCTTCCCCGGGGGAATGTCGTTAGTGGTCATCTCTGCGACGAAGTCGGCCAAGGCTTGTGCTTTCAGGGCCTTCCTGCTCTCGTACTGAATGTCGAATTCGGAGAGTTCCAAGGACCACTTCAGCATTCTGCCCGCCATATCTGGCCGACCCAGGAGTTGCCTCACCGGCTGATCGGTTCGCACGATGATGGTGTGCGCTAGAAAGTAGTGTCTGAGCCTCCTCGCAGCGTTGACGAGGGCCAGAGCCACCTTTTTTATCTGTTGATACCTGCTCTCGGGGCCTTGTAAGGCTTTGCTCGTGAAGTATACAGGTTTCTGCCCGTCAGGGGTCTCGCAGACAAGAGCTGCGCTGATGGCTTCGTTTGAAACTACCAAGTACAGGTACAGTGGTTCATCGTCATCTGGTCGAGACAACACGGGCGGTTGAGACAGGCTCTGCTTCAGATGGCGAAGTGCGTGCTCACATTCCTCGTTCCATTCGAAGGCTGCTTCCTTTCGAAGGAGCTTGAAGAAGGGAAGTGCGTGCTGGGCGGACTTCGCGACGAAGCGGGATAGTGACGTCAACATGTCGTTCATGATTTGTATCGACTTCTTCGACGTTGGTGTCGGGAGGTCGGAGAACGCCCGACACTTGTCGGGGTTGGCTTCAATCCCTCGTTCTGTTAGATAGAATCCGAGGAATTTTCCTGCCTTGACCCCGAACGTGCACTTCTCGGGGTTGAACCTCATTTTGCACTGTCTTGCTTAGGCGAAGACTGTCTTGAGGTGGGCTGCGTGATCGGTGTCTTCTCGGGATTTGACGATCATATCGTCCATATATACCTCGAGCATGTCGCCAATCTGTTTGTTGAACACTTTGTTCATCATGCGTTGGTAAGTTGCACCGGCGTTCTTTAGTCCGAAGGGCATTACGTTGTAGTAATAGTTGCCCGAGCTGGTCATGAACGCTGTGCAGCGTTTGTCGCCCAGAGCCATTGGGATTTGATTGTATCCCGAGTAGGCGTCCATGAACGACAAAGTCTTGTAGCCGGCCGAATTGTCGACCAGCATGTCAATGTTAGGTAGAGGAAAAGCATCCTTCGGGCAAGCCCGGTTGAGGTCGGTATAGTCAACACACATTCTCCATTTTCCATTATTCTTTTTAACAAGTACAACATTTGACAGCCAGGTGGAATACCGGGCTTCAGAAATAAAATTTGCCTCTAGGAGGTCTTTTATAGCTTTTTCAGCAGCCTCCGCTTTTTCTGGAGACTGCCTACGCCTACGTTGTACTACGGCCTTGGCGGCTGGATCAATGGCGAGGTGATGACAGGCGACCTCAGGGTCGAGTCCGGGCATCTCTGCCGCGCTCCAGGCGAAGAGATCAGCATTCTCGCGCAGACAGGCCTTGATTTGCTTCCTGGCCAAGTCGGGGAGGTCTTTGCCAATCTTCACTCCCTTGGTCGGGTCTGCTCCGAGGGGAACGAGTTCAAAATCGCCGTCCGAAATAGGTCGGAGGGGGATTTTCTCGCTGCTGGATGGCTCGTCTTGGTCGAAGCGGGCGTCGAGGGCTATGGAGTCGACCTTTGGTGGAGCCTTCTAAACTTCTACCTCGGGGGATGCTCTGTCGGGCTCTTGCTTTGTCTTCTTGGGGGGTCTGGTACTGGTACCCACGTCGACGGTATCCCGTCCCCTTGAAGCGGCATTGAAGCACCTGCGGGAAGCGGCGAGGTCTCCCTGGATGGTGGCTACCCTTGCCCTTTTGGTATAGAACTTCATTTTTAGATGGACAGTTGAGGGCACCGCTGTCAGCTCCGCCAATGTCGGCCTCCCCAAGATGCAGTTGTATAGGGACGGGCAATCAATGACGAGGAAGCGGACCTTCACCTGTCTTGTAGCCGTTCCTTCCCCGAACGTCACCAGGAGCTCGACATAACCCCAAGGTTTGGAAGTCGAGCCGTTGAAGCCTTGAAGGTCTGAACCCACATACGGAGAGAGGTGTGAGTCGTCCAGTTGCAAGGTCCGGAACAGCTGGCTGTACATCACGTCGACGGAACTCCCTTCGTCGACCAGGATGCGATGCACGTCAAAATTGGCCATCTTTGCCCTTATCAGCAAGGGGATGACTGCGTTCGGGGCTCCGCCGGGGAGCTCTTCTAAGTAGAAGGTGATGGGCTCTGACCTGCCCTTCACCCTTTCGAACGTCACAATTTGTGGAGGAGCTGCGTCGACCAGTTCGTCCAACTTCCTCTTGGCTGAATTGATGGTGAGGTCGTTGAACCCGCCCCCGTTGATGACCATGGCGGAGGGGAAGTATTCCCACCTGCTGTGTGTCGTCAGGGGCTCCTGCAGGAGCTCGGGAATTTCGAAATCCTCGGGCCTGGTTACCGAGAAGGCGGTCTGGATTGGTACCGACTCGTCAGATGGTCGGGCATCTTCTTCGGGCTCCTTAGCTTCATGGGCGTCACGACGGGGAGCGTCGTTTCGCCTGTACTGTGCGAGCCTCCATCCTTTGATGAGGGTTTCAATGGCGTCCTTGAGGTGGACGCAGTCCTCTGTCAAATGGCCATGACTCCTATGGTATTGACAGTATTTATTTTTGTCTACCCCTGGCTTGGCAGGAGCTGGCCGGGGACGCTTGACGCCACCGTCTTTGAAATCTGTGCTAGCACACTCCGCCAAAATACGCTCGCGGGAAGCCGTGAGCGGAGTGTACTCGGTGAAACGGCCCGAGGGGCCCCTTTGTTCCCGGACCTCCCGGGGTCGATCTTCCTTCCTTTTCTCCCCGGTTCGTCGGGGAGGAGGGTCTTGTCGTGAGCTGCTGCTATGATTGGGAGCGCGAGCCCTGGAGTCTCGTGCCCTGTTGGCAGCTTCTCTCTCCTCGTAGTCCATGTATGCTCGGGCTTTTTCGAGGAGAGCATCAAAAGTTGCAGGTGGCTCAATACCCACGGCTTTTCTGAATTCTGTGCCGGGGAGGAGGCCCCTCTCCAGCAAATATCTTTTCATATGGTCCGCGCAGGGGACCTGTATTGCTTCCCGGTTGAAGCGGTTGATGAATTCCCTCAAGGTTTCATCCTGTCTTTGGATGATGGCCTCGAGGGCCGCCTCGGTCTTGGGGTGGCGCCGAGAAGCTGTGAAGGAACTGATGAACTGGTTCTTCAGGTTCCGCCACGAGGTGATGGAGCCCGAGGCGAGTCCTTTATACCAGTCCATGGCCGCCTTCCTGAGAGTTGTGGGGAAGAGACGGCACTTGATGGGCCCCCCGACATTATGATAGTGGAGCATGGCTTCGAACCCGTCAATGTGGTCGACCGGGTCTGCTACGCCGTTATACTCCTTCAGATGTGGGGGCTTCTCCATGCCCGGGGGAATAGGTGCATCCATGATGGCCTGCGACAGGGGACCGCGGGGGTCGTCCTCGTCGCTCCTCTCCGGAGAAATAGAAGGGGTCCTGTAGTGATGTCTGGCACGATGATCGTGCTGAGATTCCCTCGAGCGTGATGCTCGGTGGTTGAAGGTCACCCGCCCGTCTCCGGCGTGCCTCCTGTCGTGCCTTGAGGGGTCGCGACTGGGTTCCTCGGTAGGGATGACGGGCTGTCTCTCATATTGGGGCCGCCTCTGCTTTGGTCGGGGAGAGGGGCTCCTAGAGTTCTCCCTGTAGTGTCTCCGCGGGGGAGTAGGGTGTCGAACTTCTTCGACCCGAGGAGGTGGAGAAGGTGGACTCTGATGCCTCCTCGGGGGTCGTCGATCATTTTCTAGCGCCCTTAGTCTTTCTCCTTGGGCGAATATGAGATAATTAGTCTGGTTGATGGTCGCGAACAGTGCCTGAGTCGTGGCATCTGCCCCGGCAGGAACTGGGACTTCATAGAACCGGGCAGCTCTGCGATAAGCGAGAGCTTCCGGGTCGTCTTCGAGTGCTGGAGGGGTCGTAGAGGACGACGCAGTAGCCCCGTCCCTGTGAGAGGTAGGTCCAGGGGCGGTTGTCACAGGGATGGCATTGTGGCCGGGATCACCGGGATTGTTGAGGTGTCCATTCTTGTCCGCGGGACCGTTATTAGTGTCGGTGACACGGACGTGCTGCTCTTCGCGAGCTGGATCAGCCATGACAGGTAATTGAATTGAGCTTTGGTCTTTGGAATTGTTCGTTAGACGGGGAAGCTGTTTCCCACAGACGGCGCCACTGATCTGACCTGATCAGAAGGTTTGGACCGTCACGGCTGGCTCCGAGCAGAAAGCTTTTTTGACGAGGTGGGGGGGGGGGGGGGGGGGTACCTGCAAGACACTCCGATGCTGAAGTAAGTAGGAGTACGAGCAGATAAATAGAAGTTGAGGTTAGAATGATGAATACCTGACCCTCTGGAAACAGAGGGTATTTATAGCCCCCAGCGCTGGGCCAAGGTCCCTTCATTGGGCCGGGCAGATTTGGCCCAATGGAGGAACTGCCAGGTTCTACGTGGGTAGTGGGGACCCGCACGTGGTCCCCTTCCTGGATGTGCTGCGTGAAGTGCGGGCGGACGAAGACGCGGTCTTTCCGGAGTATCGTTGGGGGAACGGTGGACTGAGTCTGCCCTAGTTGGGATGCTCGAGGCAACGTCGAGCTGGACAGCAGGGCGTCGAGCTGGACGGCAGGGCGTCGAGCTGGTCGTCAGGAAGTCGAGCTGGACGTCAAGAGGTGGAGCTGGACATCATCACTTGGAGTTGGACAGTGGGATGTCGAGCTGGACATCAAGATGTCGGGCACGGATGTGACCCCTCTGCTCGGCGTGGACCTCAGTGAGTCCCTTTGGATTGGGCCTTAGTAATGCTTTTGGGCCTGTCGGGCCCAGTCCAGAACAGTTATTAAATTAATTAATATTAAATAATTTCTATCATTTCGGGTATCAAAAAACTATTGGATCAAAGTCCAAGCTCAAGACCGGACCAGACCGAGCCAGTCGAACGACAACGGCGACGAGCACGCATATGTTATGTTTCATGGTAGTATGTTTTCACCCAACCAAAAAATTGGGCACCCCTTGGGGCCCAACCCAATTAACCAACTTGAAATATATAAACACTACTAAAGTGTACTCTCCCTCCAATGCGGAACTTTAATGAATCTTTTCAAATTCACTTCATACATACTAGCTCATACTTATGCTCATTTATTGTAAACTTAATGCCATTAAATTCTTATAAATCCCCATTCAATGTTTTCAATCATTCAAAGAATTCCAACCATCCCCTACTTGAAATTTAAAAAGGTAATTTCAAAATGAACATCAAACATTTCTAAGATTGTGCATAAGCAGAGGTGTCTACGACTTAAACCCTTGTGTAACAAGTAGGAGTCCGATTCAACAAAAGTGACATATTTATCTTGAACTCTATCTCAGACATCAAAACCACACACAACCTTTGCTTAAGGTGTATTCTAATAGATTGTGCTTTAATGACCCCGCACATGTATACCAGTTAATGAAGACTCTAGAAATTTTGCCTCGAAATTCCATAGGAACTGGCCTAAATCACAAAGGTGAATCTATCAAGAGTACTCTTGTAGCCTATGTACTTTCTCATACATATTATATATCTCATTAAGAGTTTCTATTATCTCACCCTCTTATTGCTTCAAGATTCACGATTTTATTATTCACATTAGCATGATCACCTCATATTACTCATAACTTGTTATTATCCATTGAACATATTTCTTAGGATCTCTAGTCTATTAGGTCAGGCTACCATCATGAGCAACTCATTTCTCTATTGGCATTAGTCCCATCTTTTTGGATGTATTATAGATTTTCTCTCTAGCTAATCCTTTCGTTAAAGGATCTAATAAATTTTCACCAGTGTGTACATGGCCTACTCTTACAGTTCCTTTAGAGATAAAGTCTCTAACTGTGTGGTGCTTTCTTCTAATGTCTTTTGTGGCTGATTTTCAAATCGTGAAACAACACATATGGCATAAATTTTTCCCACAAAGGGATCTCGCTAGCAAGCATATTAACCAACCTTCTTCTTCACTAGCAGTCACTAATGTTATCATATTAAACTCTATCGTGGAATGAGCCAAGATAATATGCTTCTTTGATTCCCAAGATACAACTCCTCTAACTATACTGAATATATTTCCACTTGTTGCTTTGGAATCATCTGATAAAGTATTCCAATATGTGTCATTGTATCCTTCAAGTACATCAGGAAATCTCTGATAATGTAAACCGAGATTCATGGTCCTTTTAGGGTACTACATGACTCGCTCAATAGCTTGCCAATGCTCATTACTAAATCTACTAGTAAATCTGCACAATAATCCTACGACATATGTAATGCTAAGTCAAGTACAATCAATGGCATACTTAAGACTGCCAAGGATGCTCGCATATTTCGTTTGTCTGACACTATCACCAATGTTCTTAAACAGTTTTAAACTGGATTGTATGGTGTGCAAGCGGGTTTACAATAAAATTAGTTATATTTCTTTAATATCTTTTCTACATAATGAGATTGATCCAAAGAAATTCTCCTTTCAGATCTAGTGATCTTGATTCCAATAATCACACTCGCTTCTTCGAGGTCTTGATCCTGTTTCACAATTTGAAAATCAGCCACAAAAGAAATTACCTGGTCGAATCGCAGACTAGGTCGCTCTCTTTAAGACAGGTGTTTTACGGCACTGTCCAAAATTATACAAAGCAGTCAAATTATCGTACTGCCTCCAAAATAAAACAACTCAATTGCACAATTACTACTTGCACGGTAGGTAATCATTCTAGAGTTACACCCTTAGATGGTACAAATACCAGTCGATGATGGTGTTAAAACCACTTGCAATTTCTGGAAAAAAAAACCAGTTGTTGATGCGCAAACTAGCAACTCGAAAAGAAAAAAGAAAATTTAAGAAACGGGGCCAAGAAAGATAGGAGAGAATTCAAAATACGAAATTCTGGAACAAAAAAATGAGATATGAAAATCTCTATTTATAAGTGAGGATTTGACCCGAATGTGAGGGACCGTGGGGGAAAGTGCAACGTGTCGATCCAAAACTACCCGCTATGGGGCTTAGTTAGCAAGGAAGAGCAAAAGCTTAGAAGGCAAGGCAAAGTCTCGGTCAAACTTTAAAACTAAATTAAGTTAACGTCATTAAATAATAATTAATTAATTACAACACACCAAAAAATTAATTAATAATAATTAATTAATTTACATCCCGCATGGTTATTAAATTAATTATTATTAATTAATTTCAATAATTTTGGGTACCAAAAAGATATTGGATCAAAGCTCAAATATAAGCCCAAGTCGAGCCACCCGACTAGCCAGCTTGCATGTGTTATTTGATGACAGTGTCTTGTCACCCAGCCACAAAATTGAATATCCCTTGGGGTCCAATCGAATTGGCCAACTTGAATATATAAACACTTATATTCCCCCTCCAATATGAGACTTTAATGATTCCTTTTAAATTCACTTCATACATACTAGCATACTTGTGCTAATTTATTATCAACTTAATACCATTAAATTCTTTCAAGTCCTCACTCCAAGTTTTCAATCATTTCAAGAATTCCAACATAGTTTATATGAACTTAAGTAGACACCACGTCAGTCAATAATATAAAAATCTTGATTTCATCATGATTGATCTAATATATCATGATTGATCTAATATATCAAAGGTCTATTTCTAATCAATTTGTGTTTTGAAGGAATTTATTGATGATGACTTCATTATCCTATTTTTATATGTCGATAATAGGTTGATTGTAGGATAAAATAGTGATAAGATCATTAAGTTGAAGAATGAAATTAAGAAATATTTTTCTATGATATATTGGAATTCAAACAATTACAATTTGAGGTAATTCATACCAATAGACATTTGTTCTGATAAGATGACCAAGGCTTTACCTTAAGAAATATATGAATTCTGCCGGAGAGATACTGAACTGTTGACACTCTCAACCCAAATTGAAAAGAGAGGATTTTTCATTTTTAGGTAGAGATGAAATGGAGAGAGTTGACAAATAAGATTAGTAAATAGGATTAAATGAAACACATAAGAAAAAGAGGAAATCTCTTCATAAGCTATATAGTCATTATTCACTATTTTAGACTGCAATAAAAGTCACTCGTTTTTTATTTTATTAACAACACATCAATAACAATATTTGAGAAAAAAATCCAATAAAAAAAATTAGCCACCGTTTGTATAGATTAGATCGTAGCAATTAATATTTTTGTACTCTCATCCCCGTTTGTATAGACGAGACTGTAGCAATTAATTTTTTTTGTACCGAACTGATCATTAAATCAGTCAAAGTGGAATTATTGACCGAACTAAATCGGATTAAATTAAACAATTCAATTAAATATATCAGATAATTCAATTAAATATACAGTTCTCTATAATAAAATTATATATTTTTTAAATTAATCGAATTGAATGATCTAATTTCTAAAAAATATCACAGCACTTAAAAAATATTAAATTTTAAAAATATCATAATTTCAGATATTTATTCTTTAAATTATAATCCTTACTCACAAAAAAATAATAAAAAATATAAATTTAAATAAAATTTGAAAAAAAGTCAAATTATAAATAGATAAGAATTGTTTTAAATAAGTTTTAAATAAAATCTAATTATATTTTTTTTACTTTTTTTTTTAAATTTCAAAACGACTTTGTTTTACTAGAGAATAAGAGCATATGCATTTCAAAACGACTTTGTTTTACTAGAGAATAAGAGCATATGCATTTGACCCATCAATTTTCTAAAACCACCGATTCATCAGTGGTTCAATAATATATCTGATCTAACAATTAAACCAGATCGATAATCTTCTAATTGATCAGTTCGATCTAATTTTTAAAACATTGTTATCATCACCTTACAGAGAACATATTTTTATTACTCCATTGTTATTATTCGTGGCATGAGAAAAGTATGACCCTAAAATCTATCGGGTGTATTTTGGTTGGTATCTTTCCCAAAAACATACAACAAATTTAGAACAAAAAAAATTGAAAATTGAAAATTTTGACATTACTCTGTTATGTTCCCCGTTAGTTATTTGACAATACAATAGGTGACAGTGACAATGACAATGGACTACTCGAGAGTGACTGTTCCACACTTGCCAATATCCATCCCTATCAAAGTCACATGTTAGTAACACATGCATGTGTGCATGCAGGACCAGCAAACAGAACATCTAGTATCCAGTCTATAGTATAAAAGGTGTCAAAAGAAAAGGAAAATATGGATTAGATAGTGGAAAATGACATTCATATTCATAATCCAAAAAGAATAAGCTAGCTATCCTGCTCGAATCGTCGAGATCAGATATTATAGAACATACAACATTATGAATAGAAAGCAAGAAGAATATCCTACCACTGATTCACGGCATCATCGAAGCCTCCAAAACAATCCCAGCCAAAATGCATTTTCCCCTTTCCATCTCTCAACTCTTGATTTCTTATGCACAGAGTCCATCCTTTTTCAAGATTGATATTAGATATTACACTTTTGCGACCAAAGAATGTGTTTTCTTTCTCTTCTTTCAAAATAAAATGGCAACTTCTACTGGTCACTGGTCAGTGCAATAAGATAGACTTGCACAGCTTCCTACATGGTTTCTATTCTTAGTGTCTAGTATATAATCACTGGCACTGATTCGTCTGCGCTGTCCAGTCATCAAGAAGACTAGAAACAGACGCCTCAAGCTTCTTAGCCTGAGGACCTGGCTTCAGAATATCGACATCGCCCCACTGGGAACATGGATCCACCCACCAGCTTCTCCGCCCTGAGCACCATGCCCCAGGGGCGGCTCGATTCCGACCGCGTTGGAGAATTTTTTCGTCTATCATATCCAACACCGGGTTATTGGCCTCGAACTGTCTTGCAAAAGCTGCTCCGCTTTCTGCCATCATATCATAAACCGATGTATTAAGGAAGAGAGGTTCCATCTTTGGAGGATTGTCCCATATCATGTATCGTAAGTCGCCGTTTACTGTTGTATTCTGAAATTCTGGTGCGTTGCAAATAACCGAGTGAAAGTAGCCTTCTTGAGATAACTTAACATTTGTAAAATACATCAGTAACGTTCGTGGTAAATTATCCCAACCAAAAATGCAGAACTCTAGAAAAGGTCGGCTCAAGGTGACCCACGGTGAACCTGCATGGCATGAAAAACATTCTATATTAAAATAATCATAGGCATAGATGTGTTCCACAGACAGTATGGGAAAGGAGAACCTGTGAAGAGTTTGAATGCGTCAGGTGTTGTCCTCTTCTCCGTAGCTTGAAAAATTTGACTTCTCCTTGCTAAATATGTTCCCGGGTCAACAACAATAGGTTTGAATCTGTCACTCCTGCATAATTGAATAGATAAATAATCTAGGAACCGAGGAATAAGTGCCACAAAGTAGAAGTTAGATTTAGCAATGTATTCATACTCTTTCCATCCAAGGTCACTCGTGTGATCAATGAAATTGAGGTCTCTATTTACGGAGGAGAAAACGTGGGATAGATCTGATAAAGAAGACAAGCACAACAAACATTAGAAACGTCTCAGGAAAGAAGACAGGCATGCAACTGAGATTCGTGAATATGGAAGAGACGTGATATATAAGGATCTTACAGCAAGCACAATCAATGGACAAATTTCAGAACAATATGAGCACTAAACAATACAACAACAACAACAACTAAGCCTTATCCCATTAGGTGGAATCGGCTACATGATCAACTTTCGCCATAATGTTCTATCAAGAACCATGCTTCACGATAACTTTTTCAGCTTATACACTATTTGTGGCACTTGGGCATGCTAAATTATGTCCCCTCTAGTTATATCAGTCAGACTACCTACTAATTTACCACTTGAATCTTTATTCCATTTTGTAAGTATGCTTTAAAAAGCAGCTGCAACTAGAAGTCCATGATTTGTATAACTAGAAGTCTTTCTGGAACTGTATAATTAGATTAGTATTTCGATTTATCAATTCATTATCAATTAAGAACAGCCAGAGGAAATCATTGCAATCAGAAGAAAGTCCTGGGTTTATCAGTTCCATTCAGTTCTTATCAGATGCTTGCAATTATAACCACTTGAGATAACACACATTCCCGATTCAGAACAAATCTCTTCCAGTAGGAAATTAATATGGAATCATCTTTGATGTTGCATGAAATGCATTTACAAATTGGGCTAATCTTAACAAAGGTAGACAAATGTACATGCATAACATGCTCTAAAATATTCAATAAGAAAATCTCATGGTAAATTGTTTGACACTGACAAACAATCACAACTCGCCAAGACAACAGACAATTACATAACTGCTTTTATTTAAAGAATTGTAAATTATGACGTGGTAAATTGAAGGGTCGTAATTGGATGTTAGTGTAAAATAAGTTTACACTGATAGTGCCCATCTCTTAATCTCCAAATAAAAACAATGCATTCTTTCTTTGGCTTTAGCCAGCATAGAGGCGCAGCCGTATAGGCAAGGGGTTCAGGGGAGGCAATCGAGCCCTGCCCCATCCCCTATAAGCACCCTTCTACAAATTCACTATCAGAAACCCTACTTCCCCCATTTCTACCTCCTTACTCCTCTCCCCTATTTGTGACCCTTATTTCAACCGGCACCATTTTCCATTTTCATGCCTTCCTCTTGACTATTGTTTTAGCTTCACCTCGTGGCGTTGGAGCAACCTCAATTCTAAGATTTCAACATGAATTCTTATTCTAAGATATCATGTTTCCAAGTAATAATGCATACCAAATTTCCTAAAACAATAGAACCTGGTCGAGAAAATGATAAACACAAGGAACAAAACCAGAAATAGAAACAAAGCTCCTAATCAGTGGCAAAAACTTTCCAATGAATACAAGGACACCACACAACACACAGAACAATATTTAACATTGAGTTGTCAAGCTCATCAGTTTATAACACAACATGTTCAAATTTCCAATTCACACCATACTCAAACATCATCAATCAAATAAAAAGGCACAAACAAAACCAAAATCCACATACCATCCTGTGTAATAAGAGGATAATCCCGTGCACTCAAAGTGATAAACCAACTCCACCCACTATCTAACTTAAGCATAATGGCAGCAGCACGTAAAGTGATAGCAACATTAGAAGATCCCAAGTAAGTAATCCAATCCGCCTTCCCAACAACATCAACATTCCCAAAAGCCCGAATCGCGGGAACAGAACTAACAGCATCAGCCAAACCCTGTCTCTCCTCTTTCCTAGCATCCATCCCAAGATGAAGCAAGTACCTGTTCCTCGGATGATAAACTGCCAACAACAACCGAAAGATCCGGTCTTTATCACCATGCCCACCAGAGATAAAGTAAGCAAAAGCAGGAGGGTAATGAGAACCACGTTGAACAATGGAAGGAAAAGGCTTCTGAGAACTGAAGGTAGAAAAAGATGACATTAACAGTAACATCAGAGACAAAACCGCTGCAGTAAATAGCGTGAAAAGCCATTTTTTCTCAGCTCCCATAACTTCTTCTGGAGCATATGAAACAACAAAAGCAAGGATTTTGAGAACTGGGTTTGGTTAAAGTTTGGATTTTGAAACTCTTTGCGTTAATGGGTCGTTGAAGATCGGAGTAATAAATAAAAACATTAAAAAATTGAAATATAAATATTAAAAAAAATCGGAAGAAAAAATTGAAAACCCAGATCGGAATTTCATAAATTTCGTTCTAGAATTGTAGATTCTAACTGATTCAATGTTCAATTTTTGAGAAAAGGGATAATAAAGAAAGTGAGCAATGAAAGAGGATTAGGGTTTTTTGAACATGATAGATTGGTTGTTGGAAGTTACAGAAGAAAATGGAGATCACGGATTTGTATTTTGATTTTCTTTCTTATGTAATGTTCTCATATCATTGATTGAAGTCAATTTTTTCAGGTTTATTTTTTTTTAGAAAGACTACAAAATATTAAATTAAACTAAACAAAATGAAAGATTCTGACATAGCCTAGAAGTAATGAATTATAGCTAAATGAAGAAAAAAAACTGCAGAAATATATACAAACATCTTTTAGCAATATGTGCTTGTGACTAAGTACTAAATTTTTTATTCAAATACTTAAATGATCTAATATATATTTTAAATAATTAAGAGTGTATTAAATTATATTTAAATGAAAAAGAACATTAAATGCATTATACTTAAGAAGTTGTTTTATATTCCCTTTCATCTTATTTATAAACAAAGTCTTTAAAAAACTTAGCCTTAAATATAATTAAATGTCAACAAATCTAAATATATTTAATGTTTGTATTCTAAAATTATTCCTGCATTAATTATTTAATATTTTTAATAAATAATAATTTAATTTAGGGTATATTAATAATTATATTACATCTCTTATATAAAATCAAGAAAATTATATATATTCAAGTGTTTTTCTTAATAAGCATAAAATTTGTCTTTTTTATTTATAAATTAAGCTAGAATAGTATATAGGTGTATTAATTTTTTACTAAGAGTGAAGACTATTTTAGTCTCTCACAATAATTAGAGAGTTCAAATTAGTCTTTAAATTTTTTCTTATTTAATCTTTTGTAAAATTTAATTAAGTCATATTTGTCTCTCTCTTATTGTCTTTTTCAAATTGGTTTTTTTTCTACTTTTGAACTGATTTTCAAATCGATTTTTTCTTACTTTTGAACCGTGATTGGATTGCATATGTGTATTAGACTCTTTTTTTTTTCAATTATTTTTTATTTATTTTAATTTTATTTAGTTATCAAAGAAAACTAAAAAAATAAAAGTTTACACCAAACAAGAGTTGAACCATTAAACCAATGTATTTTCCTTATTTTAACTTACAAATAACACTTATATCAATATTATTTTTTATTATTTTTTAGTTATTAGCAATACTTTATACATTTTGATCTCTAATAAAAAAATATTCTTTTTAATTCCTTACAAAATTTAATTGGATTATGTTAGTTTCATATGTTCAATCATATATTATAGTAACATCACATTGAAATTAGTCAGCAAAAATTCTACATTATCATCACATAAGTTATAGATGTACCATGAAATTTAAAATATTATCGTACCATCAAATTTCAAATCGGTACTTGTAAGTTAAAATAAATAAAATACATTGTTTTAGTGGTAGAGTTGATTGCCCATTGACCAAGGGGTCCTTGGTTCATAGGCAATGTAGTCACGATTCAAAAATCTAGTAGACACTCCAAGCTTAGATTATTTTGCACATGCTTTGTCTTCAATTTCTGTTATAATAACTGGTTGGTCACTAGCAGACCTTTGGCCTATAACTGGGGCCCATTTTAGAGCATAAGACTAAAAACCCACATTTAGCTTTACACTCTACCCTTACCCTATAGCTCTCATTTTTCACAAACGTAATTTTCCTCCCATTGAGCACTGACCACTCACGAATTGCCTTCCTAAAGTCAACAAGTGAATTAAATTTCATACCCCACTTGAGTTTATAGTCCTTGCTAAGGTGCTCTTTCATAAATCTCTCATACTTGGGCCTTTCATCATCACATGAATCATATGGGTCAGAAATGTTCAATTCATCACTATAATAACCATCTTTATCCATTTTCTTATTGGGCCTACACAAAAGCCCACTAAGATTTGCTTCTTCATTGATAGGCAATGTTACATCAATTCCTTCAAAGCCATAAACAAGAGCAGTAGCTATGTCATCTTCACTATCATCTAACCATTCAACCAACTCCTCTTCTAACCCGTTCATTTACTTCACCTCATTAACACACTTAGGTTCCCTATCCTTAGGGTCCATGTTTTCTAGAACATGTTCCACAAATATATCTCCATTAATAGCCATTGCACTGAAGTATGAAGAAAAATCGTATGCATCATTATTTTTTCTTATCATAATAAATCCATCTTGAATTTCTAATACTTTTGTCCATGACCTAAAACTACTATCCTTATACTCCCACCTACTCACCAACTTGCCAATGATATCCATTGTCCAGTTCTCAACGTGTAGCCTAGTTACAGTCGAATCAACCCCCCTCTGTAAATAATTTCATTTGGATTGACCCTTATAAATTCACCTCCATGGTGAAAAGTAACATTAAAATGTTGCGAATCCGGTGAAGAATGCATACCCAGTTTTAAATAACACAAAAACTCATATTTCCAAAAAAACATACCCAGTTACCCTAATATTACCATTTAACAGCGAAGAAGTTTAAAAATCAACTTACCTGAGACATTACAAGCTTCAATATCTTCGATTATGTTTTCGTATTTGTCTTTGTCTTTGATTATAAGCACTTGAACCTTCATCGGACTCTTCGCACAAGGTGAAGCTTTGTCTTCCTCGTAGCTGAGTTTTCTGGACTTTAACCCTAACTATTGCAAGAGGGTATTTGAAATGTATATACCTAATAAGAAAACATTTAAACAAAACAAAATGCCATTTGTTGAAATTATTAATCCACATGGACAAAATTTGAATTCATAAGAGAATCTTCTAGACCACTTGACATTTGAGGGGTTTTGTGAGGGAATTTAAATAAGATAAGGGGCGATTTAATTTTTTTTTACAGGAGCTAAGAACAAATATCTCTAATATTACATGGGTTATATATTTAACCCTATATTGGAATTGAAATTTGCTATTTACAATATTTTCATATGTAATATGATACTTTGACGCTATTTGTCGAGACTGTTTCATCTAACAATAAGTTTTTAGACTTATTAGTGATTATAGGAAAATGATTTTGTGGACAATACTAAAAAGATTGGTTTCTTACTTTTTGCTTTATATTTTTTCAAATGTATTCCTAATATAGTAGATAATTCCTAATTCCTCGTGAAAAAAAATATATTAATTATAGTAGATTCATTACTGATGTGTCGATTGGTGGTGAATCCACTTGTTGGATGGTGATAGTAAGTTATAATTTTCTTACATTATAAATATAAACTAGTATGATACTCGTGTGTTCGCACGGGTACCGGTCAAGCACTCGTATTGAGCTAAGAATAGTTTATGTATGAAGAAAAAATAGCTACAATTGAAGTATACCATCGTTCAACAGTTATAAATTTACCATATTTCAATAAAATGCAAGTACTTTACTCATTAATATTTCTATTCCTGATAGAAAAATAGTATATAAATGATAGAAATGATATATATTGATAATAACAAAAGAGTTTGAAAGTATAAGTAATTATCCAATAAAACAGTAATATAAACCAAAAGATTAGCTGTGCAAACATTCATAAATATAATACTGCCAAACATTATCCATTTATTATACTCTCAAAACTACTACAACCATACATAGTTCACACATGTTACATAGAATAAGTTGTGCACTTAACAACCATGGTAGTGAAACTTAACATCATTGTAAGTTAAGTAAAAACACTCACAACAACAAAAAATACCATAAGTTTTGACATAAACATATATTCTTTCTAGTTAAACAAAACACCTTAGCTAGATTGAGTTCATCACGTGTCTTCAAAAAGGATTTCCATAAACTATGGTATATGCCTACACACTATTTATCAGCCCTATACAGATTATCCTACCATGACCTCCAACCATGAGTTGCATTGCCACGCTCCACCGATACAAAGATCTCGTCCACATGAGGGTAACGGATGCAGAAGTGCAGCGTATCACCAACCTTCAAATTGGCTTCCTTAGCATAGTCATACCAGTCACCCAAAAGGTACCTTCCTACACTCCCTTTTCTCTTCTTCTATAGGAAATGGTATGGGACTCTGTTGTCGCAATCTAAAATCCAAATTAGTCTGTTCCCTCCACAAATATAATTTTTGATTATGTTTCTGGGGATTTGCTGTTAATGGACAAATATTTTTAGAAGAATAAAACATGTAACTGGTTTTGTATAGTTTTGTTACCAATGCTCCCAATCAAAATCTATAGATACATATGAGTTTTGTACTTACAAGAGTATCGAAACGCACTGTCATGGGATCAGCTACAACCCAACTCCAGCTTTGTACCAAAGTTTTCTCATCAATAGAGCTACATAGCCTGCAATATTTCAACAGAACAATGAATTCGTTTAAAGGTTGTGAGTTACTTGATAACATATTGTATTTGCAACTAAAAATCAAGAACTGCATATTACTTATATCACAACTATAAACGGTTTCGCAGATGCTATGTCTATGTTTTCAGGTTCATCTAGAGGAAGTAAACCCTAAATACTTATTGTACATAACCGCTTTCATTATTGATGTAGCAGAAAAAACATTATATAGTGTTTCTAAACCCATTAACCATCAACAACATTATACATGACCACAAACAACCAATGTTATACACACATGCAAATACAGATAAGTATGCATTTCCATAAACCAAACGACACGCACCACATCGGGAATGACAGATTAAACCTTTGCACTTACCTTGATGGTTTTTGCTCGCTGTTGGTTACGGTTTTTGAGAAGTCTTTGGCGAACATGTTCGGTTGATTTGAGGAGGAGAAGGTGCACTGTGTGTGGAGGGTTAGCTTTGAACAGAGCTCTGTTTTGTGTACACCGTATGAGAATGAGAGTACATGTATAACTGGGCTCTATTTCGTTGTATATTGATTACATCCTGACCATTGATGTATTTATTTTATAAAGTAATTAAAAAATTATATTCTGTATTTAGTTCAAAAAGATATAACATAAAGATATAATATAAAAAGTATAAGTTGTATATATTAGGGAATAATTTATTGTAAAAATGTCATATGGCAAAAGTGTATCAGTATATATTATGGAAAGGGCTCAAAGATATAGTATAAAAAGGTATCAGTTGTATATATTAGGGAATAATTTATTGTAAAAAAAGAGACGGAGAGTCAAATGGGCCATTGCCGATGATAAATAAGGAATGGAAGTACAAAAGGAGAATTCTCCTTAATAGGGTTAAAATGGGTTTCCAGTGAGAAATACGGAAAAATTGCTTCCACTCAAAAGTATAAAGTGCAGCTTATCAAAACCCGGAGTAGACGTAGAAAGAAAAGCTTGGTTCAGCTTTCGATTGAAGATGAAGAATGGTGGGGGAAAACGACATGCATGTGGGTAAGTCTGTAGCTATCGATGTTCAAGTATTGTTTATTTTGTTCATGGAATCCATAATGTGTTTGTTAGAAGTTATATAGATTGTGAGTAATATATTTGCATGATGAATATTGTTGCAGATCTGCATCGAAGAATTCGTTGTTGGTTCAACGCCAAAAGATCAAAAAAAAGTATAACAAATATGTTGAATCTTCATGTAAATTTCGCTAACAAATTGGTATAAAGATGGATATCGTTAATTTTAAAGAATATTGTTCTCTGTCCGGAATACGTCTTGATTCTCTATCAAAAGGGAAAGGTTTTGATGAACCCCAATTGGTAGGAAGAAAATGTGATGTTAAAGGGAAATGGATTAATAATAGTTCAGTAGGCATCAAAGGGACAACAAACTCCGGGTAAGTTTTGTTTTTGAAATTAATATATTTTAAAAGGCATGGGTGCTATTAAATGTAGGTATTTTTTCCTGGTGTATAACTAGTTTTTTTATATATTGTTGTTGTCATGATAATAATGTTGCAAAATGTTATGTATATATTATTGACATACAGTCCTGATAATAAGGTTACACAAGTATGATTTATGTAGGTTTTCGGTTGGAAGTTCTATAAGTGTATAGTTCTCAGTCCCCTATGACTGGGTTTTTTAGCAGAATTATAAAGAATACTAATACAACGGAACCCAATCATATTGTTGTGTTATTTTTATGATGTGGGTTTGTTTGAAAAGTTTAATTATATTGAAAATGCATAAATAATGTGGTATATGTTGGAGTTTTCAAGTATCTTTAGAAGGATAAAATGTATTGGATAAGATGTATAGAAAAAATATACTAAGATTAGTTTTGAATATATTTGGTTTGGTGATTGAATCATGAAATTTACTCCATTATATGTGGAAGAAAACTGGAGCAGGGTTGTATCTAATGTTAAGGTTATGAGTAGGAATGGGTTGGTAAATAATAGAAGTTAGTTGTTGCAGCGGTATATGTAATTTTTTCCAGGGTTGAATCTCATCTAATTTAACTATATGTTTTGCAGCAACTACCACACGAAATAATTAAGAAGTGTCTTAGTGGACCAGTCAGCTCAATTATGTTATATGATGCTATTGTACCCTAAAATTTTCCCTCCCATTTTACTCAACATATGTTCATTGAGATCCTCAACTTGCTCAAGGATGCCCAAGAGTTGACCAGACAAACTCTCTCCTAAAGCAATGAACCTCCAACTAGGGTTTCCATTTTCATCAAGATGGGTGAGCTACAAAGGCCTAATATATTCTCCATAGTCATAATATGTTCTCAAGACCCTCCATGTCAAGTTTCAAGCCTTGCACAAGAAGTTTTCTCAATCAGCTGCTCAGATGCTTGAAAATCAACTGTATTAGGTTAAAAGTCAACTGTGACCCACATACAGTCAAACTTCAAGATTTTTTGTCAACATCAACATTTTGAAGTGATATCCATCATTTTATCAAGGGTTGACCATCATTCCCCGAGGAATGCTCCTAATTCATCAAAACTCAAAAGTTGCTAAATTAGGGTTTCTCAGGAAATGTCAACCAAACTTTGACCAAGCATAACTTCCTCATACTTTATCAGAAATTTCTCATCCAAGGCTCACTTTGAAGATAATACAATTCCCTACAACTCATATTCATCCTTCAAGTTCAAGAAATGCACTCATCAAAAGTTTAATAGAAATTTAATAGAAATTAGGATTAATTTGCAAATTATGACTATTTTTCAATAAAGAAAATACAAACAAAAACATTTTTAATTAATTAGATTACTTAGGTCCTAATTCATCAGAACGTGCTAAATTAGGTTAACTTAAATATTTTCTTGTAATTAAAATTTAATAGAAATTAGGATTAATTTGCAAATTGCGACTATTTTTCAATAAAGAAAATACAAACAAAAACATTTTTAATTAATTAGATTACTTAGGTCCTAATTTATTCCCACCTTAATTCTTCGCCCGTTTATTTCTTTCCGTACCATTATTTTTCAATTAATGTAACTGTCGATGGTTTGTAATAGTTTCAAATTAGGGTTTTGTTTACTCTTTACTCCCCGATTTTTGATTATGTAATCCCCTCCCCAGAGCCTTGTAATAGTTAGGATTTTAATTTCTCGCCTTTAATTTCCACAACTATTTAACTGCTAGATGTATGGACAATAGGCTTGCATGTAAAAGATAAATGATTAATACAGTAGAAAACCCTAATTGTGCAAAGATAGTTAACTGAAAAAACACACTTGCACATGCTCACTCCTAGGGTTTGTCCCCACTGGGTTGCCTCGGTAATAATGGTCGTGTCCCTCGAATGTAGGGATACCTTAGCAATGACCCGCGATTCAAAATCATCATAAAGATCATAGTCCCTACTTGTCCCTCGAGTTGCCTACGAATTGATCTTATGATGATAGTCCCTTCGAAACGCTAAGGTATCTTTACTTGTTGCCTTCAGAGACTATTTTATCCCTTCGAATGTCCCTTTATAAATCCAACAACGGAGCTAACTACTCCTTAATAGTAGGATAGTGCTATCTAAAGGAAATGAAAATGAACAGACTTTTTTTGAGTAGGTAGATAGTTCCTAGGTACTTGCTCAAACAAACAAATTTCACACAAACACTTTCAAAATAATTTTCAAAAATAACTTCATCACACTCTCGAGGATAAATACAAGGGTTATCATGAAGTTAAACAAAAACTTTTTTCAAAATACACACAAGCAATTTCAAAATGAGAAAGTACCTAAGAGCCCGTGAAAAACTACAGATAGAAAGGGTGCTAACACCTTCCCTTTCTATAATCTACCCCGTACCCAGAAAACATCTAAAAAAAATGTTTTTTCTATTCTTTTTCCTTTTCCTTGGATGAAATAAAAGTCGGTGACGACTCTTGATTATCGTGACATTTGCAAATACAAATGCAAAACCAATATAACAGTAGGTTCTTCCACCGTATCACAGATGCAGACAAGGGTATCTCAGAAAACTGTGTATTTAAAGTGAGGAATGATGACAAAAGCGAGAAGTATCTCACTATTGGTTGGTATGAGTTTTCTAAACAGGAAAAGTTAAAGAAAGGAGACATTCTGCATTTCTGCATTCGGTATCCGCCGACTGATGAAATATTGGTTTATGTTGAGCCGGGAAAGAAGAGACACTAAAACAGACTTGTGTTGGTTATGTAATGGGAAAGAAGGATTAGTTGTTTTTGTAGTTTTTTTTATGTTTATTTCATGTTATAATTTTGTAAGGTTTGAACAGTTGATATGGTTTAGGTCAAGTGTTTAGTAAATGCTGGTGTTATGATATATATATATATATATATATATATATATATATATATATATATATATATATATATATATATATATATATATATATATATATATATATATACATTTTAGTAATCAGTTTTTGATATGGTATACATACTATGCTAAAATAATTAGATAGTTGATGTTATAATACTAAAAATAAAAACATGAATTTAATAAGATGTTTTTGAGTGATATAGTATAACAGGGCCATGAGTCATAAAGAAATTAGTGGGAAATATGTTATCCTACAAATTGAAGATCGTCACAATGATTATACCAGTATCACTAATACTGATATGATAAGCACTGGGTTCCTATGAAACATAGAATGGTGAAAAAATTGTTTTACTGTAACATTAGGTGCATGCAGATGGTTAGACATGTTGATGAAGAAATGTATAACAAACAGAATGTCATGCTAAATAGTCCAAAATTAAATGTATATTAATCAACCAAAGTTGGTGTGTGTTTAGAAACATAAAAGGAGCAACATATATTTTTGAGACATATGAGGCTTAATAGTAATTCCAAAATATATCAAATAGTGAGGTTACAAAATCATGTAGTACACACTCTAAATCAAGAACAACATAATGCATACTAACAAAAGAGCATGACTAATTTTTGAATAATCATATATTGCCGAAAACTTCCTTGTAAACAACATTTGTAGTTGTTACTTTGAACTTTCCATGTTCATCATGTATCAATATTTTGATTCATTGTTTTGTTGTGACCCTTGATAGTGCAACATAAATTTGACCATGGTTAAATACATCTCTTGGAAAGTAGATGTTAGAACAAAGTTTGAATCTACTACCCTAAGTTTAAGTTTTGATGATAACAAAATGCTAAGATATATTAATCATGTGATTCATGTAAAGAACTATTTGCTACCTAAAAATTACTTTCTGTTCTACAGAAACTCTGATGGGTATCAGCAAGAGTACATCTTAATCAGCATCAGAAAATTGGATATCAACATCAGCATCAGAAGTTGCTATATCAGAATACCAGAATCAGAAGAACAACTCACGCTTATGCTGAAGCTTGATGAACAGAACCGCGCTCAACACTCTGATCTCTGATAAAGACAACAACAGTTCATCAGCACTTAAGCAGCGTCAGAATGAGCCAAAGCCAGAACACGCTTTCAGTAGCAACGATATTGTGCATTCAAGACGAGTTATTACCAACGACATCATTCCAGACAAGATCTGCTTAATAAGGAAAGTTTGTTATTGGCATTGAATCAAGATTATTGCTCCAACATTCACCAATCCCAATGCTATATAAACAAGACAATGAAGATTGAATTGGCTAATGCTCTACATCAATTCACACGCCCAAAAGCTAATCATCATCTTCCTTCTCTCAGTTTGCTAAAAGCTCCAAAATTCCTTACTTAATTATTTTAGCAATCTAGTTTTCATAAGCTTAAGTTGTGTAATATCACAGTTGTGATAAACTGTTTGTAGAAAACATTCACACACCTAGATTTCAATTCTTTGTAAGAAAGTGATTCCTTGAGAAACCGGTTTGTGGTTTGCTTCAAGAAGGCTTTAGCAGTTGTTAAAGCAGATTGTAATATTCAGTTGAATATAGTGGATTAAGACCTCGTTGGAGAGAGGCGAAATCACCTTGACGGGTGGACTGGAGTAGTTTGAGATCAAACGAACCAGGATAAAAATATCGTGTTCATTACAATTGATTTCAAGTTTTAACAATTCAACCCCCCTTCTTGTGTTTTTCACTTCTTCAATTGGCATCAGAGCGCCTGGTTCTGAGCTAAAACACTTAACCGTGTCAGTACAAGATCCAGCGTCAGAAAAACACAATGGCAGGAACTTATTCTCACACCAGCAATGACAACAATGAAGACAAAGACAGATTCAACGGCAAACCTCCAGTCTTTGATGGAGAAAATTTTGATTACTGGAAAGACAGAATTGAAAGCTTCTTTCTGGCACATGATGCTGATCTGTGGGACATGGTGACAGATGGATACACGCACCCTGTGAATGCAAACGGTCAGAAGATTGATAGGAAAGCAATGTCTGACCAACAAAAGCGTGACTTCAAGAATCACCACAAGGCCAGAACCATCCTTCTCAGCGCCATCTCTTATGCTGAATATGAAAAGATCTCTAACAGAGACATAGCAAAGAACATGTTTGACTCACTCAGAATGACGCATGAAGGCAACGTTCAGGTCAAAGAAACTAAAGCTCTTGCGCTCATTCAGAAGTATGAGGCATTCAAAATGGAAGAAAGTGAATCCATTGAAACAATGTTCTCAAGATTCCAAATTCTGGTGGCTGGTCTCAAGGTTCTGGACAAAGGATACTCTACTGCTGATCACGTCAAGAAGATCATCAGAAGCCTACCAAAGCAGTGGAGACCAATGGTTACAGCTCTGAAGCTAGCAAAAGATCTCAACAAAATTTCTCTGGAGGAACTTATCAGCTCCCTCAGAAGTCATGAGATAGAGCTAGAAGCTGATGAACCTCAGAAGCAAGGTAAGCCTTTAGCATTAAAATCTAAAAAAAAACTGAGTCTAAAGTTTTGCAGGCAGTTGAAGAAACATCTGATGGATCCTCATCAGAAGAAGACGAACTTTCTCTCCTCTCCAGAAGAGTGAATCAACTATGGAAGCAGAGGCAAAGGAAGTTCAGGAATCCCAGAAGATCTGATCAGAACGAGTCTTTTTCCAGATACAGAAGGACAAATTCTTCCTCTGGATACAGAAGATCTGAAGGCTCCTCAGGAAGCAGAAAGCCAAACACCAAGGACATCATCTGCTATGAGTGCAATGAGAAAGGACACTACAAGAGTGACTGCCCAAAGCTTCAGAGGGAAAAGCCAAAAAAGAAGTTTAGAAGAGAAAAGAAGAAAAGTCTCATGGCTACATGGGATGACTCTGACTCGTCTGAAGCTGACTCAGAATCAGATGATGAGAGAGAAAACATAGCTCTCATGGCCAACATTTCAGAAGATAGTGAAGCTTCTGAATCAGACTCAGAATCAGACACAGAAGAGGTATTTCCTGACTTTGCAATTAATTTTACTAAGGCTGAACTTGCTGAAAGCCTTAATGAAATCCTGGAAAGGTACCAGCAGATTAGAGTTAAATTCAGAAACCTGAAAAAGAATCTTGAATCTGACTCTGATAAGACTGAGAGTCTTAAATTGGAAAATTCTGAGCTGAGAAATAAAATTTCAAAATTAGAAAATGTTTTACAAAACTCTCAGAAGGAACCAATTTCTGAAACTCCCAGCAGTGCTGATGAGATCATCAAGGAGTATGATCATAGTTTCCAGAAGTTCCTTGCTAAAAGCATAGATAGAAGCAAAATGGCTACAATGATCTATGAAGTTAGCAGAAACGGCAGGAAGGGAATAGGATACCAAGGTAAGGTTCCTACACCAAAGAATGTCATGGATTTAACCATTAAACACACTCCTCTGAACTCACATTTTATGTATGGTCACACACATGATATTAAATACACTAGCAGTAAGTACTCTGTGAAACCAAAATTCAACCAGAGTTTTGGTAAATCTAACAAATCAGGACCCAAGAAAATCTGGGTACCTAAGGATAAAATAATACATGTTGCAGATATCTTTAGCAGCAAATCAGAAACACCAGTCATGGTACCTGGACTCTGGCTGCTCGCGACACATGACGGGAAGAAGGCATATGTTCCAAAGCCTGGAACTTAAGCCTGGAGGCCACGTTGGCTTTGGAGGCAATCAGAGGGGAAAGATAATTGGCTCTGGAACTGTAGGTAATGGAAATCTTCCCTCTATTAATAATGTTCTGCTAGTAGATGGATTAATGCATAATCTGTTATCCATAAGTCAATTAAGTGATAACGGTTATGATATAATCTTTAATCAAATCATGTAAAGCTGTTAGTCAGAAAGATGGGACTATCCTGTTTAATGGAAAGAGGAAAAACAACATCTATAAAATCAAACTTTCTGAACTGAAAAGTCAGAATGTAAAGTGTCTTCTGTCTGTTAACAACGAGCAGTGGATCTGGAACAGAAGATTGGGGCATGTTAGTATGAGAAGAATATCTCAGATTAACAAACTCAATCTGGTCAGAGGACTTCCTAATTTGAAGTTCAATTTAGATGCTCTGTGTGAAGCATGTCAGAAAGGCAAGTTTGCAAAACCTTCTTTTAAATCTAAAAATGTTGTTTCTACCTCTAAGCCATTAGAACTTCTGCACATTGACTTATTTGGACCAGTTAAAACTGCTTCAGTCAGTGGCAAGAAGTATGGGTTAGTAATCGTAGATGACTATAGCAGATGGACATGGGTAAAGTTCTTAAGACACAAGGACGAGTCACACTCTGTGTTTGTTACCTTCTGTAACCAAGTTCAGAATGAAAAAGATCTTAGAATCGTTAAAGTCAGAAGTGATCATGGTGGAGAGTTTGAAAACAAAGATTTTGAGTCATTCTTTAATGACAGAGGCATTCTGCATGATTTCTCTTGTCCTAGAACTCCCCAACAAAATGGAGTTGTAGAACAAAAGAACAGAACATTGCAAGAAATGGCCAGAACCATGATCAATGAGACAAACGTTGCTAAGATCTTCTGGGCAGAGGCAATAAACACAACGTGCTACATTCAGAATAAAATCTCAATAAGACCTATTCTGGAAAAGACTCCATATGAATTGTGGAAGAACAGAAAGCCCAACATTTCATATTTTCACCCATTTGGATGTACTTGTTTTATATTAAATACAAAAAATTATTTGAACAAGTTTGACTCTAAAGCACAGAAGTGTATTATGTTAGGATACTCTGAACGCTCAAGAGGGTACAAAGTATACATTATAGAAACACAGATTGTGGAAGAATCAATCAGTGTTCGTTTTGATGATAAGCTTGACTCTGAAAAGTCAAAGCAGAATGAAGTTTTTGCAGGTATGGAAATTGAATTTACAGGTTCTGAAGACAAGTCATCAGAAGCTCTCAACACAGTCACTCCTTCAACATCTGAAAGGAGTACTGCTAGCAATCCTACAACAGCTGCTGATCAACCTCAGAAGAGATTACCCAGAAGCAGTTTGGATCATCCAGAAGAAACTATCCTAGGAAGAAAGGAAGATCCAATCAGAACAAGAGCAAGCTTCAGAAACTCTGAAGAATCCCTCATGGGACTTGTGTCTCTGATTGAACCTTCTTCTATTGATGAAGCACTTCTGGACAACGACTGGATTCTGGCAATGCAAGAAGAGCTGAATCAATTCACCAGAAATGACGTATGGGATCTTGTTCCCAGACCAAAAGGATTCAACGTCATTGGAACAAGATGGATGTTCAGAAACAAGCTGAATGAACAAGGTGAAGTTATCAGAAACAAAGCACGACTGGTAGCACAAGGTTATAGTCAGCAAGAGGGGATAGACTATACAGAAACCTTTGCTCCAGTCGCCAGGTTAGAATCTATCAGACTTTTAATTTCATTTGCTGTTAATAGAGGCATCACTCTGTATCAGATGGATGTCAAGAGTGCATTCTTAAATGGTTATATAGAAGAAGAGGTTTATGTGCACCAACCCCCTGGTTTTGAAAATACAAAACATCCAGAACATGTTTTCAAACTAAAGAAGTCACTATATGGTCTGAAACAAGCTCCCAGAGCTTGGTATGAAAGACTAAGTAACTTTCTGTTAGAAAATGAATTCACCAGAGGGAAGGTGGACACTACCTTATTCTATAAGTCAGTTAAGAATGATATCTTAGTCTGTCAAATTTATGTTGATGATATTATTTTTGGATCTACTAATCCTTCTCTTGGAAGAAAATTTGCTAAGTGTATGCAGGCAGAATTTGAGATGAGCCTCATGGGGGAACTGAAATTCTTTCTAGGAATTCAAATCAATCAAACTCCAGAGGGAACTTACACTCATCAGAGCAAATATGTCAGAGATCTTCTGAAGAAATTTGACCTCTCAGAATGTAAGCCATCAAAGATTCCAATGCATCCCACGTGCATTCTGGAAAGAGAAGAGGTAAGAAAAAAGGTAGAACAGAAGGTCTACAGAGGTATGATTGGTTCTCTCCTTTATCTGACAGCTTCAAGACCTGATATCTTATTCAGCGTATATATTTGTGCTAGATTCCAATCAGATCCTAGAGAATCTCACTTAACAGCTGTTAAGAGAATTTTCAAGTATCTGAAAGGTACTACTAATCTGGGTTTGTTTTATAGAAAATCTAGTGATTACAGCTTAGTAGGCTACTACGATGCTGACTTTGCTGGAGACAGAGTAGAGCGTAAAAGTACTTCTGGAAGCTGTCAGTTTCTGGGAGAAAATCTGATCTCTTGGTCCAGCAAAAGGCAATCCACAATTGCGCTATCAACAGCAGAAGCTGAGTACATAGCAGCAGCAAGATGTAGCACACAAATGCTCTGGATGAAAAGTCAACTTGAAGACTTCCAGATTTTTGAGAGTAACATCCCTATACTCTGTGACAATACTTCTGCTATTTGCTTAAGTAAGAATCCTATTTTACATTCTAGGGCTAAGCATATAGAAATAAAATATCATTTCATTAGGGACTATATTCAGAAAGGAATTTTGAATTTAAAATTTATTGATACAGACCATCAATGGGCTGATATCTTCACTAAACCTCTTTCTGAAGATAGGTTCAATTTCATTCTGAAACATCTCAACATGAAAATCTGCCCAGAGTGAAAATGCTTTAATTCTATATATTTATCTTCAGAATGTATTTGTTTTACTGTGAACTTCTGATCAATCTCCTTTCAGAAAGATAGAACATGCAGATTGTATCAGATGCTAGTCTTAAAGATCTGAGTGTTTCAGCTTAAGGATAGACGTGCTGCTCACTAAATCAAACAAGTGTCATCCAATCATCAGCAAATCTCTGAAGCAGAATGCGTGCACGCTTCTGAGAAGGCAAAATGCTGATTGGGTGCATTGAGACACATGTCTGGTAACCGTTTCAAGTATCTTTCTCAAATCCCCCAAAATCAGCAAGCATTAAATGAAAGTAATCATGTTTTAAAACGTAATCATGATTTTATTTTCTCTTTCTTGAAACCGTTTACATTTTCAAAAAGTATTTTGAAATCTATTTAAGCACTTTAACTTCTCACATTAATCCTTTACCGTTTCTCATAATCTCTCAAATATTTTCTGCATTTTCTCTGTGTGTTCTTCTCTCTCAAGAAACCCATTTTTAAGTTTTCTCAGAAAAACCCTAAGTGTGAACATGACAACCTCCAGCAGTGCTTCTGCAGGTTCTCAGAAGAAAGCTTCCTCTGAACAGTACCAAGTTCCATTCAGAACACTCCTTACACCAGTGAAGAATCTAGAAGTGTTGTCTGAACTGATTATTGACTTTGGCAGTCTGAAAGAGAATGGTTTTGACTTGACATAAGAAGTTAGGGCACAGAAATGGGAGAGATATTTTGACAGGTTGGTTGGACCAACATTCCCAGTTTTGGTCAAGGAGTTCTGGATTCATGCGTCCTCTTCAACGCATCAAGTTACCTCCTACATAATGGGAAAGAGGATTGTGATCACTGAGGATCACATAGAAAAATTGATTGGTTACAATGGCGGTGGCGTCCGCTGTATTGATATGGCTGAAAGATGCTCTGACGTTGGTGTCATAGAAGAACAAATTTTCACCCTTGGGGTGCCCAGCAGCAAGATCAGAGACCTAAAGGATCACCACAGAGTTTGGGCGAAGATCATTCTGGGGTGCTTTAATCATAGGAAGCCAACAAGTTCCCCTGATTATATAAATATAGATCAGCAGTTTCTGATCTATTTTATCAATCAGAAGGTAAAAATCAACTTGGCTCATCTTCTGTTTAATCACCTCAGAACTAGCGTCAAGGAGACCAGCGAAGAAGAAAGAACAAAGAGGGATTGGATACCCTTTGGGAGGTTAATATCAGATATTCTGACTGAGAATAGGCTGATAGAGCACCTTATAGAAGCTCAAGAGTTAAGTACTATTGAACTAACTGTTGGCAAGCCTCTGAACGCGAAGAATCTGAAGAAAATGAAACTGATAGAGGATATCAGAAAGGAGCCCAGCGTTACTCCTCTTGCTGACATCACCAGCAGAAGAGTCCCTCTGGACGACTTTCCTTTATTTTCTGAGATAGAATCTAAACCAGTGGTGGTTCTCAGATACTTGGACGCGTGCAAGGCTGATGGTACAGATCCCAAACTGAATATCAAAGATCTGCACCAACCTCAACCAGAAGTTTCTCTGAAGAAGACGAAGAAAAGGAAGGCCACTTCAGAAGGAACATCCCAACAGACTCCCAAGAAAAGAGGTAATTTATCTGCTGCTTCTGTTTTAAATTCTTCTGCTATCCCAACATCAATCCCAACTCCAGCTTCACATGAAATTCCAATCCCCATACCAACTATAGATAAAACCGAACATCTTTTCAAAAAGACAAACACCTTTGTAAAACATTCGAGTAAAGAATTGTTACAATGGTTTCCTAGACAAGGCATCTTTTTCAAAACATTTTCAAAAACCACACACACACAAAGCACCATTTCAAACAATTGAAAAGCAAAGGCAAGTGATCTAAGCAAGTAACTAAGAGCCCATGGATAACCATGGATAGAAAGGATGCTAATACCTTCCCTTTCTATAATCTACTCCCCGAACCCAAGAAAACATCTCAAAGGTTTTTCCCGTGCTTTTTAACCTTTCCTTAGGATAAAATAAAAAGTCGGTGGCGACTCTTGCTAAACCGAAACATTTGCGAAAACAAACGCAAAACCTCAAGTCAGTTCTCCCACCGTATCACAGAACTGGCGACTCTGCTGGGGAGAAAATTAAAAGTGGGGTAACCTTAGGGCTTAGATCACCCTTTTGCATGACTAATTGTTTGCTATGATTGCTTTACATTTTGGTTCTCTTGTTTGGGCTTGAAATCCTACACCCAGATTTGGGGAAACATTCATAGATAGCAATACGTTGTAGAAACTGTGCGGGGTATACCGACACGGTTGAAGCAATAACTATATTAGTGCGACATATTTGTGAGTACCGGTAACCCTTGAGTTCAATCAAGGAGAGTACGGGGCCGCTGAGTGATGTCACTAAGCACTAATGACCTAGAACCTTACTTGACCATCTTGGCCTTTTATTAGGGGTAGTGAGATGACCGGCTTTGGTGCAGTCCGAAGTTGGTAGATACTCGATACTACACTCATTGAGGGTTGTTTTCTTGGAATATTTTGGTCGCTAGTTAAGTGGCTAAACCAAAACAATGAACATAGAAAACAATTCAATGATATTGAGCTCCTTAGAACCCGGTTACTATTTATAGGAAAGGTTTTTAAGCCAACTACACTCAAGAGGGTACTTACCTATGAAACCTCATGCAAGCCTGAAACTAGGGTTTTTGTGTGACTTGCTTGTACATATGTTTGTGCATACATCATGAACATCATAAAGCATCATATGCATCCACTAACCATTTCAGGGGTTTGGATCTTCATCTTTGTTCTTGTTTTGTAGTCATGGAAATTCTTCGCAGGAAAACTATCCAAGTCAACCTTGTGAGAATCCCTCCTCAACTCAAGGAGCTTACATCCAGAATTCTAGAAAGCTCTCTCTTCAGTGAAAGACATGGTAGACTGCTCAGCCTAGTCAACACCAGCATTGAAGAATACATGGTGAAAGTGTTGTTCCAATTCTTTGACCCCCTTCACCACTGTTTCACATTCCCCGACTACCAATTGGTGCCCACTTTGGAGGAATTTTCTCAACTCATGAGAATTCCTATTCTTGATCAACTACCCTACAACAGTACGGAAAAAGAACCAAAACCCGAAGATATTGCTCAAGCACTACACTTGCAATCATCTGACATCAAGGGGCATTGGGAAACCAGAAGTGGTGTCAAGGGCTTCTTGGCAAAATTCTTGTTTGAGAAGGCACAAGAGTGTTGGAACTCCTTGGATCTACAAGCCTTTGAAGAGATTGTGGCACTCCTCATTTATGGGTTGGTCTTGTTCCCAAATCCTGACCAACTTATAGATGTCAATGCTGTCAAGATTTTCCTATCCAGGAATCCCATACCTACATTGCTTGGGGACATCCTCCACTCATTTTACACACGAACAATGAGAAAGAGAGGTGTTCTCATGTGCTGTACTCCTCTCCTTGCAAGGTGGTTTATTTCTCACCTTCCACAATCTGTTTTAAAGAATGACCAAGGCTTAAGGTGGTCACAACGGTTGATGACCCTCACACACTCTGATGTACATTGGTGTTCTCGGTCCAGAGAAAATGTCATCATCATCGATCATTGTGGTGAGTTCCCTAATGTTCCATTACTTGGCATTAGAGGAGGCATTACCTACAACCCTTGTCTAGCTTTGAGACAATTTGGATATGCATGGAGGGATGGCCCTCATGACATGCTGATTCCTGACCTAGTTTTTGACTTCGACAATGATGCGCAAGGACTTCGCCAAAGATTCATCAGAGCTTGGAGGATGCCTAACAAGGTAGATAGCAAGACACTGGGGCACAAGAACTCCATCCCTCTCGAGTCTTACCTCAAGTGGGTACGAACCCGAGCCCAGAGTCTCATGATGCCTTACCCTCATATTTTCCCTTTAATTAAAGAGCCTGTTAAGGAAGGAGAGGTTCCCTACACCATCCTATATCCTGACATGCCAACATCATGGGAGGAGATGCAGAAGAGTTGGATCCAACTCAAGGAAGAAAGGGATACTTTTGAAGCCAGCTTCTACGCCAGTGAGAAGAAGGTTTTGGAGCTTACCCGCCGACTTCACGAGGAGGAGACCCTCAATACCTACATCACACCAAAGAGGATGCGCAACGTCTTTTTACCTTAAGAAGTTTTTGTAATATTTGGCCCATGGGGCATTTATGTACTGACAAAATTTCTTCTTATTAATATGACGTGTGTTCTTTTTGTTTGCAACAAATTTTGAATTTTTAAATCCTTGAATGCATTACATGAATAAACATATCATTCATCATATGCATAAACAGGTCTTCACACCAGGTTTCCTTATCTTTCTACTGTTTATTTCAGTAAGATGGATCTCGAACAGACGGTCAAAGATCTGCAGGCACAAAACTCGCAGTTTCAACAACTCCTAATGACCTTAGCAAAGGGTCAGGAGGATCTAAAAGCACTGCTAGGGAATAAAGAGCAAGAAAAAGTGAAAAAGAAGAAGAAAAGAGTTGGGGTAGCTACACTGGGAAGAAGATTTGAGAATGAAGCTAGGAGAGTTCTTGAATTCCCCTCCGCATCTGATGAGGGGACCGATAAAGGAAAAGGGGCTGCATTACCTTCTGAGACCGAGGTTGAAGAGGAAGAGGTTGAGGAAGATGAAGACTACTCAGAGCAGCAATACCCGCCAGCGGACGACAAATACAAAAACCCGGAGGATAGATTGGCAGCTATGGAGCTGCAAAGGGTTCCTGGGTTAGATTTTGAAGAATTGGGATTGATTGCTGGGATTGTGATCCCTCCAAAGTTTAAGGTGCCTATTTTTGCAAAATATGATGGGCTGTCTTGCTCAAAAATGCACCTAAGGTCATATGTCAGAAGAATTCAACCTCATACATCCGATAGAAATCTTTGGGTACACTTCTTTCAGGACAGCTTGTCCGGTACACAGCTAGACTGGTTTTACCAGCTTGAGAGGTCAGAAGTGCATAACTGGGAAGACTTGGCAGCTGCCTTTTATCACCAATATCAATATAACGCTGACTTGGCGCCAACCCGTACTCAGCTACAGAGTATGGGGATGGCCTCAAATGAGGGATTCAAAGAATACGCCCAGAAATGGCGCGACTTGGCCGGAAGAGTGCAACCGCCTCTTTCTGATAGGGAACTAGTTGATATGTTCTTGGGGACTCTATCTGGCCCGTTCTTCAACCATTTGATCGGGAGCTCTTCCACAGGGTTTACTGAATTGATTCTGACTGGCGAACGGGTGGAAGCTGGTATAAGAGTGGGAAGATTCAAAGGGATGCATCTGCATGTACAACTGTTAAAAAGTCATTTCCAGCCAAGAAGGAGGCAGCTATTGTGTACTCTCAGAAGGGGTCAGGAAGAACTGAGCGCCGACCGACTGTACGGGCCGTGATGATTCAAAATTCGTCAAATGATCAGCCTCGTACCAATCAGTCTAGACCTAACCAGCAACGGGTAGAACGGCCACAACGGCAGTTCACCCGCATCAATATGACGCGTGCACAAGTTCTTCTCCATTTGTTGAAGTTGAATCTGACTGGTTTAAAGGAGGCACCGAAAAACCCTAACACCACCTCTCCATACTATCATGCCAATGCTAAATGTGCCTACCATTCTGATAGCGCCGGACATGACACCAACAATTGTTGGACGCTAAAGAATAAAATTCAAGACTTGATAGATGCAAAATAGGTTGAGTTCGACGCACCCGAGAAGCCGAACGTGATATCCGCTCCGATGCCAAAGCATGGCCATCATGTTCATGCTGTTGAAGAAGATCTGTATGTTTCTGCTGTTGATGATCTGGTAACTCCATTACTGACAATCAAGTTGAATCTGTTGAAGGTTGGGATTTTCCCAGGTTGTAAAGAAGACTGCTACTGTTGTTCCTCCCTACCAATCGACTGTCCATTGCTGAAGATAGGCATCCAAGGCCTAATGGACAACCAACAAATTCTTTTAGAAAAGATTCCTGCTACTCCAACTCCTATCGAAGATGTTTCAATAATCACCATTTCCACCAATCTTTCCAAGGTCCCTAAAAAGCCTGTTAAGATTACATCAGTTCCAAAGATTGTTCCTCTGAAAATAACCATGTCTGGGCCTGTCCCCTACAAATCTGACAAATCAATACCATGGAATTACGGTGGAGAAATCTACTACCATGGTGTTAAACAAGTTGAGATAACTGAAGAGAGCTCTGACGAAGAAGATGCCGACATTGGAAACATTGCCGGTACGAGCAAGATTACCCGAAGTGGGAGAATTTTCTCTCCAGAGATTGCCCCTCTAAATGCAATCTTTAGACCCTCAGCTGCTGTCAAGGTTACTCCTGCACCGATAAAACTTTCTCCAAGAACTCCGTTGATTGAAGAAGTTGTTACTCCTGTGGTTGTCCCTCCTACTTCTACTGATAAAGGGAAAGGGATCCAAGATGAGCTCGTCAGGACGAGGGCTCAGCCATTGGTCATCCCCGAAACCTCTAAGAAAGAAATGGAGGAGATTCTGAAAATAACTAAGAAGAGTGATTATGACGTGGTGGAGCAACTGGGGCAAACCCCCTCGAAGATCTCCATGTTAGCATTGCTGCTTTGTTCTGAGGCTCATGCCAAAGCATTGATAAGGTTTTTGAAGACAACCCATGTTCCCCAGGAAACCTCAGCCGATCAATTCCAGGATTGTGTAGCCAGCCTTACTGCCGACAACGGCTTGGGTTTCTCTGATGCTGACCTGACCCCGAAAGGAAGAAAGCACAATGATGCATTGCATGTGTCAGTTGAATGCCAAGGAACTACTCGTGCCCATGTTTTGGTCGACACTGGTTCTTCTCTGAACGTGCTGCCTAAGAAAGCTCTGGATCGATTAGATTGTGAAGGCTTGGAGCTGAAACCAAGTAATATCATTGTCAGGGCCTTTGACGGGTCTAAAATAATGGTGCATGGGGAAGTCGACATTCCCATCAAGGTGGGCACTGAAGTATTCCATTCAACTTTCTATGTGATGGACATCCATCCGTCATACTCTTGCTTGCTAGGGAGACCATGGATACATAATGCTGGCGCAGTCACTTCCTCCCTACATCAGATGCTGAAATACCCTGTCAAAGGAAAGATCATAACTGTACACGGTGAAGAGGAATATATGATCAGTCACCTGAACTCCTTTCGGTATGTAGAGGTGGAGGGAGAATTCATCGAAACACCATTCCAACACTTCGAGGAAATTGCTCCCGAGGTTGCAGTAGCAAAGGCCGTAGCTGAGGTACCCAAGCAGGTGGCCAGGATGGCATCTCTGAAAGACGCACAGGCTGCAATGAAGGAAGGAAAGAGCTCAACATGGGGTCAATTGCCTGACTTTCCTCACAAAACAGACAAGTTTGGGTTAGGATTTACCGCTGCGGGGCAAAAAGCTATGCGTCGTTCAAAAATTGAAAGGACACCCATCAAGATTTCTCCCCATGGGATCAATGCTTTGGAAGACGAAGACGAAGAGGGTAACATTGAAGACTGGATCTTCCCAACCATCGGAGGGGGACTACACAACTGGGAAGCGAAAGAGTTCGTCCCCATTACTTTCATTAATCAGTAACTTATCTTTCGAACATTTCCTGTTGGTCTGTAATAATTACTTTTAAACAATCTGCACACTACTTTTTCACCTCATGCCTTGCTCGGGGCATGTAGGTCCATTTGTAAGGGTTTTAATTCTCTTCATATTCATATGCCATGTTTAACGAATCATTGGACGTTTTTCATTTATAAACTGCTGTGTTCATTTTCTTTCCTTTTGCATTTTTTATTTGTTTAAGGATGGCTATCCCTTACACACACCCACACTCACAAATGCAGGTACCCATCCACTCTAGATTCTATGGGTGACTATTCTGCTGTATCCTTAAATAACTTTGAAGATTTGGTCAATCAGGCTGAGTATGAAGATGACAAAGATTGTGAAGTACCAGGGGAGCTAGCCAGACTTCTACAACAAGAAGAAAGGGCCATCTTGCCTCACGAAGAGTTGTTGGAAACAGTCAACTTAGGAACAGAGGAAGACAGGAAAGAAATACAAGTGGGTGCCAATCTGGAACCAAGTGTCAGGGAGCGCTTGATACAGCTGTTGAATGAGTATGTTGAAATATTCGCTTGGTCTTATGAAGACATGCCGGGTTTAGACACAGATATCGTGGTTCACCGTCTCCCTACAAGAGAGGATTGTCCACCGATCAAGCAAAAAGTCCGCCGAATGAGGCCCGACATGTTTGAAAAGATTAAAGCGGAGGTAATGAAGCAATTCAACGCTAGCTTTCTGGCTGTTACATCCTATCCGCAGTGGGTTTCTAACATTGTGCCGGTTCCCAAGAAAGACGGCAAGGTCAGAATGTGTGTGGACTACCGGGATTTGAACAGGGCTAGCCCTAAAGATGATTTTCCGCTACCGCATATCGACATTTTGATTGATAACACAGCTTAGCACAAGGTGTTTTCCTTCATGGACGGATTCTCGGGCTACAACCAGATCAAAATGGCCCCCGAGGACATGGAGAAAACAACCTTTGTTACACAGTGGGGTACCTTCTGCTACAAGGTGATGCCGTTCGGACTGAAGAACGCAGGGGCAACTTATCAACGCGCCATGGTAGCTTTGTTTCATGATATGATACATCATGAGATCGAAGTTTACGTAGACGACATGATAGCTCGATCACAAACAGAGGAGGAACACCTTGAACATCTGCAAAAGCTGTTTGCCCGATTGAAGGAATACAAACTCAGGCTGAATCCAAGTAAGTGCACTTTTGGAGTTAGGTCTGGTAAACTTCTAGGATTTATTGTCAGCAACAAAGGCATTGAGGTCGATCCAGCAAAAGTGAAAGCTATACAAGAGATGCCTGCCCCCCATACTGAAAAGGAGTTTAGAGGGTTCTTAGGGCGCTTGAACTATATTGCCAGATTCATCTCTCATCTGACGTCTACCTGTGAGCCAATTTTCAAACTATTGAAGAAAGATCAGGTAGTCGAATGGAACGACAATTGCCAAGTTGCTTTTGATAAAATCAAGGAGTATTTGCTAGAACCTCCTATTCTGATGCCACCCGTCGAAGGAAGACCGTTGATCATGTATCTGACCGTGTTGGATAACTCAATGGGGTGCGTACTGGGCCAGCATGACGAGTCTGGTCGAAAGGAGCATGCCATTTATTACCTTAGCAAAAAGTTTATCGACTGTGAGACTCGCTACTCACTGCTCGAGAAAACTTGTTGTGCTTTGGTATGGGCTTCTCGCCGACTAAGGCAGTATATGTTGACTCATACCACTCTGTTGATTTCCAAAATGGATCCTATCAAGTATATCTTCGAGAAACCTGCTTTATCTGGAAGAATCGCTAGATGGCAAATGATCCTGATTGAGTATGACATCCAGTACACCACCCAAAAAGCTATAAAAGGGAGTGTACTAGCTGACCATCTAGCTCATCAAGCTATCAAAGATTATCAATCCATGAGATTTGACTTCTCGGACGAGGACATCATGACTTTGGACAACATTGAAGGTAACGGACCGTATGACAGACCTAAAAATGGATCCCGATGGATCCTGTACTTTGATGGTGCTTCAAATGCACTTGGAAACGGTATCGGTGCGGTACTCATTTCCCTGGAAGGTTGCCACACACCTTTCACGGCCCGACTTTGCTTCAGCTGTACCAACAACATGGCCGAATATGAAGCTTGCATCTTTGGTCTCAAGGCTGCCATAGACTTGGGGATCAAATCTTTGATCGTATTTGGGGACTCGGCTTTGGTTATCAGTCAAATAAAAGGAGAGTGGGACACCAAACATCCTAATCTTATCCCATACAAAGAACATGTCCTGACATTGTTGCCTCATTTCGAGCAAATCACCTTCGAGCATTTCCTGCGAGAAGAGAATCAACTAGCAGATGCTCTGGCTACAATGTCTTCCATGTTTAAACTCAACTGGGATAACGAGGCTCCCCAAATCACCATCGAGCGAATGGATGAACCTGCGCATTGTCATGAGATTAATACCGAAGAAGTAGTGGAACAACCTTGGTTTCACGAAATCAAAAGGTATCTCCAGACTAGAGAATACCCCGATGGAGCTTCCGTAAATGACAAGAAGTTCCTAAGGAAATTTGCTGCCATGTTCTTCCTGAGCAACGACATCCTCTATAAACACAGCCATGATTGTGTTTTACTCCGATGTGTGGACAAAGCTGAAGCAGAGTTGATCATGACTGAGATACACAGTGGCACATTTGGCACCCACTTGAGCGGGCATATGATGGCTAAGAAGATTATAAGGGCAGGCTATTACTGGTCTACCATGGAAGCTGACTGCCATCAACATTCCCGTACTTGCCACAAATGTCAAGTCTATGCAGACAAGATTCATATTCCTCCTGTTCCTCTCAACGTCCTGACATCTCCTTGGCCATTCGCAATGTGGGGCATTGACATGATTGGAGAGATCAAGCCCACAACGTCCAATGGACATCGCTTCATCTTGGTCGCCATTGACTATTTCACCAAATGGGTCGAAGCAGCTTCTTTTGCCTCCGTAACAAAAAATGTGGTTGCCCGCTTCATCAAGCAAAACCTCATATGCCGGTATGGTGTCCCCGACGGGATCATCACGGACAACGGAACCAATCTGAACAATACTATAATCACCACTCTATGCGAACAATTCAAGATTTATCATCACAATTCATCTCCCTATCGGCCGAAGATGAACGGTGCTGTTGAAGCTGCGAACAAAAACATCAAGAAGATCATTCAGAAAATGACAGTCACCTACAAGGACTGGCATGAGATGTTACCGTTTGCTCTGCATGGATACCGTACCACGACACGTACTTCAACAGGGGCAACCCCATTTTCTTTGGTATATGGCATGGAAGCTGTCTTACCCATGGAAGTTCAGATTCCTTCTTTAAGGATTATGAAGGACGCTGGTTTAAATGAAGACGATTGGATTCAGACCCGACTTGATCAACTCAATTTGATCGACGAGAAGTGACTCACTGCTGTTTGCCATGGTCAGACGTATCAAAAATGGATGATCAAGGCTTTCAACAAGAAAGTCATACGTCAAGTATATCAAGTCGGAGATCTCGTAATCAAGCGGATTATCTTGCCGCAAAGTGATCCCAGGGGAAAATGGACTCCTACTTATGAAGGACCATTTGTGATCAAGAGCATATTTTCTGGTGGTGCAATGATTCTGACCACCATGGACGGTGACGATTTGCCGCACCCTGCGAACGCAGACATAGTCAAAAGATACTACGCATAGAATAACCCGACAAGTCGAAAACCCGAAAGAGCGGCTTGGGCAAAAATGGGCATCCCGGTGAACCGAAAACCCAAAAGGGCGGTTCAGGCAAAAATTAGGGATAAAACAAAAAAATCTGTACACCCGGCAAGTCGAAAACTCGAAAGGGCGACTTGGGCAAAAAGGGGTTTCCCGGTGGATCGAAAACCCGAAAGGGCGATTCAGGCAAAAGTTAGGGAATTAACGCGTATGGCTATGTCTCGTCGGATCACTTTAAGGACAATCTCTTCATCGACCAACTCCAAGCTTCTAATCAATCCAGTCATCGGCAGACGAAGCATTGAATGGACAGATATTCAGAGTTGTGAAGGCCATAGCAGAATGGAATCCCATGGAATTGTTACACATAGCCATCTTTCTTTTGTATAAAATTTTCAATTTTTTACGACAACATCCTCTTACTAGGATGTCTGTCTCCTTTGTACAAAGATACTCATAAAAATTTAATACAAATACTTTTCCAAATATAGAAATTTGCTTTGTCTTCCTTTTTCTCTTTTGCACTTTTGTTTTATTTGAGAAACGTCCAATGTTTTGTTAAATAGGCATATGCATTTGAACATAATCATTTTCCTTACAAACCAAGAAAAGATGATTACTGATAGGCTGAAGGTACAGATAGATATATTGATGCCCTTTCAGAAGGAGTCCAACAGTTCTAAATTCCTCAACGAAGTCAAAATCCAGGACTTAATTCCCCAAACAGAGTTAAACTTCAGGATCCTCGACAGAACAAAAGCTTTCTCAAAACTGATTTCCCCAGCCAGAGAGCCTTCCAGAACTCAATTTCCCTCAGAGTTAAAATTCAGTATTCCCAGTGGAGCCTTAAAAATATGAAAATCCTATCCCCAGCAGAGCTAAAACCTCCAACTATCAATCCCCAGCGGAACCAGACTAGTGAACCTTCTCCCCATAGAGATACTTCCCGCCAGACTGAAGATTCCCAGTCTTACTCCTCCAGCATAAGTCTACCAGGTTCTGAACTCCCCAGTAGAGATCATCAGAATTCTCATTCCCTACAAGTCACCAAAGAGTTCCAATCCCCAACAGTGGTCCTAAGATCCCTTAACAATTGAAGATCTTGCATTCCCCAAGCAGAATGAAGATTCTCATTCTCAGTTCCTCACAGGATATTTAGATATTTCCCAGTGAAGATCTCCTCAGGACAGGAATCCCCAGTAGATTGGCATACAACCCAAGCTCTTGATTCCCCAACAGTAGTCAACAAGGATGTCTCATCTTCAGCAATCCAAAATTCTTGCACTCCCCTGCAGCAGCAAGGATTCACTTCCCCTGGCAGCAGTTAAGATTCTATTATCTCCGGCTATCCAGGATTCATCCATCCTCAACAAGACAGCTCATCAGCTTACATGCGCATTCATTACAGTCATATATCATAAACATTGATATAACATACATATTGCATCATACATATCATACAACATAACTTTGTGTTTTAGCTAACATTTCATCCTTTTCAAGATAAGATTAAAAGGCTATCATTAACAATTATTCAGATACAGTACAGATACACCCCAGACACGGTGGTCATTCTATTACTCATTCAGAATTTCAAGTCAGATACAATACAAATACACCCCAGACACGGAGGTCATTCTACTACTCATTCAGACTACAACAATCATATACAGACTAGATACGCTCCAGACACGGCAACCATTCTATCTCTCATTCAGATTCACTTATCCACCTCAAGGTTCAATGCATTCCAAGCACCGATACCAGTCTGACCCTTACAGCAGCAATTTGGTTCTCCCCAGTGCATTCGCCATATAAGTCATTCTGTCATTTATTTAGATCCCAGTTACAGTTCCAGATACACTTCAGACACAGAAGTCATTCTATTACTCATACGGATCTCAATCCCAGTTACAGTTTCAGATACACTCCAGACACGGAAGTCATTCTGCTACTCATACAACTTTCAACTTCAGATACAATCCAGATACGCTCCAGACACGGTTGCCATTCTGTCACTCATTTGGAATTTGTCCCCAGCACGCAATTGCTCCATGAATAGATGTTTCTCTGTTACCCAAATACAATACAAATGCACTCCAGACGGCAGTCATTCTGATATTCATTCTACATTCAAACACAATTACAACTCAGATACACCTCAGACACGAAGGCCATTCTTTTGCTCATACAAACTCAGTCTCCAGAAATAGTTCAAATGCATTCCAGACACGGATACCATTTTGATCCTCATTTTTATGATCTATCACATTGCAGTTCAACAAACATTCCAGATGGCATCCTTAAGCCCATCTCCAGATGGCATCTTGAAGCCCATCTCCAAATGGCATCTTTAAGCCCATTCCCGCATCCATGTTTCGACGAGTGCAAATTTAAGGGCACTCTAGTGTCCAATCTCCTTTTACCTTCGAGACGCGAAAGGCAAACTTGCCAATCTAACTCTTCAGGTTCAAGAAGATTGAACGGGGGCAACTGTTGTACCCCAAAATTTGCCCTCTCATTTCATCAACATTTTCTCATCACAAGACTCTTGGAGCTCAAGATCAAGTTAGGGTTTGCTCTGCTCAGGACTCCTCCTTGCACTGTTGACCCAAATTAGGGTTTGAGTTTGCACAAAGATGTTTTGACCTAAAATACCCAAAGTGACTTTCATGCTTCATGTTGGACTCACAAGTTTATCCATATCATGTTTCAAGCCTTGATTCCAATCTTTGCCCAGTCAATTGGACAGTTGACCTAGAAATTAGCTGTCTTGGGGAAAAAGTCAACTGTGGCCAATTGACAGTCAAACTTTATAATTTTTGACCCACATCAACATAATGAACTCATATGAACCATTTGGTCAAGTTTGGATCACAATTCCACAAGAAATTTGATCAGATCACCAAAAGGGCAAAATGGTCATTTTTAGGGTTTTGACTGTACAAAGACAATTTTTGACTGTTTGACCTAACCAATGGCAAACCAAGCTCATATATGGACTCAAGGACTCAATGGCATTGTCTTGACACATTCAACAAGTTCAAAAGATCTCAAATGCACAAGATTGACAGATGAATTTTCCAGTCAACTGATCAAAATTTGACTGTATACTGAAAAGTCAAACTTTGACTTTTTGGTCAAAACCAAGTGTCAAGATTCATTTTTCATCAATACATGTCAAATTATGAAACTTGTTCATCAAGAAACCCAAAATTGCAAATTAGGGTTTAGAATGAGAAAATTTCATAACTTAGAATTTTTCTAAGTTATAAAACTTCCTTATTTTTTCCTAACTTTGTCCCATTTTTTCATCAAGATACAATTGGATTCAAACAAAACTCAAAATATGAAAATTGTAGTCCATTGCAAAATCTACAACTTTGATTCACGAAGTTTCCTCAAAAGAAGCTTGTAGCTCAAGTTATGATTTTTAGAACAAGAGTGCAAAACATTCTTAACTTAGAAAATTTTTGACCTATTCTAGGCAGGATTTTTGTCCAACTTCATGGCCACTTTTCACATGGTTCCACTTGGAATTTCAATTTGCATTACAAATATGGATTGTAGTACACATTCCAAGCTTTCCAAATTGTCCAAGAACTTCTCAAACACCCTTGTGGTTAGGGAGAATCGAATTTACAAAGTTGGGCAAAAGTCACTTTTGTTCATAACCAAATACATGTTCATACATTGGCATTTTTCAAATCAGCTTGTACAAGCTAGCTTGCAGGCCTCAAAACCAGTCTCACACACCATAATTAAATGCCTAACCATTGTGCTAAGATGTTATTTTGTTTATTTGGTCATTACATGCAAGATTAATCTTTAAATGGAAAACGCATATTTGCCATTTTTGAAAAGATGCACTTTATGTCAAATTCAAAATCCAAGAGGCATGGGCCAAATCTTTGAGGCTAGCATTTTGTACACAAATCCCTCTGATCAAGAAGGGGATATGCAGCATAGTTTAGGGCATTGCACAGGCCTGTATTGAAACTTGCATTTTCTTACTTCAAAAACAAGAAAACTTGCAAACTGACTCCAAGCTCTCATTCCTGTAAACACCAACCAAAGCAAAGTTTGCAAACACTTTCCATATATCAAAACAGACCTAAGGCATGACTGAACCACATCCCAAACCTTCTCATTCACAAAAACACCCTCTTGCTGCAGAAACAGAGCAAGTTCTGCAACTTGACTTCCACAAACATTTCCACTCGTGCATTTTGGCTAGAAAGAGTTCAAACATGTTCCATATCATCCATTGAAGCTATCCCAAGCATTGAATCCAAGCTGTAACATCCATAACATCGTTTGCCATTTTTGCTTTCAAGCTGTGCAGGTGGACTTCCATAGCACGATACAGGCACTTTCAGAGCAAGCCAAGCATAGGAGAAGCATCCTTGGACTTCAGGCAAGTTGTACCAAAGCTCAAACTCCATTGAAGATACCTCCATTGCTGTACACGACTCAAGCTGAAACAGGTAAAAACATGAACTTCTATCTCTCAATATAGGAAGAGTTAGGCTTAGGTTTGTGAATGAAACATGTTCTCCTCATAGCCCTGAAGCCATCCATATACTTACTTTTCATTTATATTGAGTGTGCTGTGAGAATTTTGGCCATAAACATGGGAGAAAATTTAGGTCAGAAATTGGGGATGAAGAAATTCTCCCTCGTTTCTGAGAGTTAGGTCAAGATTTTTATATGTACGAATTCGTCTCTTCATGCTCTATAATGTTTGTGTTATGAGTTTTTGTTAAAAGTCAAAGAATCAGGAGTTTGTTGTTTGAGCAAGGAGGCGTGCGAAATTCAAATAGAATGGCTGGAGGTTGAAGAAGGTGGTGACTTGGGCTGGGCCTGAGTTGTTCTTGCTGCTTGCACCCTCATTTTCCATTTACACCCCCCTGGCCCATTGTGTGATGTTTTGATCATTTTTGACTTTTTCTTTTTTTTGATTCTGACTTATTATTTTTTTGCTTAAATATAAAAAATATAAAAAATATTTTTCCACCTATTTTTGCATTTATTTGGAATTTATTTGTTTTATTTAAACTTATACATGTAAAATAATATATATACTTTTATTTAAAACACTAAAAAATAATACAAAAAATATATTTATTTTCAGTTATTATTTTATTTTACCTTTTGAAAACATTTTCTAAAAATATACTTTTTTTGTAAATAATTAATATTTTATTTTGGTATATATTTAGTATATTTAATATATAATATAAATACTTGTATATATTTATTAAAATACTTAGGATAAAATATGAAAATAATATATTTTTATTTTTACTAATATATGACACTAAAAAAATACTTTTTTACAATATACTTCCTTTTTTTATTTTTGTATAAATTAATATATAAATATTGTATATAATTAATAAATAATTGCTATTTATTCAAAATTAGGGTTTTGCCCTAAAACCATAAAATATCCAAAAATTGACTTTTTATTTTTGTTTATATTTTGCATTGAAAAATATTTTCTCATACATAAAAAATCCTTTTTGTGCATAATACATTTTGCATATTTATTGTATTTATTTAATTATTGTACAATTTAATATTTGTCTATTCAATATGGATGTAATAGTTTAGATTTAATTTCTTGCTAAATATCCCCCCATTCAAACATTTGTACCCCCATCCCCATAATCATGTTGTAATAATTTAGGGCTTTAAATTTCCGCATTTAAAATTTTTCCAATTATGCCATGATAGACCTAGGGTTTGTATGCAAAATCAACCAACAAATAGCTTGACTAATACAAAGACAAAAAAAGCATGAAAATGAACAACACCAATCACACTTGCACCCCTAGGGTTACTCCACTTGTTGCCTTCAAAAAAATGGGCCATGTTGCATGTTGAATGTCTTTGGCAAAACAAAAACAAATCAAATGATCATAGTCCCTCGATGACGCTTTCTCAAGTTGCCTAAAAAATGATCAAGTCCCTTAAAGAAAAATTGCCAAAGACACTTGGCACTATTGCATTTATGGTCTAAACGATGACCCGCGCCCGTCCCGTTAACATCCTAACACAAGATTGTCCACCAAATACAATGGTGGAATAATACTGTTAAAAGGGTTAAAACATAGGAAAGATCTTTGAGAAATTTAGGGTAGATAGCTCTTGGTTACTTGACCAACTTGCAAAACAAATCCTTGCCATTTTTCAAAACACACTCCACAACACAATTTCAAAACAAACTTTCAAAAACATTGAACATCTTTTCAAAAAGATAAACACCTTTGTAAAACATTCGAGTAAAGAATTGTTACAATGGTTGCCTAGACAAGGCATCTTTTTCAAAACATTTTCAAAAACCACACACACACAAAGCACCATTTTAAACAATTGAAAAGCAAAGGCAAGTGATCTAAGCAAGTAACTAAGAGCCCATGGATAACCATGGATAGAAAGGGTGCTAATACCTTCCCTTTCTATAATCTACTCCCCGAACCCAAGAAAACATCTCAAAGGTTTTTCCTGTGCTTTTTAACCTTTCCTTAGGATAAAATAAAAAGTCGGTGGCGACTCTTGCTAAACCGAAACATTTGCGAAAACAAACGCAAAACCTCAAGTCAGTTCTCCCACCGTATCACAATAGGCCTTTCATAATCAAGGGGCATAACATGGTATCCAGCTGATCTGGGGCAATCAAGTCAAGGTTCAAGGAATCTCTCAAAATTCCAAATAGCCAAGGGCAATTCTCCATTTGAATCACTTGGGACAATGGACATGAATTCCAGCAGCGAATCATATGCGAACAAATAAACACCTTCTAGCAGTGTGACAACACTTACTACTATGGACAGTGACAATCCTCCGTACCCGGTGAAAGTGGACATAGTCAGAAAATACTACACATGAACAAAGACCCGCTAGGTTGACTAGCCTAGGAAAAAAATAAGGGCATCCCGACGAACCAAAAAGGTTCGGGAAAAAATTAGGGATATACATATGGAAAAATCTGTACACCTGGCAAGTTGAAAACCTGAAAAGGCGGCTTGGGCAAAAAAGGGTATCCCAGTGGACTGAAAACCCAAAAACATGGTCTAGGAAAAAGTTAGGGATTAAAGCATACAACTATGTCCCATCATCTTGTCACTTGTCTATCAGTAGAGTACACCCTGATCAACATCTACTCAAAACCCCAGGAGTTGGGATAACAGTCAAACCATCTATAAAAATCCTCGACAAATATTTTCTCCAACAGGTACCGAGACAGGGGCATTCTACTACAAGGTCACTGCCATGTTCTTAGCATGCATCCTATTGATGTCAGGTGTTCTCATACCCTCGACAGAGCAAGAATCTCCAATTACTACTCCAACATCTAAGATCCCCCAGTGAAGTCACCAAGCTTCTCAGGATTCTCCAACAGGATCTCACAAAATCCCCAAGTGGATTACGGAGTTTCCCTTACCCAACATATTTCTTCTCAAAACAACAAAACAAGAATCTCGACAGAAACATTCTGATTCCAGATTTTTATCTAGAAACGGTTCAGGTATGATCCAAAGACGGATGTCATCCTGACACTTACTCCAGATTCTTGTCTAGAAACAGTTCAGGTACATTCCAAATACGGATGTCATCCTGACACTTACTCCAGATTCTCATCTAGAAACGGTTCAGGTACGATCCAAAGACGGATGTCATCCTGACACTTATTCCAGATTCTCATCTAGAAACGGTTCAGGTATGATCCAGAGACGGATGTCATCCTGATATTTAGCCCAGATACTCATCTAGAAATGGTTCGGGTATGATCCAGAGACGGATGTCATCCTTATACTTATTCCAGACTATCTTCTAGCAATAGGTCGGGTACGATATAGAGACGGATGTCATCCTGATACATATTCTAGACTATCTTATAGCAACTGTTTAGGTACGATCCAGAGACGGGTGTCATCCTGATACTTATTCAGATCATCTTCTAGAAACGGTTCAGGTATGATCCAGAGACAGATGTCATCCTGATACTTATTCCAGACCATTTTCTAGCAAAAGTTCAGTTCACAGAGTTTACCTTCCCCAACAGAGTTTATTTCTCTAACAATAGAAGTTCATCTCCCAGTGTTTTAACTTCAACAAATTTGAAGACCTACATTTCTTAACCCCCAGCAATAATCAGGGATTTATTTTCCGTGGTTTAACAATACAGCAATGAAACAACGGACATGTTCATGCATTGCATTCATACATCATTTCTACAAACATCATAGCATATGCAGCACGAATGCATATATATATATATATATATATATATATATATATATATATATATATATATATATATATCACAATGTCATTTATTTTGAGAGCATCATAAAATTCATACATCATAACATCACATGAAATTGACTTTACCTTTCCAGGTTGAGTTTGCAGAAAGACAAACACTGTCAACTTATACAACAAGTCAAAGATTAATGCGCGAAACCATACAGGAAAACTATCTACACGACCAAGTGGTATGAACTCCTGAAGCAAGACGGGTTTACCAAGAAATACAATAGGTCAAAGATTAATGCCTGAAACCAGACATGAAAACTATCTACACGACCAAGTGGTATGAACTCCCAAAGCAAGACGGGTTTACCAACAAATATAGCAGGCCACAGATTAATGCCCGAAACCGGATGGGGAAACTATCTATGTGACCAACAAACCAAGTTCCAGATTAATACCTGAAGCCAGCCAGGAGAACTATCTGTGGATGACCAACTGCGGATTAACACCTGTAACTAGCCAGGAGAACTATCTACATAAAGAGATTGAAGATTAATACCTGTAACAAGCCAGAAAAACCATCTTTATTTTTAAGGTTAGAGATTAATACCTGAAACCATCCAGGACAACTATCTCAACGACCAACAAAAACAAGCTCCAGATTAATACCTGTAACAAGCCAGGACAACTATCTGTGGATGATCGATTATACCTGTAACAAGCCAAAAAAATTATCTATATGAGCAGATTGAAGATTAATACCTACAACAAACCAGGAAAACTATCTTTCTTTCTAAGGTGATAGATTAATACCTAAAACCAGACAGGACAACTATCTCAACGACCAACAAAAGCAAGTTCTAAATTAATTCCTGAAACCAGACAGGGCAACTATCTGTGAACAACTGATTATGGATCAATTCCCAAAATAAGGCGGGGTGACTATCTACAAGACCAGGTTCCAGATTAATTCCTGAAACCAGACAGGGAAACTATATGTGAACAACTGATTATGGATCAATTTCCAAAACAAGACGGGGTGACTATCTACAAGACCAGGTTAGAGATTAATTCCTTAAAAAAGACAGGGTAGCTATCTCAATAACCAACAAAAATAGTTCCAGATTAATTCCTGAAACCAGAAAGTGCAACTATCTGTGAACGGCTGATTATGGATCAATTCCGGAAATAAGACGAAGTGACTATCTATAAGACCAGGTTAGAGATTAATTCCTGAAACAAGATAGGGGAACTATCTCAACAATTAACAAAAACAATTCCAGATTAATTCCTGAAACCAGACAGGGTAACTATCTGTGAACAACTGACTTGTAGATCAATAACTGAAACCAGACAGGAAAACTATATACACGACCAGGTGAAATAACCCTACACAGGTTTCTTCTGATACATTTTCGGATAGCGATTAATTTCATTTTCCCCAGCAAGTTACTATGAAGCCCAGATTTCAACCAGAAAACATCAAACTTTCATCTCTTCAGAGATAACTCTTCAGTAGAGCCTTGGGCAACCGAAGCTCCTAGACTCTATTCCCCACAGAGTCTTCCTCAAGCAGGAGAACAATAGAAACCCATATTCCCCAGCGGTTTCCTCCAGAGACAGCAGGAACAGGAACCCCCAAAGGGACCATGTGTGAAATCATCATCTACTTTGGATGGCATCTTTAAGCCTATATCTGACGATTCTCTGTCATCTTATCCAAATGGCATCTGTAAGCCCATTCCTGCTATCATCAACCAATATTCTTACTTCATGCTAGTGCAAATTTCTGGGCACTCTAGTTGTTGTACCCCAAAATTTTCCCTCCCATTTTCACACAAGACATACTCCTAGAGGTCCTCAATGGCTCAAGTTGACTAAGGATTGACCGGGAAAATCCTCCTCTTAAGACAATAAGCCTCAAACTAGGGTTTCACTCCTTATCAAGATGTTTGAGTTCCAAGGGTCCCAAATGGTCTCCATTGCCCTAATATATCCTCAAGATCATCCATGCCAAGTTTCATGCCTTGCACAACAAGTTTGCTCAGCCAACTGCTCAAATGCCTGAAAATTAACTATACTAGGTCAAAAGTCAACTATGGCCCAAATACAGCCAAACTTCAAGATTTTTGGTCAACATCAACACTTTGAAGTGATGTCCATCAATTGATCAAGGGTTGATCATGATTCCTTAAGAAATGCTCCTAATTCATCAAAAGTCAAAAGTTACTAAATTAGGGTTTCTACAAGAAAAGTCAACCAAACTTTGACCTGGCATAACTTTCTCATACTTTATCAGAAATTTCTCATCCAAGGCTCATTTTGAATAGAATCTAATTCCTTACAATTCATCTCCAGCCATCAAGTTCAATAAATTCACTCATGAAAAGATATAAAATCAGACGTTATAGGTCCTTTTCAAAAGCCAACAAAAACACCTTTTGGGTCAAAGCTTCTTACATGAACATGGAAGATACAATTGAGATGAAACCAAAGAGGTTGCTTAGGGGACATCCTAAGCTTTCTAAAAAGTCCAAGAACGCCCCTTTAGGGTCAAAATTGAGAGAGATATACATTGTCAAAGTTGGCCATTTTTGGAAATTTGCACAAAGTCAACCATGCCCAAAAATGCATTTTTCTTCAAATGGGCCTAACCTTTTATGCTTGAAACACACTCCTAACATGGTCCACGACCCATGAACCACTCCATGCCTCATTCATTTATTTATTTAATTTAATTTTGATTTTATTTATTTAAAATTTGATTAAAATAAAAAATAAATCAAATAAATAGGATAATAATTATTTTGGCATTGATTGAATATCTCATGAGCTGTCAAATGAAGAACAAAATCATGCAAGCTCAAAACAAGAGGAAATCTTCAAATGTGGAAAGATTGGAATCAAAAATTCATGACCATTATATCTTGGATTCTTTCTAATTCTAATGACCTAGATTGATTCTACTACATATAACAAAGCATTTGCAACCCTAAGGACAACATTACATGTGCAACAACACTTCTGGACATTTACTGAAGCTATCCCAATCATTCCCAAGGCTTGAAACCTGCAAAATCACACCCATCCTTCATCACAGTTTGGACATCCTCTCAAATTCGATTTCTTTGATTCTGGCATCATAAACATGTTTTGATTATATATCTATGCTTGTTATCATGTTTACAACGTGCTGGAATACTTTGATTGGAGTTTGAGTGCAGGTATGGGCATCTGCCATGGCTAGGGTTCTGGAGCTCCAATTTGGGGAAGCTTAGTTAGAGGGAAAATTAGGCCAAATTAAGGGTTTATTCGTGCTCAGGGGATTATTTCCAATCGATCCATGCCCTTGGTTTGGATTTATTTTGCTTGTGCTGCATTTTGAGTTTTACGGGTTTGTAGCTACGCACAAGAACTGTCACTATAGCCTATAGTGACGAATCTGTCTGTAGGTAAAAACCCAGTCTCTAAGGCGACAGTTCTAGGGAGAAGACAATTAGGTGACAGACTCCCATTGGGAGATTTGAGTTTGCGCGCGTTTCTGGACATAATAGCTTGTTTATATTATATTTTATTTGTTTAAATATATTCATGACTAACAATTCAACACAGATGGTAAAGGCAAGCGCGTGTGAGAGGAAGGATCTGGGTTCGATCCCAGGTCTAGACATTTTTCATATTTTCTGATTTTCTTATTTTAGATCCAGCGTGATTCATAGTCAGGATTTCACCATACACCTCAAAATCTCATACCTTGGATCATCCACTGATCAGATCCAACATACAGCCAGCTAAGAGCATGGTAGACCCTCCAAAGGTGATCCCTATTGGATCATGCGCAGGCAGAAGGGCCATCAATTTTGGGCTTTTCAAAATTCAGAATCACACCCCCCAAATTGCTATTCCTAGTAGGCCCATTTTATTTTTTGCTTTAATTTCTTTATTACTTTTTTATTGTTTTAACTATTTATTCTAATTGTCTTAAAAAACTATTTTTTTAAATTAAATCATAAAATCAAGAAATCACAAAAAATGTTAGAATTAGTTTTCTTTCTATTAAAATTAATTTTGTTTAAAAATAAATTAATGTAATTAGGGTAACTTGATTTGTTTTCCTTAATTAAAATTAATTAGAAATTAGGACTAATTTGCAAAATTCAATTTTACTTTATTTTCTTAAATAAAAATACAAAAAATAATTTCTTTAATTAAGTAGATTCTATAGGATATTTAATCTATTCCCGTGTCATTCCTCGCGTGTGTTTACTTATTTATTTTTCCAATTATTGTATCTGATTACGGGTTTGTAATAGTTTTTAACTAGGATTTATTTTACTACTTTTATTTACTGTTGAATCCCCAAAGTTTTTGGTCATGTAATCCCCATTCCCCGAAGCCCTGTAATAGCGTAGATTTTCTTTTCCGCTTTTAATTTCTGCAATTGTTTAAACTGTTTAGATGTATGGATAATAGGATTGTATGCAAAAGATAAATCGAATGTTTAAAATAGTAGAACACCCTAACTCTGCAAAGATAAATAAACTGAAATCAAACATTTGCACATGCTCACCTCTAGGGTATCTCCCACTTGGTTGCCTCGGAAATACAATCATTATTCTCGAACGTGAGAATTCCTAGTGACTGCCCTCTAATTCAGAGATCGGAAGTCCCTTTCGAAGGTTGCCTCGGTAAAATAAAATGTGATCTTAGAACTTTAGGACAGTTACTAAGAGATCTTGCCCTGTTGCCTTAAGTGATCGTGATCATCCCTTTCGATTGTCCCTTAAACTCCAACGATGGAGCTACCTACTCCTTAATAGTAGGATATCACTATCTAAAGGAAATAAGAAAACAAACCGTCTTTTTCGAGTAGGTAGAAACTCTTAAGTACTTGCTCAAAATAACCAGTTTTTTCACACTTGCACTTTTCGAATAAAGTTTTCAAAAACGCTTTATCACATTATTGAGGACTGACACAAGGGTTACCATAAAGTGAAACACCGCACTAAGATATTTTCAAAGCTTTTCAAAATGAGCAAGTACCTAAGAGCCCATGGAAAACCATGGATATAAAGGGTGCTAACACCTTCCCTTTCTATAATCTACCCCCAGTACTCAGAAACATCTCAAAAAAGGATTTTTCTATTCTTTTCCCCTTTTCCTTTGTTGGATAAAATAAAAGACGGTGGCGACTCTTGCTCACTGCGACATTTGCAAATAAAAAATGCAAACTAGTATTAAATAGTCGGTTCTACCACCGTATTACAGAACTAGCGACTCTGGTGGGGACATGATTTATAAAGTGGGGTTTACCTTAGGATCTAGGTCATTTTAATTGCTTCTTTGGCTTGTCTTGTTTGATTTACTTTTAAGGGTATCTGTTTGGGTTATTTGGATCCTAAACCCGGATCGGGGAACTCCTTTTAGGTAAGTAGCAATAAACTGTGAGGGAGCTGTGCGGGGTATACCGACACAGTTGAAACATTAGCTACGTTGATGCGATACATTGGTGTGTACCGGTAGCCCTTGAGTAATCAAGGAGAATAAGGGGCCGCTACGTGGTATCATAAAGCGTCAACTGACCTTATCACCTTAATTTACCAACTTGGATTTTTAGGACGTAGTGAGATAGCCATCTCTGGTGTAAACCCAAAGTCGGTTAATACTCGATTCTACACTCATTGAGGTTTGACTCTTGAGTTTTTTTTGGTGGCAAGTTAATTGTCTATCGGAATGAAATTTGGGGGAAAGATCGGTGATATTGACATCCCTTATAACCCGATTACTATTATAGGACAAGTTGAACCAATCAAACTTCAAGAGGGTACTACCTTAAAACCCATGCAAGCCTAAACCTAAGGCTGCTTGTGTGACTTGTTTTCTTTCAACTTGAACTACTTACAGGGTTTTATTATCTGACAACATGATTTCCTTACAGGATTTGTTTACAGTCATTATCCAATAACATGGATTTCTTGTAGGGTTCACTTATTTTCATCACCTTACGCTTTTGCTTAACACATGCATACACATCATAACATCACGCCACATCATTTCCTTAACCATTTCAAGTATCTCAAGTGTTTGTGATACAGGTTATGATAAATCAGACGTCTAGCAAGGGGCAAGGGGATTTATTTTCCTCTAGCCAATGTCGTCAGAAGATCAAAACTTAACAACTTGAGTCAGGGGCTATGACCCACTCGATATGGTGAGCTTGACTCTCGTAGAAGGACCTTCAACCATACGAAGTGCTTCAATCAAAGCTGTAAAGTTCAATTCCTAACATTTTTCTTATTTCCCCTGCGAGATCCTTGAAAACATTTGCATATCATACATGTCATCGTATATCAGGCAGGCTCCAGTACATGTCTCTCATGTTCCCGCTGTTTATTTCAGCAATGACTCTCAAATAAGACAACAAAGATCTCCAAACTCAAGAAGCTTAGTTCATGGAAATGTTCTTAAACCTATCCAAGGGGAAGGAAGAGTTGAAAGAACTCCTTGCTGGGGACCTGGCCAAGAAAAATCTTAAAGATAATAAGGACGAACAGTTGGAACGACTGCAAGCGAAGGTAGAAGCAATAAGAACCCAAATGCTGGGGCAGATGGCTTTTATCCAAGGCCTAGCCCGGGGACAAGAAAAGCTGAGAGCCATTATCAACAAACTTCATCTAGACGGATACAACTGTATGAAGCAAGAAGTCGAGGCTGGGGACCAAGTCATTGATCAACCTCCGAGAAGACAAGAGATTGGTTTGGTGAAGAGTGAACCTTTCCAAATTGCTACTACCTCACGGGTCCAACAATAACATCGCCAAAAACAACGGGTTAATCAGAGTAAGCCGGATACACCCAAGAGGTAGTTTACCAAACTCAACATGCCGTTGTTACAAGTATTACAACACATGTTGAAGTTGAATTTTGTCACATTGAAGGATCCTCCTCGGAGTCCTAATACTCCCTCTCCAACTTACAATCCTGATGCAATATGTGCATATCACTCCAACAGTCCGGGGCATGACAGTGATAGCTGTTGGACATTGAAATACAAAATTCAAGATCTGATCGATGAGGGATCATTGGAATTCGAACAAGATGGTCAAATGGAATTCCTCTGTTATCCCTCCAAGGTACACTGCTGTACCTCAAAATTTTCCCTCTCATTTCTCAAAGGATCAACCTGGACCCTCAGGTTTGATTCCTTCCAATTTCAAGTCATGAATTACAAATTTTCCAAGAAATCCATTCACAAGGGCAAAATGGTCTTTTGCACACTAAAAAGTCAAACTTTGACTTTTGGATCAAAATTAAGCTTCAAGAATCATATTCCGTCAAGACACGTTGAAATATGAAGTTTGTTTCATCAAGAAGTTCAAAAGTCAAAATTCTAAATACTTAGAATTTCTCTAAGTGTTTAAGAAATATGACAAGCTCAAAACTTCTGATCTGTTTATCACCATGATGCAAGCTGATTGATCCGTTATCGCGCACGGATCAAAACGAATATTTTGTAAAACGGTAATATAGCGACAAATGGCTCGAATATTGTTCTCAAGGATTCTTAAAATATTATTAACTAACTGAAATCGAATTAAAGGGGGGGTTTGGTTCGATTTTAGGCAAATAGGCTGATTATGAAAAGTGATTATAAAATAAGCTGTTTTTGATATGAGTGATTATAAAAAACGGATTCACTGCCTCGGTTCGTACCTATCATCGACTGCTAACATTACAATCTCCTAAGCGAAGTTTCTATCCTATTTGATTACAGTATCAATTAACAAGCGCGATTGACACTATGAGATACATGTTCCTATGGTTGGATTAAGCATACGGTTAAAAGTGACGCAAATTAACAATTAAGCAAAGTCAATCGCAATTAAAATTTGGGAACATTTATCAATCAAATTAAATCAACAATGTTATATGAAAATCGAATTAAGCAAACAACAATCTCATAACATAGTTGAAAGGAATCAAAATTAAATTGCAAATGCTATAACAATCTCAAAGTTGGAACCTGAGTACAGTAAATCCGTCAGAAAGATTTTAGTTATCCATTGATTCGTACAAAGCTTTCTATTTTTTCATCGACAGTGAATGGGATCCCAAAATTGCTGCAACATCTAGGTAAAAAACTAAAAAGAAACAACCCAACTGAGTCGGATACAAAACTCAGGCCCAAAATAAATGACCCAAACTTAAATATAAAATGCTGTAACCTCAACGACTTTTTCAACTTTGCTACATTCCGAATCAGCATCTGGCCACAACTAGAAAGTTGTAGGTCTTTTTCTTAGCTTTCCAACTAATATTAGAACGCCTCAATCCGATTCCCGTAGCTCCAGTTATGAATTTTTCCGTGAAAGCTGTAGTTGCTGAAAATAAAATACGAAAATTAATTAAATGCAAAAATAAAATAAATTAGCAAAACATATTAAAACATAAAAATAAACACAATAAACTAAAAAAATGCATTAGTACAATCGTGGAAGGATGTGCATCAAAATGCACTGATCAAATTCCCCCACACTTGAACTTTTGCACTCCGAGCAAAATGCAATCAAAAGAAACGCAAAAGCATCATCAATTACTCATCCTAGGCTACAAATTCATCTTCGGTCAAGATTGCATCAACAGGTACTAGTCTCGTACACTAAGGATATCGTAGGAACACTAGTCTTGCCTCCTGAATATACAAACCAATATGAATCATATTATTATGCAAAAGCCTAACTTACTCATCCTCCTTTTTGCTCTTTTTCATTCAGGCGCAATCACATTAAGCCCGTTATCTCCATACACTCATAGCAAAGCGACCGGTTAGTGACTCTGATCCTTTTTTACACGGGGTTCTGGTACTTACATGGCACAACCCTTTGCTTACTCAGTTGCAGTTGCGGGGGATCGGACCGTAATCCGCCCTACCAAGTTCAGCACCAGAAACCGCTGGACCAACTAACAACGAGTCTTATTCTCGAGAAATTTTTTTTGTAGGCACTAAGACCGTTGGGTTAAGTGACCGGGTGAGGGTCACCAAACTTAGAAGGTGCATTCCTTTTTTTATTTTTCTTTTTAAAACACTTTTTTTTCTTCGGAACACTCACTTATATTCACCGGCTTCCTTGCGTAGAGTGTGTGAGATGGTGCTGACTGCTGAAATAAACTACTCAAGAGATATTAGAGAGTGAGAACTCAAGGCTAATACATAATAAGAATTCAAATCAATTTCCATATGCAGGAGACATTGTTAAGACGATACCGATCTTGTGAGCTTTTCCCAAGTCTCCACAAACATAACCTCAAATTAGTCTGCAACCCAAAACTTTCAAATAGATGCATTTTATTTAATTTTTTTTAACAAAAACAACTGAAATTAAAATAAAAGCAAAGAAACAAAATGATTCCCTCCCCCACATTTAAAACAAGCATTGTCCTTAATGAAAGGACGCAGTTATTAAAGTTGAGAGAAAGGAATAAGAACTCCCTGATCAAGTTGCAGTGTAGTTAGGCACTTCCAAAGAAAGCTCCTCTATGCTCACATCTTCAGGTACTGGACTTTGATGAAAAAGCTTTAGGCGCTGCCCATTGACCTTGAAAACTTTGTCAGTACCTGTACTTTTAATTTCTACTGCACCATGAGGAAAAACATTAGTGACAACAAAAGGACCAATCCATTTGGATTAAAGTTTTCCAACCATAAGCTTAAGGCGAGAATTATACAATAAAACTTGTTGCCCTACAGAGAATTCCTTTCTAGAAATCATCTTATCATGGAAGTGATTAGTTTTTTCTTTATAAATCCTAGAGCTCTCATAAGCCTCTAGTCTAAGCTCTTCAAGCTGTTGTAATTGGAGTTTTCTTTCAATACATGCTTGTTGCATCTCCAAATTACAACTTTTCACCGCCCAGTAAGCACGATGTTCTATCTCTACAGGAAGATGACATGCCTTACCAAAACAAGTCGATAAGGAGACATCCTAATGGGTGTCTTGAAAGCTGTTCTTTGAGCCCAAAGTGCATCTTCTAGACGGCAGCTCCAGTCCTTCATGTTTGGTTGCACCATTTTCTCTAAAACCTGTTTGATCTCTCTGTTTGAGATTTCAGCTTGCCCATTTGTTTGTGGGTGATATGCAGTAGAGACCCTGTGCACAACTCTATACTTTCGGAGCAAAGCTTCCATGGTGCGGTTACAGAAATGAGTGCCTTGGTCACTTATGATAACTCGCGGGATTTCAAACCTGCAAAAGATATTAGACCTGACAAAGTCTGCAACAACTCTAGAATCATTAGTCCTAGTGGGGATAGCTTCCACCCACTTTGAAACATAATCAACAACAAGTAAAATATATAGAAAACCAAATGATACAGGGAAGGGACCCATGAAGTCGATTCCCCATACATCAAATACTTCACAGAAAAGCATCGGTTGCTGAGGCATTTCACTCTTTTGAGTAACGTTTGTACCTGCTATCTGGAAGTCTTTACAAGTGCGGAAAGTCTCAAAAGAATCCTTAAAAATAGTGGGCCAAAAGAAACCTGAGTCTAGGACCTTCCTTGCAGTCCTTTGAGGGCCAAAGTGCCCCCCGACTTGAGATGAATGAGCAAAATTCAAAATAGATTCAATCTCATAGTCAGGGACACATCTCCTAATTACCTGATCACTACCAAACTTCCAAAGATATGGATCATCCCAAACATAATATTTGGCATCACTCTTGAGTTTGTGAATTTGTGACCTGGATGCACCTGTAGGAAAAACACCAGCAACAAGATAATTAACAATATCAGCAAACCAAGGAGTAATACCATGCACAAGTAAAAGTTGCTCATCAGGAAAGTCATCCTGGATGGGAAAAGGATCTTCATCTCGCTCTATTCTACTTAAGTGATCAGCTACTAAGTTCTCAGCTCCACTTTTGTCTTTAATCTCTACATTAAACTCTTGGAGCAACAACATCCACCGAATCAATCTCGGTTTTGCATCCGGCTTCTTCAACAAGTGCTTCAAAGCTGCATGGTCAGTAAAAACAACAACCTTGGAACCTAGCAAATATGATCTGAATTTATCAAGAGCAAAAACAATATCTAGAAGTTATTTTTCAGTGGGAGTGTAATTTGACTGTGCAAAATCTAAAGTCCTAGAAGCATAGTAAATAACATGGGCAGCCTTGCCAACTCTTTGTGCAAGGACAAACCCAACAACATAATTAGAGGCATCACACATGATCTCAAAAGGGAGGGTCTAGTCAGGAGGCTGGATGATGGGAGCGGAGATCAATGCTTTCTTCAATAAGTCAAACGCTTGTTTGCATTTGTCATCAAAGCTGAAAGTGACGTCATTCTTCAACAAGTTTGAGAGCGGAAGAGCTATCTTGCTGAAATACTTGATGAAACGCCTGTAAAAACCTGCATGACCAAGAAAAGAACGAATCTCGCGAACGCAAGAAGGGTAAGACAGTGTGGAAATAACATCAATCTTAGCAGGGTCAACAAAAATTTCTTTTTCAGAAATTATGTGACCAAGAACAATTCCCTGCTCAACCATAAAATGGAATTTTTCATAATTTAAAACAAGGTCAGTCTCGATGCATCTCTGCAAAACTAAGTTCAAACTATTCAAACATGCATCAAAAGAAGAACCATAAACAGTGAAATCATCCATAAACACTTCCGTGCAATTTTCGATAAATTCAGAGAAAATACTAATCATGCATCGCTGGAAAGTGCCAGGAGCGTTGCAAAGACCAAAGGGCATCCTCCTGTAAGCAAAAGTTCCGAAGGGACAAGTGAAAGTGGTCTTCTCTTGATCTTCCGGTGAAATATGGATCTGAAAGTAACCTGAAAAACCATCAAGAAAACAGTAATGTGATTTACCATCTAGCCGTTCAAGCATTTGGTCAATGAACGGCAAAGGCAAGTGATCCTTTCTAGTCGCTTGGTTTAATCTCCTGTAATCAATACAAACTCTCCAACTGTTCTGAACTCCAGTGGGAACAAGTTCATTCTTCTCATTTTTCACCACTGTGAGTCCAAACTTCTTAGGCACAACCTGCACTGGACTTACCCATTTACTGTCAGAGATAGGATAAATGATACCTACTTGCAAGAGTTTGGTTACCTCTTTCTTCACAACATCAAGAATCAAAGGATTAAGCCTCCTTTGGGGTTGCCTTATTGTTTTTGCTCCATCCTCAAGTAAAATCCCGTGCATGCACATCGATGGACTAATACCAGGGAGGTCGGCTAATGTCCATCCGATTGCCTTCTTGTGTTTCTTCAGAACCTGCAAAAGCTTATTTTCCTGTTCGAAATCAAGTTTAGAAGAAATAATGACAGGTAATTTTTCATCACTCTCCAAATAAGCGTATTTCAGATTATCTGGGAGTTATTTCAGCTCTAAGGATGGGGGCTGCTCAATGGATGGAGTGATTGGGGAAGCCGGGATGTCAAGAGCTTCCGCTGCATAATTAACTTCATTGACAGCAACATCACCTGTAGAAAACACATCAGCTTGCAAGGCAACATCAATCTCAGCGCATACAACACATATGTTAGTGTCACTACAATCAGAACACGAATAAACATTATCAAATGCAGATAAAGATGGAAAATCTAATGAAAACAATTCAGAACAAGTTTCATCCACCAAATCATAGATTAATTCAATATGAAAAACGGAATGCTCCTCCAATGGATGTTTCATGGCATCAAAAATGTTAAATTTTACGACAATGTCACCAAATTCCATGGACATGGTTCCATCGTCAACATCAATCTTTGTTTTTGCCGTTTTCATGAATAGTCTGCCTAAAATGACGGGAGCTTTGCTGGACTTTGTTTCTCCTTCCATGTCCAGAATGTAAAAATCTGCAGGAAAAATCAAATCATTAACTTGAACAAGGACATCTTCGACTACACCGGCGGGGCGGGCGTTACTCCTGTTCGTCAACTGAATGATTATACCTGTATGCTGCAAAGGACCAAGACAAAGGTTATTATAAATAGAAGTGGGCATCACATTAATGCCTGCTCCTAAATCAAGCATACAATTATCAAATTGCTTATCCTCAATGGTACAAGGGATAGCAAATGTTCCTGGATCCTTCTGATTTTGTGGCAATAGCTAAGTAGTGAGGGCTAAAACATTTTGCTCGCCTACAACCTTTTCGGATGAAGGCTTGGGCTGAATAAATGCAGAAATATTCTGTCCCAAGTTTACTCGCTCGCTTCCTTTCATCCGCCTCTTGTTTGTACACAAGTCTTTCAGAGACTTCGCATACTTTGGTACCTGCTTAATCACATCAAGAAGAGGAATATTCACAACAACCTTTCTAAATACATCTAAAATCTCATTGTCCCCCTCATCAACTTTTTTATTTTTCAAAACTCTATGTGGGAAGGGGACTGGTGGAACATACTCTCTTTCTTTATTTTTTTCAGTTTCATTCATAACAATAGAAGAAGGGACAGAAGATGGAGAAGGAGGAAAAGAAAGAGAAGGTTCAAATGTTACCTCAGGGGATGATCCTGTAACCTTACCAGATCATAAAGAAATTGCACTTACATTGGCATTTGGACCGTTCGGATTGACAACCGTTTAGGCTGGAAGTTGGTTCGAACCTTGGGCTTGCATGTTATTTATTTGAGTAGCAAGCTGTCGCATTTGCATGTTCAAGATCTGAATGCTAGAATCGGTCCTTTGTTGGAACTCAAGGTTATTGACAGCCATTTGTTTAACAAGATCCTCTAGGGATGGTCCGGAAGGTGCAGGGGCAGCCGGTTGAGCTGGGTTCTGTTGTTGGCTGGTTTGTGAATTTCCATATTGAAGGTTGGGATGATTCCTCCAATTCGGATGATATTTGTTGGTGGACAGGTTAGGGATGTTATTGTACCTGTTTTGGTTGTAAAGGTTGGCTGCATAAGCTTGGGGAAGCTCAGTGATAGATTCATCTCTCAGAATGGGACATGTATCAGTCGGGTGCTCAGGGGAAGTACAAATACCACACAGAGTTGATGTTTGAGTTTTTGCTACTGCTAGTTGTTTGACTAATGCTGTGAGCTCATCAATTCTGGTCTCTAAAGCTTTGTTGGAAGAAGAAGCTTAAATTTGATTCACTTCATTGCTTTGTGCAGAATTGTCTCTAGTGGTAAATTTCTGAGAATTAATAGACATATTCTCTATTAGAGCTTTGGCAGCAGCTGGAGTTTCATCAACAAGTGCTCCACCACTAGCGGCATCAAGAATGTTTCGGTCCATCAGTATCAACCCCTTATAAAAGTACTGGATGAGTAATTGCTCGGTGATCTGATGTTGAGGACAGCTGGATACCAAGTGCTTGAACCTCTCCCAATACTCAGTGAGTGACTCATTACTTTGTCTGATACCGCAAATTTCCTTTCTTATTAAGGCAGCTCTAGAGGCAGGAAAATATCACTCCAAAAACACCTTTTTCAGCGCATTCCAGCTTGCAATTGAATTTGGCTCGAGGTAGTACAACCAATCCTTTGCTGCACCCTGCAATGAAAAAGGAAAAGCTAGAAGTTTGATGTGATCTTCAGTGATACCTTCAGGCTTTGATGGTGTAGAACATACAACCTGAAACTCTTTCAAATGTTTGTGTGGATCCTCACCTGCAAGACCACTAAACTTGGGCAACAAGTGTATTAAACCCGATTTTAATTCAAAAGGAGAAGCAACATCATCATAATCAATACACATTCCATTATAATTTACATCAGGGGCAGCCAATTGCCTTAAGGTTCTTTGGTCAGCCATATCAATAACAACTTCAGAATCAGAATCAAACAAATAGTGCAAGTAATCAGAATCAGACTCAGACTCAAACTCAATTGTGGGTGGTGGACTAGTGTTAACTTGGACTCTCCTACATTGTGTGTGCAATGTTCTTTCTACCTCAGGATCAAAAGCAACAAGCTCAGGACAGTAGGACCTAGTAGCCAGGACTAATACGCAGCAATGGTAACAAAGCCCAAAATACCAACAATGTCCCTAAAAGCAAAAACAAACACAAAGAAGGAAAACGATTAAATTTTTTCAAAAAAATAAACTGAACACGAAATTCTTCTAATGGACGAAAAATAGAATTTTGATAATTTTTTTGATTTTTTTCGACTATATGAAAACAGTAAATAAATCATAAAAAAATAAGAAAATGATGAATTTGGGAAATTGAGACTATCAATGATTTTTTTGGCATAAACTGGTCGGAGCAGATTTCAAATCGGACTCAATTTTCAAAAAAACCAATTTTTTTTTACTATTTTGACTCAAAACGCGAATTGACTTAAACCGAAAGGAAACTAGGACCTAGACACGAGAACACTAAACCTAAGACTAAAAAATTAGTTAATAGTATCAAGAGTCCCCGACAACGACGCCAATTTGATCCGCTGTCGCGCGCGGATCAAAACGAGTATTTTGTAAAACGGTAATATAGCGACAAATGGCTCGAATATCATTCTCAAGGATTCTTGAAATATTATTAGCTAACTGAAATCGAATTAAAGGGGGGGGGGGGTTGGTTCAATTTTATGCAAATAAGCTGATTATGAAAAGTGATTATAAAATAAGCTATTTTTGATATGAGTGATTATAACAAACGGATTCACTGCCTCGGTTCGTACCTATCATCGACTGCTAACATTACAATCTCCTAAGCGAAGTTTCTATCCTATTTGATTACAGTATCAATTAACAAGCGCGATTAACACTATGAGATACATGTTCCTATGGCCGGATTAAGCATACAGTTAAAAGTGACGCAAATTAACAATTAAGCAAAGTCAATCGCGATTAAAATTTGGGAATATTTATCAATCAAATTAAATCAACAATGTTATATGAAAATCGAATTAAGCAAACAACAATCTCATAACATAGTTGAAAGGAATCGAAATTAAATTGCAAATGCTATAACAATCTCAAAGTTGGAACTTGAGTACAGTAAATCTGTCAGAAAGGTTTTAGTTCTCCATTGATTCGTACAAAGCTTTCTCTTTTTTCGTCGACAGTGAATGGGATCCCAAAATTGCTATAACATCTAGGTAAAAAACTAAAAAGAAACAACCCAACTGGGTCGGATACAAAACTCAGGCCCAAAACAAATGACCCAAATTTAAATATAAAATGCTGCAACTTCAACGACTTTTTCAACCTTTCTACAGCCCGAATCAGCGTCTGGCCATAACTAGAAAGTTGTAGTTATTTTTCTTAGCTTTCCAACCAATATTGGAGCGCTTCAATCCAATTCCCGTATCTCCAGTTATGAATTTTTCCGCGAAAGCTACAGTTGCTGAAAATAAAATACAAAAATTAATTAAATGAAAAAATAAAATAAATTAGCAAAACATATTAAAACATAAAAATAAACACAATAAACTAAAAAAATGCATTAGTACAATCGTGGAAGGATGTGCATCAAAATGCACTGATCAAATTCCCCCACACTTGAACTTTTGCACTCCGAGCAAAATGCAATCAAAAGAAACGCAAAAGCATCATCAATTACTCATCCTTGAACTTTAATCCAGAACTAAGCAATGATGCAGAATATCACGTTGCAGGATTTCTGGGTTGATCAATCTCATCATCATTTAATGCTCACAACCCACTTATGGGTCTTTGTTCAAAGGATTTCTCCACGTGTGGCATAAAAGTACCTTTATTGTCTTGGAAAAGCAAACTCTTGTACAAAAGCGTGCTGGGCCCATGCGTTACTCTTGCTTTGGAAGTTACCTTTCCTTAATTCCTGCTTACAATTCCAGCTTAGGCGCTGCTAAGGCTACTAAACACCATATGTGCTTCAACAACAAGGCATCACCCTAGCATGTGATGGTTGCACTCTCTAAACTACAAGATCTTTGCCTATAAATTGAAAGCCATTGGCCAATGTAAAAGGGTCGAAAATTTGAGAAAGAAAAGTCCTGAACCCCTGCTAAAATTCCAAGAGTCAAAAAACTGCAAACACAAAAAATACAAGACCTGTTAGCTTTTGATTCTTGCATCCAAACCCCATTTTTCCTCAAGTGTTTCTCGACCAAAACCGTCCATACAGTTTCTGATTCACATATTAGAAGCTATCCTAACTTCTGCAGTCAGACTGTAATACACTCTCCATCCACCCCCACCTCAAAGAAGTCAGAACCATACCCCTTGGCTGTTCCAGAGGTTGAAAACTTCCAACCTGCTGAGTACATGAAGAAGCTGCTTAGAACATCACCATAGTTCAGGACCAACCTCCAGTTCACAGAATCTTTTCCAGCTGCAAGGTAAGCTTCTGCTGACTCTCATCATATTACTTAAGCATTATCAGAGTTGCATGTTCAAAGATACAATATAGACATCACGTTTCTAATGTTGTACATATTCTGAGGTTTCACGTATTTGTCTGTCTAAGTAGGGAGTAAATCAGTTCAGAACTTCTTGAAGAAATTAGAACTCAAAATTAAGATTAGAAAATTCAGCTTGCCTCTGATTTATAGTTCTGATATTTCTTGTTTTCGAAACACTATGAAACCTGCCATAACTGTCATATGCGCATCTTCTGTTTTGTTGAAAAATGACCAAGTTGCAGATGTTCTAACTAGCATGGAGAGGGAGACCAAGTTTTGCTAGTGGTATCAGAACTTCTTAAATCTTCTTTGTTCCCAGCGGACCCAGAACTTCTGACTTTACCTATTTTTCACTAATAGGATACCTGTTTTGCAATACGCCAGAGTCAAAACTTCTGACCTCCTTTAGTCAGCAATATGCTGATTCTACTTTCTTTTTCCTCACTATTTTTGCTATCACTTCCTATCCTCGATCAACTACCTTTCAACGATACTGAAAGAGACCCAAGCCCTGAAGAGGTTGCCCGAGCTTTACACTTGAAACAATCCGACGTCACGACTAATTGGGAAACAAGAAGTGGTGCCAAAGGGTTCTTAGCCAAGTTATTACTGGAAAAAGCTCAAGACTGTTGGAACAACCTGGATTTACAAGCTTTCGAAGAAACTTTGGCTCTTCTCATCTATGGTTTGGTATTATTTCCAAATCCTGACCAACTTATAGATGTGAATGTTGTCAAAATCTTTTTATCCCGCAACCCGGTGCCTACATTGCTAGGGGATATCCTACACTCTTTTCACACTCGCACAATGAGGAAAAGAGGTGTCCTTATGTGTTGCACTCCTCTCTTGTCAAGATGTTTTATTTCTCATCTTCCCCAATCTGTATTAAAGAATGAGAAAGGTTCAAGGTGGTCACAAAGGTTGATGACGCTCAAGCATTCAGACATTTATTGGTGCTCTCGATCCAAAGAGAATGTTATCATTGTTGACCGTTATGGAGAATTTCCTAATTTCCATTTACTTGGCATTAAGGGAGGAATCACCTACAACCCTTGCTTAGCCTTAAGACAGTTTGGTTATGCCCGAAGGAATGGCCCACACGAGATGCTGATTCAAGGTTTGGTATTCGACTACGACAACGACGATCAAGGTCTTCGCCAGAGATTTATCCGAGCTTGGAGGATGCTAAACAAGGTGTATAGCAAGACTTTGGGGCACAAGAATTCCATCCCTCTTGAGACATACCTCAAATGGGTACGAACTCGTGCTCAAAGTCTTATGATGCCTTACCCCTCCATTCTCCCAGTAATCATTGAGCATGTCATGGAGGGAGACGTTCCATACACTATCCTACATCCTGACATGCCCGCATCTCTTGAAGACCTACAAAGGGATTGGATACAACTCAAAGGAGAGCGAGATACTTTCGAATCCCAATTCTACGCAAGTGAGAAGAAAGTTTTGGAACTCACTAGGCTACTTCATGAGGAGCAGACTCTGAATGCCTACATTGCACCAAAGAGGATGCACACTACTTTTCTATCTTAGAGTTTTGTATTATTTTGCCCAAGGGGCATTGATGTAATCAAACTTTATCTTATTAATATAACGTGTGTTTCCTTTTTGTCTAAAGCGAATTTGAATCTTTGAAATCCTTGAAAACATTGCATATGCATATACCATTCATCATAACATAAGCAGGTTTTTGCAACAAGTCTCCTCATCTCTCTAATGTTTATTTCAGTAAGATGGATCTCGAGCAAACAGTAAAAGATCTTCAAGCTCATAATACACAGTTTAAATAGTTGCTCATGACCCTAGCCAAGGGGCAAGAAGAGTTGAAGACTCTGCTGGCTGAAGAGAGGAAAAAGAAAACAAAGAAGGTAACTGGAGTCTTAAACATGGGAAGAAGATTTCATGGGTAGACAAGTAGGACTTTAGACTTCGCAACAACATCCGGTGAAGGAGAGGGGAAAGGCAAGGAAACAGTTGTCCCGTCAGAAGCGGAAGAGGAGGAAGAAGAAGAGGACTACTCCGAGGAACAATACCCTTCAGCTGATGATAAGTATAAACATATCGAAGAGCGGTTGAGCGCGATGGAAATCCAAAAGGTGCCAGGCTTGGACTTTGAGGAATTGGGACTAGTGTCGGGGATTGTGATTCCTCCGAAATTTAAAGTGCCTACATTTTCCAAATATGACGAAGTGTCATGCCCTAAAATGCATCTCCGGTCACATGTGAGGAAAATCCAACCCCATACCGCTGATAAAGACCCGTGGGTACATTTCTTTCAAGACAGTATGTCTGGTACTCAACTTGACTGGTTTTACCAACTAGAAAGAGCCAATGTTCACAATTTGGAAGATCTTGCCGCATCTTTCTACAAGAAATATCAATACAATGCTGATTTGGCGCCTACCCGTACTCAACTCCAGAGTATGGCCATGGTTTCCAATGAAGGTTTCAAGGACTATGCACAAAAATGGAGAGATCTGGCTGGAAGAGTTCAACCCCCTCTGTCTGAGAGAGAATTGGTAGACATGTTCTTAGGCACCTTATCTAGTCCTTTCTTCAATCATTTAATCGGAAGTTCATCTGTAGGGTTTACTGAACTAATATTGACCAGAGAGAGGATAGAAGCCAGTATAAAGAATGGAAAGATTCAGAAAGACACATCTTCTTCTACAGCTGTAAGGAAGCCTTTCATCAGAAAGAAAGAGGTGGCTGTTGTATATCCGCAAAGAAACCAAGAAAGCTCCGAACACTGATCAATGGTGGAGGCTGTTATGATCCCAAAGCCTGCATTTGATCAATAAAGAAATAATCAACCAAGGGTAGAAAGGCCAGTCAGGAAGTTTACCAGAATCAACATGACTCCGTCTCAAGTATTACCTCATCTACTAAGGTCCAACTTGGCGACCTTGAAAGAAGCTCCAAAAAACCCCAATACAACATCCCCTCATTATCATCCCAATTCCCGTTGCGGATACCACTCTGAAAGTCCTGGTCACGATACTAATAACTGTTGGGCCTTGAAGAACAAAATACAAGACTTCATTGAAGCAAAAGAAATTGAGTTTGATGCGCCCGAGAAGCCAAATGTCATTTATGCTCCTATGCCCAGACATGGCCACAATACCAATGCCATTGAAGAAGATTTATTTGTTACCTCAGTTGACGAGCTCATGACCCCACTTCCGACTATTAAGATAAACTTGTTGAAAGCCGGTGTGTTCCCGGGCTGTAATGAAGTTTGCCATCTCTGCTTATCCTCACCATTTGGTTGTCCTTTGTTGAAGGCAGGCATTCAGTGCCTGATAGATAACAAAGAGATTTTGTTTGAAAAGACTCCTGTTTCACCTATTCCTGTTGAAGATGTTTCTATCATTACCATTTCCGCCAGTTCTTCCAGGGTCTCCACCAAAAGACCCATTAGAATTACATCAGTTCCAAAAGCAGCTCCTTTAATAATCACAATGCCTGGGCCAGTCCCATATACATCAGACAAAACCATACCATGGAATTATGGAGGGGATGTTTATTACCATGGTATTAAGCAAGACTGTCCGGTCGCCGAAGAGATAAATTCCGAGAAAGAAGACTCCGACGTCAGTAATATTGTCAGAAATTGCTCCCCCAAAAGCAGTTTTTATACCCGTGACTATCCCCGTGGCTGCTCCAAAGGTTACTCCTACACCCATAATCATCTCTGCAAATACTCCAATTGACAAAGCCGTTACAACTCCTGTAATCATTCCTACTGACACTCCTGCTGCCGAGTTAACCGAGGCTCGAGGAAAAGGTGTTATGGTTGAGCCTGTCCAGGCGAAGGCTCAGTCATTGACTATCCCTGAGACCTCCAAGAAGGAAATGGAGGAGATCTTAAAAATTATAAAGATAAGCGACTACGATGTATTTGAACAACTGGGGCAAACTCCCTCTAAGATCTCCATGCTGACATTACTACTATGTTCTGAGGCACATGCAAAAGCCTTGGTGAAGTTCTTAAAAACCGCCCATGTACCTCAAGAAACATCTGCTGATCAATTTCAAGACTGCGTGGCCAGCCTAACTGCAGACAATGGTTTAGGTTTTTCAGATGCTTATCTGACGCCAAGGGGAAGAAAGCATAATGAGGCGTTGCATGTCTCAGTGGAATTTAGGGGCACCACTCTGGCGTATGTTTTGGTGGACACTGGCTCATCTTTGAATGTATTACCCAAAAAAGATCTTGATAGACTTGACTGTGAGAGGTTGACTTTGAAGCCAAGAAACCTAGTGGTAAGGGCTTTTAACGGTTCAAAGAGGATGGTATATGGGGAGGTAGACATTCCCATAAAGGTTGAAAGCCAAACCTTCAATTCAACTTTTTATGTGATGGACATCCGCCCTTCATACTCCTGCCTGCTAGGCCGACCATGGATCTACAATGCTGGCGCTGTTACTTCTACATTGCACCAAATATTGAAGTATCTGGTTCAAGGGAAGATTATCACCGTCCATGAAGAGGAAGAATACATGATCAACCATCTCAATTCCTTCAGATATGTGGAATTGGATGGTGAATTCATTAAAACTCCATTTTCAACACTTTGAAGAGGTCCCTCAAGAGGTGGTAGTGACCAAGGCTGTTCCCAAGATTACAAGGCCTCCACTCCAGATGTCGTCACTAAAAGATACTAAAACAGTGGTGGAAGAAGGTGGATGCACTATCTGGGGACAACTCCCAGATATCCCATATAAGTCTGACAAGTTTGGCCTAAGTTTCACTTCAAGTGCTCAAAAGGCTGTACGCCGTGCCCGTGCTGGAGGGCCACCCTTGAAGATCAACAATCGAGAAGTCAACACAGTGGAAGATGGTGAAGATGGTTGCAACCTGGAGGATTGGATCTTCCCGACTGTCAATGGAGGGCTCAACAATTGGGAGGCTAGAGACTTCGTCCCAATCACTTTCATCCCTTAGTAATTTGTCTTTACATTTTGTTGTCTCTGTAATATTCAAAACAATTCACACTCTTAAAACCTTGTGTCTTACCCGAGGCACAATGGTCCATTTGTAAGGGTTTTTATCTTATTTTTCATATGACATCAATGAATCATGGACGTTTTCGCATTCAAACTTTTGTGCTCATTATTTTTCTTTTACATTTTACTTTCTTTCAAAGATAGCTATACCCTTGCACACACCCACACTCACAATGCAGGTATACATCCATTCTGGATCCCATGGGTAACAATACTGCTATGGCCTTTTGTGACTCTGAGAATCTAATCTACCAAGCCGAAGACGAAGGTGAGGAAGATTGTGAAGTACCAGGGGAACTTGCCAGATTGCTACAACAAGAAGAGAGAACTATTCAGCCTCACGAGGAACCCGTGGATACGATCAACCTATGTACCGAAGAAGATAAAAAAGAGGTCAAAGTGGGTGCCAATCTAGAACCTAGTGTCAAGAAGCGTCTGATTTAGTTGTTGCATGATTATGTCGAAGTCTTTGCCTGGTCATATGAAGACATGCCAGGACTTGATGAAGATATTGTGGTACATCGTCTGCCTACAAGAGAGGATTATCCGCCAATAAAACAAAAAGTTAGCGGCATGAGGACTGATATGTCAGAAAATATTAAAGTAGAAGTCATGAAGCAATTCAACTCTAGATTCTTGGCTGTCACATCTTACCCCCAATGGGTTGCCAATGTTGTCCATGTGCCCAAAAAGTACGGCAAAGTGCGAATGTGTGTGGACTACAGAGATTTGAATAGGGCAAGCCCTAAGGATGATTTTCCACTCCCCCATATTGATATCCTAGTTGACAATACGACACAACACAAAGTTTTTTCCTTCATGGACGGATTATCAGGTTACAACCAAATCAAAATGGCGCCTGTGGACATGGAGAAAACAACATTTGTCACACATTGGGGCATATTCTGTTACAAGGTGATGCCATTCAGACTTAAGAACATTGGGGCAACCTATCAGCATGCCATGGTAGCTCTATTTCACGACATGATACATCATAAAATAGAGGTCTACATAGACGATATGATAGCCAGATCTCAAACAAAAGAAGAGCATCTTGATCACCTACAAAAGCTGTTTGAGAGACTAAAGAAGTACAAGATGAGGTTGAATCCAAACAAATGCACATTTGGGGTACGTTCTGGTAAACTCCTAGGCTTTATCGTCAGTAACAAAGGTATCGAGGTTGATCCTGCCAAAGTTAAAGCGATACAAGAGATGCCTGCTCCTAGCACTGAAAAGGAAGTCAAAGGATTCTTGGGACGTTTGAACTATATTTCCAGATTCATCCCTCACCTGACAGCTACTTGTGAACCAATCTTCAAACTATTAAAGAAAGATCAAGTAGTCAAATGGAATGAAGAGTGCCAAGTTGCTTTTTACAAAATCAAGGAATACATACAAGAGACTCATATGTTAATCCCGCCAGTCGAGGGAAGACCATTGGTCATGTATCTGACTGTTTTAGAAAACTCAATGGGGTGTGTATTAGGGCAGCATGACGAGTGTGGCCAAAAAGAGCATGCTATTTACTCTCTGAGCAAAAAGTTTACCGACTGTGAAACCAGATATTCATTGCTTGAGAAAACTTGCTACGCTCTGGCATGGGCTTCTCACCGGCTAAGACAATATATGTTGACTCATACTACCCTGTTGATATCTAAAATGGATCCGATAAAATACATCTTTGAGAAGCCTGCTCTTTCTGGGAGAATAGCGAGATGGCAGATGACCCTGACAGAATATGACATACAATATACTACCCAGAAAGCCATAAAGGGAAGTGTACTAGCTGATCACATTGCTCACCAAGTTTTGGAAGACTACCAGTCCATGAAGTTTGAATTCCCGGATGAAGACATCATGACATTAGACAAACTATGAAGAAATCAGGCCATATGACGGACCTGAACAAGGATCCCGATGGACCCTGTTCTTTGATGGAGCCTCCAATGCACTCGACAATGGTATCGGTGCTGTACTCATATCTCTAGAAGGGTGTCATACTCCCTTTACTGCCAGACTTTGCTTCAATTGTACAAACAACATGGCGGAATACAAAGCGTGTATCTTCGGTCTCAGAGCTGCCATAGACTTGGGAATCAAATCCTTAGATGTGTTTGGAGACTCAACTTTGGTCATCAGTCAGATCAAAGGGGAATGGGACACTAAACACCCTAACCTTATTCCTTACAAAGAACATGTTTTGACATTGCTACCACATTTTGAGAAGATTACCTTCGAGCATTTCCTGCGAGAAGAAAATCAGCTAGCAGACGCTCTAGCCACAATGTCATCTATGTTTAAACTTAATTGGGATAACAAGGCTCCCCATATCACCATCAAACGAATGGATGAACCAGCACACTATCACGAGATTAATACTGAAGAGGTAGTGGACCAACCTTGGTTTCACAAAGTCAAGAGTTATCTCGAGGCTCAAGAATATCCAGAAGGAGCTTCAATCAATGATAAGAAGTTCTTAAGGAGATTTTCTGCTAAGTTCTTCCTTAGTAATGGCATCCTATACAAACACAAACATGACTCTGTGTTACTTCGGTGCGTAGATAAGGTTGAAGCTGAAAGGATCATGGCTGAATTACACGAAGGCACTTTTGGCACCCATTCCAGTGGGCATACGATGGAAAAGAAAATCCTACGGGCAGGCTATTACTGGTCTACCATGGAAGCAGATTGCTATCAACACTCTCGAACCTTCCATAAGTGTCAGATTTATGCTGACAAGGTGCACGTACCTCCGGTTCCTCTGAATGTCTTGACGGCTCCTTGACCCTTTGCTATGTGGGGAATAAATATGATTAGGGAAATCAAGCCAACAGCCTCTAATGGACACCGCTTCATCCTAGTGGCCATTGACTATTTTACAAAGTGGGTTGAGGCAGCCTCCTTTGCCTCCGTTACCAAGAATGTTGTTGCCCGCTTCATCAAGCAAAATCTTATTTGCCGGTACGGTATCCCGGAAAGGATCATCACTGATAATAGTACAAATCTCAACACACTATGATCACCTCCTTGTGTAAGCAATTCAAGATTCAGCATCACAATTCTTTCCCCTACCGGCCAAAGATGAATGGTGCTGTCGAAGCTGCAAATAAGAACATTAAAAAGGTCATACAAAAAATGACAGTCACGTACAAAGACTGGCATGGGATGCTACCGTTCGCTCTCCACGGATATCGTACCCATGACTCGCACATCAACCGGGGTAACACCCTATTTTCTGGTATACGACATGGAAGCCGTCTTGCCTATTGAGGTTCAGATCCCCTCTCTGAGGATTATGAAGGATGCAGGGCTGAACGAAGACGATTGGATTCAAACTCGACTTGATCAACTGAACTTGATTAATGAGAAGAGACTTACTGCTGTTTGCCATGGTCAAATGTATCAAAAACGGATGATCAAGGCTTTCAACAAGAAAGTCAGACACCAAGTGTATCAAGTTGGGGATCTAGTGATCAAATGCATCATACTGCCACAAGGTGATCCTAGGGGAAAATGGACTCCTACCCATGAAGGACCATTTGTGATCAAAAGCATATTCTCCGGTGGGGCGATGGTCTTGACCACCATGGATGGCGACGACCTACCGCACCCTGCGAATGCAAACATAGTCAAAAGATACTACGCGTAAGAGACCCGCTAGGTTGACATACTTAGGAAAAATAAGGGCATCCCGGCAAACCCAAAAGGTTCAGGAAAAAAATTAGGGATAAAACAAAAAATCTGTACACCCGGCAAGTTGAAAACTAGAAAGGGCGACTTAGGCAAAAAAGGGTTTCCCGGTAGGCTGAAAACCCGAAAGGGCGGTCCAGGCAAAAGTTAGGGAATTAAAGCGTATGACTATGTCCCATTGGATCACTTTACGGACAACCTTTGGCTTCCACTGACAAACTCAGAGTTTCTGATCAATTCAATCAGCTTTGGATAAGGCAACAAATAGACAAGACACTCAGGGATACGAAGGCTATAGCAGAGTGGAAACCCCATGGGATTTTTACACATAGCTATCTTTTCTTTGTATCAAAATTTTCATTTTTCTACGACGTCAATCTCTTACTAGAATGTCTGTCTCCTTGTACGAAAATACTTACTCAAAGTCAATACAAAGATATCTATTTGAAAGTGCAAAAACTATCTATTTTTTCTTTACGCTTATGTTTTGTTTACAAAAACGTCCAATGATTCATTGCTGAACATATGCATTTGAACATAATTGCTGTTTACAAATAAACAAAAGGAAAAAAGGCAATTACTGATGAGTTGAATGATGGGGAAACACCTCTAGGCTATTCCATAAGAAATCCCCACAGTATGTCGTTTAATCCCCAGCGGGACAAAACTCCCATTTATCACTCCCCAGTAGAAGTCTTCAAATTTCTCAGGATTCCCCAAAAGGATTTTACAAGCAGTACACGACATTTCCCTTACAACAAAGTTTATTTCTCTAAGAAGAAATTCATCAACATTTTGACTTCAAAACATGAAGATTTCCATATCCTCAACGGCAGTCATGGATTTATTTTCCCCAACCCAACAGTAGTGCAGCAAACTAGCTCATACACACGTACATTGCATCCATATATCATAAACATTGATAACGAGAATGCATTATACCATGCATTTCATACAACATAAACGTTGAATTTTAGATAACGTTTTTACCTTTTTCAGGATAAGGTTAACAACTACCATTGACCAAATTCCAGAAACTTTTGATACAGTTCAGATACGCACCAGATACGGATGCCATCCTGATACTCATTCAAAGACAACTTCAGATACATTACAAATATGCTCCAGACACGGATTCCATTCTGATACTCATTCAGACTCAGCTTTCAGATACAGTATATATACGATCCAGACACGGATGCCATTCTGATACTCATTCAAAGACAGCTTTTGATACAGTTCAGATATGCACTAGATACGGATGCCATCCTGATACTCATTCAAAGACAACTTCAGATACAGTACAGATACGCTCCAGACACGGATGCCATTCTGATACTCATTCAGACTCAGCTTTCAGATACAGTTCAGATACGCTCTAGACATGGACTCCATTCTGATATTCATTCTTACAGCTCACAAATTACAAAACCAATAATCACTTTTGGATGGCATCTTTTAAGCCCATCTCCAACAACTATACATCATTTCTCCGAATGGCAAATCCGCCAACACTACTATCCAGGCTTTCATCTCTAAGTAACCCTACTATCCAGGTTTTTTCTCCCTTATCTCCAGACAACAGTTTATAACACTGAAAGGCCCAGACCTAACCAGATACGACCAATTTCATATTTCCCCAGTAACTCGCTGTACAACCTAGACCCTAACTAGGTATAAATTCTACTTTCACTCCCTCAATCAAGAGTTAATTCCCCAGTAGAGTAATGGACAACCGAAGCTCCTAGATCTTGCTTTCCAAAGCATAAATCAACATTCCTCGGCAAAGTCCTCCTCAACAACAGGTACATGAATTCTCGCCAAGGAATCTCTTATGCAACCGATATTTTCTGGATGGCATCTTTAAGCCCGTCCCTGAAGATTCCCCGTTGCCTTCCAAATGGCATCTGTAAGCCCATTCCCGACATCACCAATCAGCATTACTTCATACGAGTGCAAATTTCTGGGCACTCTAGTGTTCAATCATCTTCCGCCTTCAAATCATGAAAGGCAGACCAGCCAATCTACATCCTCAGGCTTAAGAAGATTGAATAGGGGCAGCTGTTATACCCCAAAATTTTCCCTCTCATTTCACAAAGGATCAACCTGGACCCTCAGGTTTGCTTCCATCCAATTTCAAGCCATGAATTACAAATTTTCCATGAAATCCATTCACAAGGGCAAAATGGTCATTTGCACACTAAAAAGTCAAACTTTGACTTTTGGATCAAAATCAAGCTTTAAGGATCATATTTCGTCAAGACACGTCGAAATATGAAGTTTGTTTCATCAAGAAGTTCAAAAGTAAAAATTCTAAATACTTAGAATTTCTCTAAGTGTTTAAGAAATATGACAAGCTCAGAACTTCTGATCAGTTTATCACCATGATGAAGGCTGATTCTAGAAGAACTTCCGGCACAAAAGTTATGGATTTCAATAAAATCTAAAACATTGCAGAACAGAACTTCCCCTAGAAATGCTGGAATTTCAAGTTATAAATGTTCAAAGACACGTCCATGAAAATAAAGCACTCAACAAATTCTGAACATTTTCAAGGCAGAGTTGGGTCAGAACTTCTGGACCAGTTTCCATAAAGGTTCGATCAGAGTTTACAGGGGAAATTCAAATAAGGTTATGAAACGTGCTACAAGCTTCTTGGAAAGTCTGAGAGCTCCTTCAGAACATGCTGAAGCAAAGGGATTCAAGGATCAGAAGTTGATTGTCTATTCTAAGTCACGCTGAAGCTGAACTTCTGATCCATATCTTGGGATCCTTGAAACTGTATTTCCCAGTCTTTCTCTTTCCAGAATCCATGGTCAAAAGTACCAGAAGATATTCACAAATAGTCAATCTTTAAATCCCTTGAAATATTGTTTTCTTCAAAAGATGCTTATGAGTGCATGGATGCATGATGCAACAATCACACACAAGATCACACATATAGGGTTCATAGGTTCAACGTCACGATCATGAGGCCGAAGGTACTACCCATAAGGTGTTGGTCTAAAAAGTTATCACCTGCCGAACAAGGTTCTAGAGGTTCCAAGAGTCTACATCCTTCCTTCGGATATTACTAACTTCCTGATTAACTGGTAATTAGTAATATTCTCGAGAAAGACTTGTCCGAGCGTAGTATCGCGTGACAACTATTTTCGGATTACTCCGCCATAGATTCCGCACTACACCTAAAAGGACAAGATGTGTTTGGTATTCTACGGTCCTCAGTTTCAGCAGGCTCCCAGGTCGAAAGCAGTACATCTTCCCGATTACTCGGTAAATGACACTACAGTCAAAGGGGCCTCCACTGAGTGGGGGATCTCATGCCTCCTTTTTTGGGATTACTCCATCAAAGTTAACATGACTATACCGCCCGTCCTACCTTAAAGTTTGCCCAAGTCCGGGTATAGGACTTATGAGTAATCACCAAGCACCCTAAAAACCAGGAAAATCCAAACAAACATATATACAAAATATAACACATAAACAACAATAGCACATATAAAGATATAAATAAAGATAGGCTCAACCCACTTAGGGATGGACCAGCAAGAGGTCAATCTATCCCTAGTGAAGTCGCCATTTTTCTGTAGCGGTAGAAATGTTCAAGACTAATCCATTAGATTGACTAGACTTTATATAAGTCAAAATAAAAATCGCCACCGCGCTTTATTGTTTCCAAAGGAATGGGAAAAGAGCGAATAACCCAAAAAGAGGGGGAAAGATTTAAGGTAAGGGGGTTGGTTATGCAAAGAGAAGGTATTAGCATCCTAAAAATCTACGGTACTCTGTAGGAACCTCTTTGTAAAATCTGTATAATTTGGCTATAAAAATGCGTTATATAAAATGGATGGTGGAGGTGAGAAGAGAAATATTTTTTATGATTTTTGCACCCGCCGCGGTTGCGAACCTTTAGTGCTTACGTACCACCTTTCGTGCAATAGGGGATCAGGGTACATGCAGTTCCTCTTTTAAAAATTTAAACAAAAGTGTGTTGGTTGATTTTAAGAGATAAGACATTATCGTCATTGTCCGTGTGGAAAACATACTTACTACTCACAATCATGAGAAAGGAGAATTTGCATCATCTCAAAGTGGAGGATATGACTTTGATTTTAAAATCAACAATGCCTCACTCAACACCCAAGTGGAAAATATCTCACTTCACTACATATTGTAGAAGTATAGTTGTTTGAATCACTACAAGGATTGACACGAGTCTAACCTTTTGAGAAAAGTTTTAAAATAAAGGCCAAAGTGGCAAAATGATTTGAAATGAGATTATTTAACTTTTTAGTGTTCTCACAAAAATGTCAAGATATTATTAGATTGATTGGAATTTATTTATGAAAATATTTTGAAAATGCATGGACCTAAGTCCAAGTTTATTATGAAAGTGGTTTAAGTTTCAAAAACAAGAAGAGTTTTCAAAAGAAGGGAGAAGATTTTTGAATTAAAGAAGATGGTAGGAGAAGAAGAGACTATCCTAAAGCATAAGGTAAAAGCTAAGGATAAGAACCATCTAACCAACAAGAAGCCAAAAACTTGACATTATGAGCCAAGATAAAATTCCCATTCTTTGGATTGAAACCAAGCAAGCAAAGATACTAGACCTCTTCAATTGCATTAAGTCTTCAAAAATTGGATAGAGTAACAACTGTATACGGGTGAATTCCAGATTACAAACAAAGGATGTAATCACAAAAACCTGCACACAAAAAAAAAAACAAACCAATGTCTTGAGATAAACCTCAAGAGCTCCAGACAAAATAATCAGATAAAGTCACAAAGTCTCCAAGATAGGCCTAGGTTTCTAATCCTAAGTACAAGAAATAGTCCCATGCTCCATCATGCCAAGGATAGTAACCAAATAGTCCAAGTACCATTAAGATTTTTTTAGGGGTTATGTTGATTATTAAGTATCTTGAGAAAAAGAAAAGAAAAGCTCAAGTGAGCAAAGTACAAATGACAAGAAAATAAATGCTCAAATGAGCAAAGATAAAAATGGCACGAAATAAAAAATGCTAAAAAATAAATAGTGCATAAATCATAAAAGATTAAAAGTATAAAATAAAATAAGTTAATAATTAGTGGTTAGTTGGGTGATCATCTTGAAACGTGCATTTGGAACTCATTAGAGGATTGGTAGAACCAAAGCCTCCACACAACAAGTTGAATTTTCTTTTTGTCAAGTATATCATCCATTTGGAATTCTCATAAGTACCATTTAATGATCAACGATGTTTAAGTGATCCGCGTTGACCAAAGGTGTTGTAGATCCATTAGAGGATTGGTAGAACCAAAGCCTCCACACAATGAATCTCAAGGTTATTGGATCAAAGAGATCAAATTAACATACTTGGGCTTGCAATCATAAGTTTGGGCCACAAATGATCTTTTATTCGAATTGGGACAAAATTTAGTGCTATGTTAAGCAATCTTAAGTGGACTTATATAGAAGTCGCACCTATTTTGAGGCCGATCAATAACAATCTATGCACCATTTGTTTTGAGACATGATATAGAGATCATGCTCCAACAACATTTAGTGCAATGAGAAGGGGATGAGATGAAGAGGAATTAGGGTAAAAAGGGAAACCACATTTGGATTAAAAATTTAATCAAACTATTATTAAAATCATCCATCCATTTTTTATGGAGTTAAACTCAACAACATGGATCCAATGATGTTAATAAAGTCATGATCAAAAAATCAACCCAAGGCAGCCAGAAAATAATCACAAAATAATAATATATTTAATATATACATTAAAAGGTTTAAAAGTGTTTAAAAAATGGAAAATGATGAGGAAAATATCAATTATATTCAAATTAATCCAGAAATGAAAAATAAGACCATAAAAAAAAAACAGAAAATAGGTCAAGTAATTTTACAAAATTTTTGGTAATTTTTAAAAGTTAGAAACTATTTTTAAAAATTAAAATAAATGGGTAAAATAAATAAAAATAGTAAAAAATAGTAAAGTCAGAAACAAAAATAAAATAAGGTCACCAATATTTGTCACAATATCATTGGATCATTCCATAATTTTTTCAGAATTTTAAAATGTGTAAAAATATTGTTAAACAAATCAAATAAGTGTAAAATTCATAAAAAATACCTAAACAAAAAATTAAATTATGAAAAAATAAAATCAGAAAGAGAATAATCAAAAATATTTTTCATAATTTTTTGGACTAAAAATGAATTTTCTATGATTTTTTGAAATTTAAAACAATTAAAATATAAAAATCAGAAAACGAAAATAAAAGAAAAATATGTGGACCATTGGATGAGAGTCAAAACGCGTTAGTAATCAAATCCAAGGGATCTAGCGCACTGTGCATATCATGGTCTTTAATGAATAATATACAGAATCATTAAATAAATCAGAATTTGAAAATAACAAATGTCACGCTATCATTGGTTAGAAGATGACACGTTGGTCATCTTCAACCTCCAACCCTCACGAATTACAAGTCTCTCAAACTGTAAAATCAAAAGCTCAGACCTATGTCATTCGTTTTGTCTCTTCAAGACGAAGACAACCACACCCTCACGACAAATTTATATAAACTGTAACTCAAGCAATTTGGAAAGAATGTTTTGAAAAGGGATTTGAAAATTCATGGTCAAAACGTGCTTCCAGATGAAAGTAAGTGTTGCGACTAGAACCAGGGCAATGAGAGCAACACAATGATACCAAAGTTTTGAAGAATTAATGAAGGAATCTACCTATTGAAGTTGAGTTGCAGAGCTCTGAAACTGGACTGCTATGGAGCAATGTAGGGCACGATTCTTGAATGTAATTATATGGTTAGCTTCAGGGAAGATCAAGGAAGGTGAATTGATGGAAAAAATGGATTGAAAAAGGCTTGAGAATAGGATTCGAAGTGACTGAATTCTGAGTTGTGAAGCAAGTTTGGCAGGGTGATTCTGGCTATCTAAGCTTGCGAAATTGGATGGGGGTTGACCCTCTATTTATAGGGAATCAAATGGAATGTTCAAGCGTGTGAAATGATGAAGTTTGGAGGGAAATCGTGTGAGCCTGATGCACGAGCAAAGTGTGATCTGATTTGCATCAAAACTCATCTAATCCATGCGTTTCAATGCTCTAATCCACTTTGGCAACTTGGTTAGACATGTTTAGATCACAAACGCGTGCTAATTTAATGTTTAAAGGCCAAAACATGAGTTTCAAATTCTGACTTATGGAGAAACTTCAGTTCCAAGCTACCAAGTTCAATCCAATGGCATTTCCACCTCAAGGAGTCTTATGGCAAAATTCTTGATGCTTTGGAAAGATGAGGTAACAGGCTTTGCAATGGAAAAAGAATGGAATCAAATGGATGCTTGACCTGAAAGTTACATGGATTCAAAGTTGAAGAAAAAGAGTTGACTTTCCATACTTAGAAATATTTCAAATTCTTCTTTAAAAAATGACCTATAATCTCTTGCATCCAAACATGGCCTTCCACTTAGAATTTGCTCTTGACCAAAAAAGATGGAATTAAGTAGATCTCTTGAATGGAATTTTTCAATTTGAACCACTCAACATATCCAAAAATTGAGCAAGTTATGACTTGTTGAAGTTGGCCAAAAATCATGAAATGACCTATAATCTCTTGCATTCTTAAGGAAACTTCCATCCATTTTCTTACTTTGCACATAAAAGAAGGCATGCAGTACACATCCTTAGGATCATCATGAAAAAAGAATGGGTTCAAGGTGATAAAAATTGACCAAGTTATGACCAATTGAAGTCACATATGGTGAATTTGGGATTCATCTGAATGACTTGTAATCTTCCCTCTTCACCAAGTTCCTTCCACATGAAAACTCCTTGGAACTTTTGAAGTGATTTGTTGGTAACTCATTGAAGAGCGTGATGTCTTTGGAATCACTCAAAAATACCAAAAGATGAGCAAGATACACTCCTTTGAAGTCCAAAACCCTAGCCTCTAAATCAAGAGAATGCTTGGTGGAACTTTGGCAAGTTTGAACAAACTTTTTGTGCCAATATTCTTCCTTTGTTAATAGAAATTGTTGAGAATGATGATGAGGACTCATGGACACCAAAACCACTTCCATACCAACTTCCAAACAAACTTTAATGGTGACGTTTAAATTTCTCAACCTATTGACTAGGGCATGGAAATAAACTCATGAACCCATGAGGCAACTTGCTAAAACTCAATGCCTTTACCTACATTATTAACAAGTAAGACAAACCAATATTGCATTTGTTAATTAGAGAGAAAACCAAAGCAAAATATACATGATCACAAAAGAAAACAAGTTAAGGTGCTTGGTAATTCCTCAAAGAGCAAAGCTAAAGATAGATAGAAGAACCAAAAGCCCTAATGTGATTTTGTTGTGATTGAACTAATATGGTATGATGAAGGAATATTAGGGGCAAAAATTGGGGTACAACAGCTGCCCTTATTTAAGTTTCTTCTATCCGGAGATACAAAGGTTAAAAATCTTCGTGTTGACGTGATCGAAGATACTTAAATACAAAACAAACCCTATTATTGGCCCTAAGATGCCATGCAAATGCTTATGCATATGAATGCATATGAACAAAACCAAAGAGACGCAAAGTAACATTGAGGATGTAACAAAAATGAAGAAACAAAGGAGCAACCCCACTAGGAAAATAAATCACTGGTGAATCACAAGAACAGAATCAAAGAGGAAGATAATAAGCATCGACATTCTCTGCTGATGTACTACCGATGTTCACTGAAGGTAGAAAGAGAAAATATATCAAACCACCGCCGTTCACTGACGATGAACTATCAACGTTCACTGAAGATAGCAAAAAGATAACAAACACCGACGTTCACTGCCGATGTACTACCAACGTTCACTGAAGGTAGCAAAAAGATAACAAACACCGACGTTCACTACTGATGTACTACCAACATTCACTGAAGGTAGAAAGAGAAAATATATCAAACCACTGCCGTTCACTGACGATGAACTATCAACGTTCACTGAAGATAGCAAAAAGATAACAAACATCGACGTTCACTGCCGATGTACTACCAACGTTCACTGAAAGTAGAAAGTGAAAATATATCAAACCACCGCCGTTCACTGACGATGAACTATCAACGTTCACTGAAGATAGCAAAAAGATAATAAACACCAATGTTCACTGCCGATGTACTACCAACATTCACTGAAGGTAGAAAGAGAAAATATATCAAACCACCGCCGTTCACTGACGATGAACTATCAACATTCACTGAAGATAGCAAAAAGATAATAAACACCAACATTCACTGAAGATGTGCTACCAACGTTCACTGAAGGTAGAAAGAGAAAATATATCAAACCACCTCCGTTTACTAACAATGACAAAATGATAATAAACACCGACGTTCACTGCCGATGTACTACCAACATTCACTGAAGGTAGAAAGAGAAAATATATCAAGTTTCCCCAAGATTCTGGTGTTTTGCCAAGAACGGGTCTCAACTTCTTCTTTAACCAAGGAAATCTTCCTGGAAAGGGTAATACGTAAGCTGTATCAAATAAAGAGACTTCCACTCATTGTCTAGGGTAATTCCAAAGAGAAATGACTTTCTGGGGATAACAATATCACTTCCCGGGGAAATGCCACGATATTCATGCTGAGGAGATAAAGTCTTCTCGTGCAAAATAAATGCACAAACCAAAACTCAAAGTTTTCAGAAATCCATAATAAATGATGTCGTCATGTAGCCACAAATCCAATTCAGAAATCAACTAGAGCAAGACGGCTAATGCAGATACATCTTTTGAGAAATAAACTCAAGAGGGAAAACCAAATTCAACTAAGAAAAAAGCGTTGCAGGAAAGGTCAGAACACAATGTGAATGAATGATGGTTTTTAGTCATGCATGATGTATGTATAAATGTATGAGTGTTATCGTGCATATGCTGGTAAAAGGATACATAATCAGTACAAACAAACAAAACCGCCTCAAGTACTAACAATAATGGGCTAAAATTCAACCAGAAAGATCAATTCAAGAAAGGTAAAAGCAACTGCGGAAACCAAACCCATTGCCTGCCTTAACTTTCCTGAGGAGAAGCATAATCCGTATGTAGCCAAATCAAACAAATACCGGGATAGAACATCTTTTTTCCCAGTTTCATTGGAGAAAGCAGTTTTCCAAAAGCAACATGCCTACTGGAGATTGCAAGACCAGCCTCAAATAAAGCAGACTAACGCCGAAACAACCAAACCTCACTGGGGACTTCGAGCTCACCTCCCTGGAGAAAACTGCGGATTGAAATTTTTTAACACAAACACTCATTCCAACAAGAGATGCCCTGGGATAATCTTCCCGAGAAATCAAGAAGTCAACATTAATGCCAAAACTGCAAAAAGAGCGACATCTCAGCACACTGAGGGAGTAAAACCTTTCATCATATGAGGGAAAACTTGCTGGGGATTATGGGACTGAGACTTCTATCCATGCAAACCCAAAAAAAGTGAATCAATACTTGATTGGGGATAATGGGATCACAAACCCAATTGTACCTTGCACCCACTGAAATCGTCTCTAACTATCTGAGAAACACACAAGGATTGCGCACATACCAGCAAAATGACCTGAGAAAACCTTCATGAAGGGAGTAAATCTTCTTAAAATAACCTGAGTTTGTTCATTCTTAGGATCACCATTCTTGTTGTCATTGTTTCATCACAAATCCCAAAGTAAATTGAATTGTAAAGATCTCTTCTCTTTTTTTTGAAAAGTCAATTTTGCTTTTTTTTATTTAAATATTTTTTCTTTAACAGTTATTATCAGTAATAAATGATGTCTTTGCAAACTAAATAAAAATAAGAACATCAAGGATTGGGTAAAAGCTCGAATTTCATTAATAGAATGGTAGTCTGCGAATGGCGAGACTCCATAGATGATTACAAAGTTTGGGAAATGGCAATACATAATGGAAAGGATACATTGAGATACAATGACCACTATCCCCCTAACAACTTTTGAAATCCCGAGCAGCAGCTTTTGTTGAAGTATGGTGAGGATCTGAGAAGATTGTTTCTTTAACGATCAAGTCTTGTCTGACGTAGTTACTTGCCAAGGAAATCCCTAACTTTTTCCTAAACTGTCCTTGCAGGTTTTCAACTTAGCAGGAAATTTATTTTGTTTATGTCTCTAATTTTTGCCTAGACCGCCCTTTCGGGTTTTCGGCCTACCGAGACGCTCCTTTTTTGCCTAAGCCGCCCTTTCGAGTTTTCAACTTAGAGAGCTGTTCTTTTATTTCTTTAGGCAAAGTATTTCTTGACTGCGTCAGCATTCATGGGACGTGGGAACTCCTCGCCATCCATAGTTTCAAGAATTAATGCACCACCAAAGAAGGCTTTCTTGACAACATACGGGCCTTCAAAATTGGGAGTCCACTTGCCCCTAGAATCAGTGTTGAAAGACATGATCTTCCTGAGCACGAGGTCTCTTCTGAATTCACGAGGTTTGACCTTTTTATCAAAAGCTTTCTTCATTCTTTTCTGATATAACTGCCCATGACATAAAGCTGTCATCCTCTTCTCTTTAATCAAATTCAATTGGTCAAACCTGTTCTGGACCCATTCAGCCTCTGTCAACTTGGCTTCCATTATCACCCGCAACGAGGGAATCTCTACCTCGACAGGGAGTACATATTCCATTCCATACACTAGGGAGAATGGGGTTGCTCCTGTTGAAGTGCGAACATATGTTTGATATCCATGCAGAGAAAAAGGGAGCATTTCATGCCAATCCTTATAAGTGATAACCATTTTCTGGATGATCTTCTTGATATTCTTATTAGCAGCTTCAACAGCCCCATTCATCTTTGGCCTGTATGGAGATGAATTGTGATGGACAATCTTAAATTCTTCGCATAGTTCTGTCATCATCTTGTTATTTAAATTAGAGCCATTGTCAGTGATGATTATGCTCGGCACACCATACCGGCATATAAGATTGTTTTTGATGAAACACACAACCACCTGTTTGGTAACATTCACATATGATGCAGCCTCTACCCATTCGGTAAAGTAGTCAATTGCTACCAGGATGAAACAATGTCCATTCGAAGCTTTGGGTTCTATTATCCCGATCATGTCAATAACCCACATAGAGAAAGGCCGTAGGGAGGAAATCACATGGAGAAGTGTCAGAGGCACATGGATCTTATCTTTGTAAATCTGGAATTTATGGCACTTTGCAAATTTGTAACAATCAGATTCCATTGTCAACCAATAATAACCTGCCCTTAGCATCTTTTTAGCCATTGAATATTCATTAGCACGAGTGCCAAATGAGCCTTCATGGATCTCATGCATCAACATGTCTGCTTCGTGTCTATCCACGCATCTGAGCAAGACCATGTCATAATTTTTCTTGTATAACACATTTTCATTGAGGAAGAAACTACCTGCCAATCTCGTCAGTGTCTTTCTATCTTTCTTCGACGCATCAAACGGGTATTCTTGAGTCTGAAGAAAATGCTTGATATCATAATACCAAGGTTTTTCATCTGCAACCTCCTTTGTTGTAAACATATGGGCGGGCCTATCTAGCCGTCGAACTATAATTCAGGGTATATCATTCCAAACATTTACTCGGTACATGGAAGCCAGAGTTGCCAGAGCATCTTCCATTTGACTTTCATCTCTAGGGATGTGATGGAATTTAACTTTATTGAAGATGGGTAGTAATCTTTTAGCATAATCTTTGTTAGGGATCAAACCAGGGTGACGAGTGTCCCATTCTCCTTTAATCTGATTTATTACCAAAGTCGAATCGCCATACACATCTAGAATTTTGATTCTGAGATCAATAGCTTCCTCAAGACCCATGATGCAAGCCTCATATTCTGCCATATTATTAGTGCAATCAAATGTTAACCTCGCGGTAAAAGGAATATGTGATCCATGAGGAGTAACAATCACAACACCAATTCCTTTACCATAAGTATTCACAGCTCCTTCAAATACCATACTCCAACGAGATTTAGGGTCGGGGCCCTCCTCAGGCAATGGTTCATCACAATCTTTCACTTTCAAGAACATCACATCTTCATTGGGGAATTCATATTCTGCAGACTGATGATCTTCCACCGGCTGGTGAGCAAGGTAATCTGCCAACACACTACTTTTGATAGCCTTTTGAGTGCGGTACTCGATATCATATTCAGATAACAACATCTGCCAGCGGGAAATTCTCCTAGTAAGAGCAGGCTTTTCAAAAATATACTTGATTGGATCCATTTTGGAGATCAACCAAGTGGTATGATTCAACATATATTGCCGCAAACGCTTTGCCGCCCAGGCCAAAGCGCAACATGTCTTTTCTAGCATGGAATACCGCGACTCACAATCAGTGAACTTTTTGCTAAGATAATAAATGGAGAACTCTTTCTTTCCCGTTTCATCCTGTTGTCCCAAAATACAACCCATGGATTTATCTAACACTGTTAGATACATAATCAACGGTCTTCCTTCTACGGTAGGGAGCAAGATAGGAGGTTAATAAGACACTCTTTAATACTTTCAAATGCCTTTTGGTAGTCATCCGTCCATACACAACCTTGATATTTATTTAACAACTTAAAGATCAGTTCACACGTTGCAGTCATGTGGGAAATAAATCTGGAGATATAATTCAAATGCCCGAGGAAACCCCTGACTTTCTTTTCAGTTCTTGGTGCAGGCATTTCTTGAATTGCTTTGACTTTGTCAGGGTCAACTTCAATTTCTTTCTGGCTAACAATAAAACCCAACAATTTCCCCGATCTAACTCCGAAGGTGCATTTATTTGGATTCAAGCGGAGACGATACTTCCTCAAACGCTGAAACAACTTCAACAAATCTTCTATATGCCCTTCTTCAGTTTGGGATTTGGCAATCATATCATCAACATATACTTCAATTTCTTTATGCATCAGATCATGGAATGGGGTTGTCATAGCCCTCTAGTACGTTTCACCAGCGTTCTTCAACCCGAAGGGCATCACTCTGTAATAGAATGTTCCCCAGGGTGTGATAAACGTTGTTTTTTCCATGTCCTCTAGAGCCATTATTATTTGATTATACCCGGAAAATCCATCCATGAACGAGAATACCTTGAATTTTTCTATGCTATCCACTAACATGTCGATGTGAGGCAATGGAAAATCATCTTTTGGACTAGCTTTATTTAGATCTCTGTAATCTACGCACATGCGGAATTTTCCGTCTTTTTTCAGTACTGGGATAATATTGGAAATCCACTGAGGATACGCTGACGTCACAAGAAAACCATCATTAATCTGATTTAGGACCTCCTCTTTGATCTTTACTGCCATATCCAGGTGGGTTCTTCTCAATTTTTGTTTAACTGGCGGACACTCTGGCTTCAACGATAAACGATGCTCGACAATGTCTGTATCTAGACCAGGCATATCTTGATAAGACCAAGAAAAAATATCCACATATTCTTTCGACAACTCAATCAACCCGCTCTTTACATCAGGATGCAACGATGCTCCAATCTTGACTTCCTTCGGATCTTCTTCTGAACCCAAATTAACCACTTCCAAAGGCTCTTTATATGGCTGAATGGTATTTTCCTCGTGCTCAAGCAACTGTGAGACCTCTTCTGGAATCTAATCATAATCTTCTTCTTCAGCCCCAAACACAGGACATTCAAAGTTGGGAGAGGGTGCAGGGTCATTGTATTCAACATGTTTTTTAATTAATCTGCACATGTGATTTATGATTACTTTTAGAAACTGACACATATAACAAGTGATCATGCAGATTAATTTTCAGTTATTATTTATTTTGAAAGGTTTTTTTATTTTATTTATTTTATTACCATTTCCCAAGAAAAAGCAGAAAATAAAAGACATAATTTTGGAAGCAAAGACAACTTTTATTAATGATCTTAACAATTATAACAAACAAATAAGCCTACAACATTAATACTTCCACCTTGGGCAGAGTGAAAGCCTTTCAAAAGAAATAAAAAAATTAGCAAAAAAAATTACTTTGAAACATGTATGCAAGAAGGAATATCAATGGTGACCCAATTCTGAACTCAGACTCCATGCGTCACATAATTTGGTACTTCCTGTTCTGCTTCATCCTCTTCAACAACATTAATTCCAGAACCAATTGGATGGAAGTAGCCTCCACTGCAGAAAACATCATGATAACTATTCACAGAAGACTTTGACTTCAAACTTCCGCCTTTGCCATTCCTCGAAGAGAAACCTAAACCAGTTTTGTTCTTGTTCACGGGTGGATCCACAAGTCGTCCCCAAACTGTATTATGACCATTACGCACAACCTGCTGCGCGTCCTTCAGCGAAACCACATAATTCTCATTCTTCCTTATGTTGTCAATGGATATGTCTTGGAACTGGATTCGAACAGCAACCTCATCCGCTTCTACAATACTGAACGAGGATAGATGGGATATCAACAACGCCTGCTCCCCATTTATGATCACTACCATCCCTTCACGCATAAATTTTAGCTTCTGATGCAGAGTTGAAGTGACAACCCCTGCTTCGTGTATCCATGGTCGTCCTAGCAAACAGCTATATGCGGGAATAATGTCCATTACCTGTAAGGTTATCAAGAACAAATGTGGTCCTATATGGATGGGCAAGTCCACTTCACCGATGACAGATTTCCTCAACCCATCAAAATCTTTCACAATGATGCCACTCGGGCGCATAGGTATTCCCTGATACTTTAACTTCATGAGGGTACTTCTTGGTATAACATTCAATGCGGATCCGTTATCAATTAGCACATTGGGTAGAGAGTAATTCTTGTAATTTATAGATATGTGGAGGGCCAGGTTGTGATTCCTCCCTTCATCTGGTAACTTATCATCGCAGAAACTCAAGTTGTTACATGACGTAATGTTTCCAATTACGCTGCTGAATTGATCTAACGACAAGTCATTCTCTACAAAAGCTTGGTCTGTTACTCTCATCAGTGATCCTCTATGAGAAGAGGAATTCATCAATAAAGCTAAGATGGATATCTTTGAAGGAGTCTGCAATAGTTTATCTACAACTTTGTAGTCACTCATCTTAATTATCTTCAAGATATCATCCACTTCTTTCTCTAATGTGGCTCCACTAGTCTCTCCCGCAGTCTTCTTAGGCTCATCGTTCTCAGCAATTTTCTTCCCAACAACAACATCTCTTTGAATTACCGGCGCAAACACACGACCACTACGGGTCACCCTGCTATTATTAGCTATATTTCCAACTTATGGCATTGGCTGGATGGGAATTTCCACCCCATTTTCTAAGATTGTAGCGTTGTATTTGTAAGGCACAACCTTATCTGATTTATAGGGAACAAGTCCTGGCAGACTAATTACCAATGGGGTAACAGCTGGTTTGCTATGGTACTCCACCTCAAGATGAGCGGGTGCACCAAAACAAGGTACGACGACGTTTACACCTTCCTCAACACAATCAACCATCAAAAGGTCATTTCCGACAAACAAATCTTCGTCTGAAGAGAAATACTCATCCGCGGAGGCGTACTCTTCCTCTGACTCTTCTCCCATCAAACAAACTTCAACCATATCAATCTCGTGATAATCATCTCTCCGACCTGTGATCTTGATAGTTCTATTGTTTAACAGCAATTGAACACCCTCCCTCACAATAGAACATCCTCGGGGGTCTCGACAACAAACTATGCAAGATCCATATTGGCGTTCCCTCTGACCAGAAGTACGACAGAAAGTGGCATGCAACTGCACGAGATCTTCATTCAAATGCTCCACTTCAAAAATTCTGAATTCACCTGGACATCCAAACACCATATTCACTTCCTCTTCATATTCTGCCCTAGTCATAATTATATGAATTAGACCTTCATCCATCATCTCCTGTAAATCAGCCTTTATCTTCTCGCAACCCTGTATGTTTGTACTGCAAATAGCATAACCGGTGTGATCATGCGTATAATAACTGAATTCACAGAGGTCTGCATGCATTTTCACTAAATACCCTCTAACCAGATTAATGTCAAAAATTTGGAAGTCACATGGACAACCGACCACCATATTCACAGCACTCACTCCCCCGTGCTTGGGCAGAGGATTGTCTTTCACATTAGGTCCCATGTCTTTGAAAGATAGAATTCCAAACTTCACCAACCTTTGCACTTCAGTCCTCAAAGGATAACAATTTTCAACACTATGCCCTAGTGCTCCCTGATGAAAGGAACACGTCTGGTCCGCTTTGTAATACCAAGGCAATGGTGATGGTACTGCTAGAGGTGATCGTGTCTGGACCAACTGCTTCCGAATCAATGCTGGTAGTAGCTCTGCATAACTCAATGGAATAGGGTCGTAGTTCTCCCTTCTCTGATTATTCCCTTGGTTCCCCTGCTGGGACTGTCTTTGATACGCAACGGTAGTCAGAGCGGTATTCATAACAGGAGTCACTGAGGCAACTTGATGGTGACGTTGATAATTTCTTCTAGGAGCGTTTACCCTCCTCTCTTGCATAACAACATTGGTATCCCCTTCTTTCTTCTTTGTAAACCCATAAGCTGGCTTTTTCACACCTCCGGATCCTTCATCCTTTGTCAAACGGCCTTCTCTTACTGCCTCTTCTAAGCGGACACCCATCCCGACCATCTTTGTAAAATCACTTGGGGCACTTGCTTCCATTCTTTCATAGTAGAAAGCGCTTAGCGTCTTCAGAAATTTTTTAGTCATTTCCTTCTCCTCCATGGGAGGAATCACTTGTGCAGCCACTTCGCGCCATCTCTGCGCATACTCTTTGAACGATTCTCCATCTTTCTGAACCATGGCCCTAAGCTGGTCACGGTCAGGCGCCATGTCTACATTGTACTTGTATTGTTTAATGAATTCTTCTCCCAAATCATTAAAGGTATGGATGTTGGCGCTGTCTAAACTCATGTACCATTTCATCGATGCGCCGGTCAGACTATCTTGGAAAAAGTGAATTAGCAGACGCTGATCATCGGTGTGAGTAGACATTCTCCTCACGTACATCACCAAGTGAGCACGAGGGCAAGTGTTGCCCTTGTACTTTTCAAACTATGGGACCTTGAATTTAGCAGGCACTTTAACATTCGGGACCAAACACAACTCATTCACATTCTGCCCAAATAGCTCTTTTCCCTTAAGAGCCTTCATCTCTCTTTGCATTCTATCAAACTGCTCTTGGAAATCATCCATTCTGTCATAAAGACCCAAGTCTTCACTTGGCGGAGGGAAAGGACGACATACATCTTCATTAACAAACGAAACCAAATTCATCGAAGGAGGTACAGCAGGAACAGTATGCACCACAAGAGGTGCTAGAGTAACAACATTTGGAACCACTGGAGCATCTTGGGGGCCCAAATTGAAACCTTCAGGTGCAAAATTCTATGGCATTCCCCATGGATAACCCTGGGGCATGCAGTTTTGAATAACAGTCAGATTAATGGATACAGGAATAGTAGGAACTTCAGCATTTGCCCTTGTTGGTTGAGGTTGAATACTCGATGGATGATTCTGAGCAACCACCAAAGTTTCCATCAGAGAAGTCAAGTTTTCCAAACCAGCCTTCAACGCATAAAATTCTTCGCGTAGCTCGCGATTCTCCTGTTCCAATTTGTCTATCTTCTTTCTGAAGTTAGCCCGAGTGTTGTAGTGATGAGTCAGCTTGCTGAACGAAGTAAAAAGCTGGGTAAGGTACCTGGATATGCATAGTAAATGCAAGAAATATGTGCAATATGATGCATGGCATGCAATGCACATGATTATTTTTGCTTTATTATTTAATATTTCAAGGGATTTAACGTTTATAGACATATTGCAAACATCAAAATAATAACACATTTGAAATACTGAATTTTTATTATTATAATAACTTCAAAAATGGATTACAAGTTTAAATCATCCCAAGTACAAGGTGAAAATACAATCTAAAAATCCAGAGATCGATCTGTATGTTGGCGCTTCCCTGTGAGCCTGGTAATCTGAGCCCTCAACCTCTAGTTTTCTTCTACGTGCCTGATGGCAATTTCCTTCCAATCCTCTAAAGCAGGAAGTGAGTGATCAGCACCTATTTGAGGCTTAGGAGAAAATAAATCCCCTTGCCTCTCTATAGACTACACCGCTCGACTCTCAAGGATCTCGATCAAATCGTCTTTCTCCTTCCGGTCTGCTCTGTAGGAACTCTCTAAAGTATGGAACTTATTCTTCCAAGCATCCCTTTCCTGTTGCATCCTAACCAAAGCAAGCTGCAACTCTTCTAGATCATCTAATAAGGGAGGAGTGGTCTTCACAAATAGATCAGGCATGGGTGTCTCCCGAGTATACGACATCTTCAACTGAATGGCTCTTGATCGGACCCACTGAAGATATGGCTCCGAAGAAACAACACCCCTAGGTCCCAAATCCTTCCTACTCTTCTTATGAATGTGACGCCAGGCCTTTGCAATCTGCTCCCTAGCTTCCCTATAGTCTTCTCCTTCCTTCAGAAAGAAACTACTCAAATGAATGCTATTCGATTTATCCCTCATCGATAACTAAGCTCTCGCCGTGCAAGAACAAGGTTATAGTTAATTCCTCCTTTTGTACAAAGAAGAGGCACATTGGGGAAACTACCACAACTGTCAATAATCTCTATATCCTGGTAAGCTCGATGATACAAATCAATATACGAGTGAGTAAGTTCCATGATCTTAGGAGCCCAACGGGGTTCCTTCTTGGCATCCCAAAAAGCATCAGACTAAGGCATATGAGAGATGAACCACCGGTACAACAAAGGCATGCAACAGATAATCATTTCCCCATGATAAGAACTCTGAAGATGAACAGAATAATAAGCATCACCCAACAGTGTAGGAATTGGGTTTCCAATCATGAAAATCCCGATAACGTTAATGTCGACAAACTTGTCCACATTAGGAAATAAGAACAGTCCGTAAGCAAGTAGAGCAAAGATGGCCTCAAAAGCAACCGTACTCTTCATTCTGGAAAAGTAACGAGCTTTCTCCAATAAGAACTGAGCTGGTAATCCTATAATCCCTCCTTTGGTAGTCATATGGGCTTCCACCTCAGAATTCCCCAAATGAATCAAAGCATCTATCTCATGTGGTTTTGGCTCACCCTCCAAACCAGTAAAAGGAACACGATCGATAATGGGTAAATCCAATAGATAGGAATATTCCTCCAGTGTAGGCATCAACTGATAATCGGGAAAAGTAAAGCAGTGATACACCGGATCATAGAACTGGACCAAGGTCGAGAGAATACCCTCCTTCATCTTCAACTTCATGAGAGGAATAATGGATCCATACTTCTTCCGAAAGTCTGCAAAACACTCGATCTCTGGAATTAGACTGATCAACTCGTCTATTTTGGGATCCTTGAAACTGTATTTCCCGGTCTTTCTCTTTCTAGAATCCATGGTTAAAAGTACCTGAGATATTCACTAATAGTCAACCTTTAAATCCCTTGAAATATTGTTTTCTTCAAAAGATGCTTATGAGTGCATGGATGCATGATGCAACAATCACACACAAGATCACACATATAGGGTTCATAGGTTCAACGTCACTAGCATGAGGTCGAAGGTACTACCCATAAGGTGTTGGTCTAAAAGTTATCACCTACTGAACATGGTTCTAGAGGTTCCAAGAGTCTACATCCTTCCTTTAGATATTACCAACTTCCCGATTAACTCGGTAATTAGTAATATTCTACAGAAAGACTCGTCCGAGCGTAGTATCACGTGACAACTATTTCCAGATTACTCCGTCATAGCTTCCGCACTACACCTAAAAGGCCAAGATATGTTTGGTATTCTACGGTCCTCAGTTTCAGCAGGCTCCCAGGTCAAAAGCAGTATGTCTTCCCGATTACTCGGTAAACGACACTACAGTCAAAGGGGCCTCCACTGAGTGGGGGATCTCATGCCTCCTTTTTTGGGATTACTCCCTCAAAGTTAACATGACTATACCGCCCATCCTATCTTAAAGTTTTCCCAAGTCCGGATATAGGACTTATGAGTAATCACCAAGCACCCTGAAAACCAGGAAAATCCAAACAAACATATATACAAAATATAACACATAAACAACAATAGAACACATACAGATATAAACAAAGATAGGCTCAACCCACTTAGGGATGGACCAGCAAGAGGTCAATCTATCCCCAGTGAAGTCGCCATTTTTCTGTAGTGGTATAAATGTTCAAGACTAAGCCATTCGATTGACTAGACTTTATACAAGTCAAAATAAAAATTGCCACCGCGCTTTATTGTTTCCAAAGGAATGGGAAAAGAGCTAATAAACCAAAAAGAGGGGGACAAATTCAAGGTAAGGGGGTTGGTTATGCAAAGGGAAGGTATTAGCACCCTAAACATCTATGATACTCCGCAGGAACCTCTTTGTAAAATCTGTATATTTTGGCTATAAAAAATGTGTTGTATAAAATGAATGGTGGAGGTGAGAAGAGAAATATTTTTTATGATTTTTTCACCCGCCGCGGTTGCGAACCTTTAGTGCCTACGTACCACCTTTCGTGCAATAGGGGATCAGGGTACACGTAGTTCCTCTTTTAAAAATTTGAAACAAAAGTGTGTTGGTTGATTTTAAGAGATAAGACATTATCGTCATTGTCCGTGTGGAAAACATACTTACTACCCACAATCATGAGAAAGGAGAATTTGCATCATCTCAAAGTAGAGGATATGACTTGGATTTTAAAATAAACAATTCCTCACTCAACACCCAAGTGGAAAATATCTCACTCCACTACATATTATAGAAGTATAGTTGTTTGCATCACTACAAGGATTGACACGAGTTTAACCTTTTGAGAAAAGTTTTAAAATAAAGGCCAAAGTGGCAAAATGGTTTGAAATGAGATTATTTAACTTTTTAGTCTTCTCACAAAAATGGCAAGATACTATTAGATTGATTGGAATTTATTTATGAAAATATTTTGAAAATGCATGGACCTAAGTCCAAGTTTATTATGAAAGTGGTTTAAGTTTCAAAAACAAGAAGAATTTTCAAAAGAAGGGAGAAGATTTTTGAAATTAAAGAAGATGGGAGGAGAAGAAGAGACTATCCTAAAGCATAAGGTAAAAGCTAAGGATAAGAAGAATCTAACCAACAAGAAGCCAAAAACTTGACATTATGAGCCAAGATAAAATTCCCATTCTTTGGATTGAAACCAAGCAAGCAAAGACACTAGACTTCTTTAAATGCATTAAGTTTTCAAAAATTGGGCAGAGTAACGGCTGTATACGGGTGAGTTCTAGATTACAAACAAAGGATGTAATCACAAAAACCTGCACACAAAAAAAACAAACAAACAACCCAATGTATTGAGGTAAACCTCAAGAGCTCCAGACAAAATAATCAGATAAAGTCACAAAGTCTCCAAGATAGGCCAAGGTTTCTAATCCTAAGTCCAAGAAATAGTCCCATGCTCCATAATGCCAAGGATAGTAACCAAATAGTCCAAGTACCATTCAGAGTTTTTTAGGGTTTATGTTGATTATTAAGTATCTTGAGAAAAAGAAAAGAAAAGCTCAACTGAGCAAAGTACAAATGACAAGAAAATAAATGCTCAAATGAGCAAAGATAAAAATGGCACGAAATGAAAAATGCTAAAAAATAAATAGTGCATAGATCATAAAAGATTAAAAGCATAAAATAAAATAAGTTAATAATTAGTGGTTAGTTGGGTGATCATCTTGAAACTTGCATTTGGAACTCATTAGAGGATTGGTAGAACCAAAGCCTCCACACAACAAGTTGCATTTGCTTTTTGTCAAGTATATCATCCATTTGGAATTCTCATAAGTGCCATTTAATGATCAACGCTGTTTAAGTGATCCGCGTTGACCAAAGGTGTTGTAGATCCATTAGAGGATTGGTAGAACCAAAGCCTCCACACAATGAATCTCAAGGTTATTGGATCAAAGAGATCAAATTAACATACTTGGGCTTGCAATCATAAGTTTGGGCCACGAATGATCATTTATTCGAATCGGGACAAAATTTAGCGCTGTTAAGAAATCGTAAATGGACTTATATAGAAGTCGCACCTATTTTGAGGCCGGTCAATAAAAATCTATGCACTATTTGTTTTGAGACATGATATAGAGATCATGCTCCAACAACATTTAGTGCAGTGAGAAGGGGATGAGATGAAGAGGAATTAGGGTAAAAAGAGAAACCACATCTGGATTAAAAATTTAATCAAACTATTATTAAAATCATTCATTCATTTTTTGTGGAGTTAAACTCAACACCATGGATCTAATGATGTTAATAAAGTCATGATCAAAAAATCAACCCAAGACAGCCAGAAAATAATCACAAAATAATAATATATTTAATATATACATTAAAAGGTTTAAAAGTGTTTAAAAAATAGAAAATGATGAGGAAAATATCAATTATATTCAAATTAATCAAGAATTGAAAAATAATATCATAGAAAAATCAGAAAATAGGTCAAGTAATTTTACAAATTTTTTGGTAATTTTTAAAAGTCAGAAACTATTTTAAAAATAAATGGGTAAAATAAACAAAAATAGTAAAATATAGTAAAGCCAGAAACAAAAATAAAATAAGGTCACCAATATTTGTCACAATATCATTGGATCATTCCATAATTTTTTCAAAATTTAAAAATGTGTAAAAATATTTTTAAACATTTTAAACAAATCAAATAAGTGTAAAATTCATAAAAAATACCAAAACACAAAATTAAATTGTGAAAAAATAAAAATCAGAAAGAGAATAATCAAAAATATTTTTCATAATTTTTTCAGATATTTTTGGACTAAAAATGAATTTTGTATGATTTTTTGTAATTTAAAACAATTAAAATATAAAAATCAGAAAATAAAATAAAATAAAAAGATGTGGACCATTGGATTAGAGTCAAAACGCGTTAGTAATCAAATCCAAGGGATCTGGCGCACTGTGCATATCATGGTCTTTAATGAATAATGTTAGAACAATGTTTGAATCTAGTACCCTATATTTAAGTTTTGATGATAACAAAGTGAAAAGATATAGTAGTTAAATATTTCATGATTGAATTATATGCTGCCTAAAATTACTATGCTCTGATTTGCAGATATGCTGATTAAAATAAGCAAGATCACGTTCTCAGCATCAGAATATGATTTCATACCCAGCATCAGAAGTTGCTGAATCAGAACGTCAAGATCAGATGATCAACGCTTGCACATGCTGAAGCTTGATGAACAGAACTGCGCGTAAACCACTCTGATACAGAATCAAATAGTTCATCAGCAGCGAAGCAGAATCAGAATGAGCCAAGCCAGAACGTGCATTGAAGAAGCAACGGTACTGTGCATTGAACGCCAATTAATTCCAACGACATCATTCTAGACAAGATCTGCTCAAAAAGGAAAGCTTGTTATTAGCATTGAATCAAGAATATTTGCTTCAACGTTCATCTTCTCAAATGCTATATAAGTCAAGCTTCGAAGATTATCACGGCTAATGCTTCCAAACTCTCTACACGCAAAAAGCTGAACAATAATCTTCATCTACCAGTTTTGCTAAACCAACAAACTCTGATACTCCATTAGTGTTTAGCATTCTAAGTTTCTAAGCTTCATTTGTGTAAACATCACAGTTGTGATATAGTTTTGTAGAAAACATTCACACACATTATTTTATACCTTTGTAAGAAAGTGTTGCCTTGACAAACCGGATTGTGGTTTGAATCAAGAAGGTTTTAGCAGTTGCTAAAGCAGATTTGTATTCAGTTGAATATAGTGAATTAAGACCTCGTTGGAGAGAGGCGAAATCACCTTGACGGGTGGACTGGAGTAGTTTGAGATCAAACGAACCAGGATAAAAATATCTTGTCAATTGCTTTAAGTTTCCAGTTTTACAATTCAACCCCCCCTTCTTGTGTTTTTCACCCCTTCAATTGGCATCAGAGCTCCTGGTTCTGAGCTAAAACACTTAACCGTGTCAGTACAAGATCCAGCGTCAGAAAAACACAATGGCAGGAAACAACTCTCATTTCAGCAATGACACCAATGAGGACAGAGACAGATTCAGCGGCAAACCTCCAGTCTTTGATGGAGAAAACTTTGATTACTGGAAAGACAGAATTGAAAGCTTCTTTCTAGCACATGATGCTGATCTGTGGGATATGGTGACAGATGGATACACGCACCCTGTGAATGCAACTGGTCAGAAGATTGAAAGAAAATCAATGACTGATCAACAAAAGCGTGATTTCAAGAATCACCATAAGGCCAGAACCATCCTCCTCAGTGCCATCTCCTATACTGAGTATGAGAAGATCTCCAACAGAGACACAGCTAAGAACATCTTTGATTCTCTCAGAATGACGCATGAGGGAAACGTTTAAGTCAAAGAAACAAAAGCTCTGGCGCTCATTCAGAAGTATGAGGCGTTTAAAATGGAAGAATCTGAATCCATTGAAACTATGTTCTCTAGATTCCAGATTCTGGTAGCTGGTCTCAAAGTTCTGGACAAGGGATACTCTACTGCTGACCATGTCAAGAAGATAATCAGAAGTTTACCCAAGCAGTGGAGGCCTATGGTTACTGCTCTGAAGCTGGCGAAAGATCTCAACAAAATCACTCTGGAGGAACTTATAAGCTCCCTCAGAAGTCATGAGATAGAGCTGGAAGCTGACGAGCCTCAGAAGCAAGGTAAGCCTATAGCTTTAAAATCTAACAGAAAATCGGAATCTAAAGTTTTGCAGGCAGTTGAAGAAACATCTGATGGATCCTCATCAGAAGAAGACGAGCTTTCCCTTCTCTCCAGAAGAGTAAATCAACTGTGGAAGCAAAGACAAAGGAAGTTCAGGAACCCCAGAAGATCTGATCAGACCGAGTCTTCTTCCAGATACAGAAGGACAGATTCTTCCTCTGGATACAGAAGATCTGAAGGCTCCTCAGGTAGCAAGAAGCCAAATACAAAAGACATCATCTGCTACGAGTGCAATGAGCAAGGACACTACAAGAGTGACTGCCCAAAGCTTCAGAGGGAAAAGCCCAAAAAGAAGTTTGGAAGAGAGAAGAAGAAAAGTCTCATGGCCACATGGGACGACTCTGACTCGTCTGAAGCTGACTCAGAATCAGATGATGAAAGGGCGAACATAGCGCTCATGGCTAACATTCCAGATGACAGTGAAGCTTCTGACTCAGACTCAGAATCAGACACAGAAGAGGTATTCCCTAACTTCGCTGTTAATTTTACAAAGGCTGAACTTGCTGAAAGCCTCAATGAAATTCTGGAACGTTATCAGCAGATTAGAGCTAAATTCAGAGACCTGAAAAGGACTCTTGAATCTGACTCTAATAAGTCTGAGAGTCTCAAATTGGAAAACTCTGAGCTGAGAGATAAAATTTTAAAATTAGAAAACTCTTTACAAAACTCTCAGAAGGAACCAATTGCTGAAACTCCCAGCAACGCTGATGAGATCATCAAGGAGTATGATCATAGTTTCCAGAAGTTCCTTGCTAAAAGCATAGATAGAAGCAGAATGGCTTCAATGATCTATGGAGTTAGCAGAAACGGCAGGAAAGGAATAGGATACCTAGGTAAGGTTCCTACACCTAAAAATGTCATGGATTTAACCATTAAACACACTCCTCTAAATTCACACTTTGTGTATGGTCACACACATGACATCAAATATACTAGTAGTAATCACTTTGTGAAACCAAAATTCAACCAGAGTTTTGGTAAAACTAACAAATCAGGACCCAAGAAGATCTGGGTACCTAAGGATAAAATAATACATGTTGCAGATATCTTTAGCAGCAAGTCAGAAACACCAGTCATGGTACCTGGACTCTGGCTGCTCACGACACATGACGGGAAGAAGGCATATGTTCCAAAGCCTGGAACTTAAGCCTGGAGGCCACGTTGGCTTTGGAGGCAATCAGAGGGGAAAGATTATTGGCTCTGGAACTGTAGGTAACAGAAATCTTCCCTCTATTAATAATGTTCTGCTAGTTGATGGATTGATGCATAATCTGTTATCCATAAGTCAATTAAGTGATAACGGTTATGATATAATCTTTAATCAAAAATCATGTAAAGCTGTTAGTCAGAAAGATGGGACTATCCTATTTAATGGTAAGAGGAAAAACAACATTTACAAAATCAAACTTTCTGAACTTAAGAGTCAGAACGTAAAATGTCTTCTGTCTGTTAACAACGAGCAGTGGATCTGGCACAGAAGATTGGGGCATGTTAGTATGAGAAGAATATCTTAGATTAACAAACTCAATCTGGTCAGAGGACTTCCAAATTTGAAGTTCAATTCAGATGCTCTGTGTGAAGCATGTCAGAAAGGCAAATTTGCAAAACCATCTTTTAAATCCAAAAATGTTGTTTCTACCTCTAAGCCATTAGAACTTCTGCACATTGACTTATTTGGACCAGTTAAGACTGCATCTGTCAGTGGCAAGAAGTATGGGTTAGTAATCGTAGATGACTATAGCAGATGGACAAGGGTAAAGTTCTTAAGACACAAGGACGAGTCACACTCTGTGTTTGTTACCTTCTGTAACCAAGTTCAGAATGAAAAAGATCTTAGAATCGTTAAAGTCAGAAGTGATCATGGTGGAGAATTTGAAAATAAAGATTTTGAGTCATTCTTTAATGACAAAGGCATTCTGCATGACTTCTCTTGTCCTAGAACTCCCCAACAAAATGGAGTTGTAGAACGAAAGAACAGAACATTGCAAGAAATGGCCAGAACCATGATCAACGAGACAAACGTTGCTAAGACTTTCTGGGCAGAGGCAATAAACACAGCGTGCTACATTCAGAATAGAATCTCAATAAGACCTATTCTGGAAAGGACTCCATATGAATTGTGGAAGAACAGAAAGCCCAACATTTCGTATTTTCATCCATTTGGATGTACTTGCTATATGTTAAACACTAAGAATTATTTGAACAAGTTTGATTCTAAGGCACAGAAGTGTATTATGTTAGGATACTCTGAACGCTCAAGAGGGTACAGAGTATACAATACAGAAACACAGATTGTGGAAGAATCAATCAGTGTTCGTTTTGATGACAAGCTTGACTCTGAAAAGTCAAAGCAGAATGAAAATCTTGCAGGTATAGAAATTGAATTTGCAGGTTCTGAAGACAAGTCATCAGAAGCTCCTAACACAGACATTCCTTCAACATCTGAAAGAAGCAATGCTAGAAATCCTACAACTGCTGCTGATCAACCTCAGAAGAGATTACCCAGAAGCAGTTTGGATCACCCAGAAGAGACTATTCTAGGAAGAAAGGAAGATCCAATCAGAACAAGAGCAAGCTTCAGAAACTCTGAAGAAACTCTGATGGGACTTGTGTCTCTGATTGAACCTTCTTCTATTGATGAAGCACTTCTGGATAATGACTGGATTCTGGCAATGCAAGAAGAGCTGAATCAATTCACCAGAAACGACGTATGGGATCTCGTTCCAAGACCAAAAGGATTCAACGTCATTGGAACAAGATGGGTGTTCAGAAACAAGCTTAATGAACAAGGTGAAGTCGTCAGAAACAAGGCACGACTGGTTGCACAAGGTTATAGTCAGCAAGAGGGGATAGACTATACAGAAACCTTTTCCCCAGTCGCCAGGTTAGAATCTATCAGACTTTTAATTTCATTTGCTGTTAATAGAGGCATCACTCTGTATCAGATGGATGTCAAAAGTGCATTCTTAAATGGTTATATAGAAGAAGAAGTGTATGTTCACCAACCCCCAGGCTTTGAAAATACAAAACATCCAGAACATGTTTTCAAACTGAAAAAGTCACTGTATGGTCTGAAACAAGCTCCCAGAGCTTGGTATGAAAGGCTAAGTAACTTTCTGCTTGAAAATGAGTTCACCAGAGGGAAAGTGGACACCACTCTATTCTGTAAAACAGTTAAGAGTGACATTTTAGTCTGTCAAATTTATGTTGATGATATAATCTTTGGTTCTACTAATCCTTCTCTTGGAAGAAAATTTGCTAAGTGTATGCAGGCAGAATTTGAGATGAGCCTCATGGGGGAACTGAAGTTCTTTCTAGGAATTCAGATCAATCAAACTCCAGAGGGAACTTACATTCATCAGAGCAAATACATCAGAGATCTTCTGAAGAAATTTGACCTCTCAGAATGTAAGCCATCAAAGATTCCAATGCATCCCACGTGCATTCTGGAAAGAGAAGAGGTAAGCAAAAGCGTAGAACAGAAAGTCTACAGAGGTATGATTGGTTCTCTCCTTTATCTGACTGCTTCAAGACCTGATATTTTATTCAGCGTATGTATTTGTGCTAGATTCCAATCAGATCCTAGAGAATCTCACTTAACAGCTGTTAAGCGAATTTTCAAGTATCTGAAAGGTACTACTAATCTGGGTTTGTTTTATAGAAAATCTAGTGATTACAGCTTAGTAGGCTACTGCGATGCTGATTTTGCTGGAGACAGAGTGGAACGCAAAAGTACTTCTGGAAGCTGCCAGTTTCTGGGAGAAAATCTGATCTCGTGGTCCAGCAAAAGGCAATCAACAATTGCTCTGTCAACAGCAGAAGCTGAGTACATAGCAGCAGCTGGATGTAGCACACAGATGCTCTGGATGAAAAGTCAGCTTGAAGACTTCCAGATTTTTGAGAGTAACATTCCTATTCTTTGTGATAATACTTCTGCTATTTGCTTAAGTAAGAATCCTATTTTACATTCTAGAGCTAAGCATATAGAAATAAAACATCATTTCATTAGGGACTATATTCAGAAAGGAATTTTAAACTTGAAATTTATAGATACAGACCATCAATGGGCTGATATCTTTACTAAACCCCTTTCAGAAGATAGGTTTAATTTCATTCTGAAACATCTCAGCATGAAAGTATGCCCAGAATGAAAATGTTTTAATTCCATGTATTTATCTTCAGAATGTAATTATATTACTGTGAACTTCTGATCAATCTTCTTTCAGAAAGTTAGAACATGCAGATTGTATCAGAGGCAAGTCTAAAGATCTGAGAGTCTAATCTCAAAGACAGACGTGCTGATCACTACATCAAACAAGTGTCATCCAATCATCAGCAAATCCCTGAAGCAGAACGCGTGCACGCTTCTGAGAAAGGAAAGCGCTGATTGGGTGCATTGAGACACATGTCTGGTAACCGTTTTTAAGTATCTTTCTCAAATCCCCCAAAATCAGCAAGCATTAAATGCAAAAGTAATCACGCTTGTTAATGGCAATCATTATTTTTTTTCTCTCTCTTAAAAACGTTTAATTTTTCAAAAATAATTTTTGAAATCTTTATTTAAGCACATTATTCTTCAATCTTATTCTTTACGCTTTCTCATAATCTCTTAAGTATTCTCTGCATATTTCTGAGTTATCTTCTTAAAACCTCTTTTCTCTAAAAGCATTCTCAAGCTTTTTGTGTGAGAACAATGGCATCCTCCAGCATTTCTGCAGGAAATCAGAAGAAAGAAACCTCTGAGCAGTATCAGGTGCCTACCAGAACTCTTCTCACACCGGTAAAAAATCTTGAGGTTCTCTCTGAGTTAATCGTCGATTTCGAAAGTTTGAAGGATAATGGATTTGACCTAACTGAGGAAATCAAAGCTCAAAAGTGGGAGAGGTATTTTGATAGACTGGTTGGACCAACCTTCCCAGAGCTTGTCAAGGAATTTTGGATTCACGCCCAGATTCATAAACATCTAGTCATCTCTTCTGTCATGGGAAAGAAGATAATAATCTCTGAAGACCTCATTGCTAGGTTAATTGGTCAAAGTGGTGGTGGAGTCCGTTGTGTGGACATGGCCGATAGATGCCCTGATATAGGTGTGGTAGCCAACTGCATTTTCACTCTTGGATTTCCCAGCAGCAAAATCAAGGATCTGAAGGATCACTGCAGAGTGTGGGCCAAGATTGTTCTAGGCTGTTTCAATCACAGGAAGCCAACAAGCTCTCCTGATTATATAAACGTGGATCAGCAATTTCTGATCTACTTTATTGATCAGAGGGTGAAGATCAATCTGGCACACTTCCTGTTCAACCATCTGAAGACTAGTGTGAAAGAGACTAGAGAAGAAGAAAGGACCAAAAGGGACTGGATACCGTTTGGAAGGCTCATATCAGATATTCTGACAGAGAATAAGCTGATAGATTATCTGAGCGAAGCTAAAGTGCTGGGCAATTTTGAACCAACTGTTGGAAAACCGCTGAACGCTAAGAACCTGAAAAAGATGAAGCTGATAGAAAATATCAGGAAGGAACCCAGAGCTTCTTCAACTGCTGACATCTCCAGAAGAAGAGTGCCTCTGAGTGATTTCCCAAGATTTTCTGAAATGGAATCCCAACCTGATATGTTTCTCAAGTATCCAGATTCATACAAGGAAGAAGATGCAGGTTCAAAGCTGAAGATCAAAGATCTGAGTCAAGTTCAACCTGAAGTGATTCAGAAGAAGACAAAGAAGAGGAAAGCAGAAGGATCATCTCATCAGACTCCAAAGAAACGAGGTAATTCATCTGCTGCCCCTATTTCAATTTCATCTACTATTCCAACATCTGTTGCTCCTCCTCAAACCTCTCACAGAATATCCATTCCAATCCCCACTATTGATGAAACCATACCAGAAGACCCTTCTGAGGCCTTACAACTCAGAAGAACCAGAATTAAAATCCCAATCAAAACTACCAAACAATCAACTGTTTCAACAACACCAGCACTTGATAGAGTGCTAGCTGATATTGAGCGTGAACATGCTTCTGTTCAACCTCACTCTGAACCACAAAATATTCCTCCTCCACAACCTGAACCAGAAATTCAACCTGAACCAGAAATACAACCAGAACATCAACCAGAACCAAAACCACAATCTCAACAACCAATCACAGAAGAACCTCTGATCCCTGAGCAATCAGAGATTCCACCTCCTCAACCAGAAAATAATCCACCCTCACCACAAACAGAGTTTCACCGCTATGAAACCCCATCTCCTCATCATTCTGATCCCCACTCACCTCAACCTTCACCACTGGCAATACAGTTGCCATGTGGAACCACCATTGTCAGACCCCAGTTACCATCATCAGAGGAATCAACACCTCCAAAAACTCCAACCACTCCAATAGATATATCCTCTGACTCTGATAACCATCCACCAAAACAAACAGCACCTCAGCACACCTCTGAAAACCAATCCTCTGAAAACCCCAGCAAAACTTTCATTGACTTAACAAGTCTTGAACGTCTTGCTGATTTAAGACACAAATTGGCCATTCCCAAACCAAAGCAACTAGATGTTGGCTCTGGTATTTTGGACTTTGAAACAGGTATGCTGCAATGGATTGCTTCTTTGAAGCAAGTCTGTCCGGGGATGATCGACCCAGCTGCTTCTGATCAGCTCTGGTCACAGTTCAGAGTATGGGTACGTGCTGAAGCACTCAAGCTGCAGGACGTCAACTATGAGCAGGCTCAACAGAACTTTAGCAAGCTGCTGAAGGAAGTTGAGAGTCAGCTGCCTCAAGAAGTTGTGCTCCCTCTGGACAGTGAATCCTGGTCTGAGAAAGAGCAAGCTGCACAGGTGCAACCATCAGAAGAAGACAAGACCCTTCAGGAAGATAATCCAGCAGAAGATGTAGCTGAAAGTTCTGAGAAGCTTCCTCCTGCTGAAAGTTCTCAAGCTGCCTTGGACAGGCAGGCTCTGGAAGAACTCAGGCTGAATGACTTGCGTCTACAGTAGCGGATGGAAGAGAATGATCAGAAGATGGAAGCAAGAATGAATGTTCAGGACAGCAAGATTGATACTGTTGTCACCATGGTTCAGAAGCAGAATGAAACTTCTGAAAAGATTCAAGCAATGCTGGAAAGCCTGTTCTCACGCATGCCCCCACAACCTTAAAATTTTTTTTTGTCATGCATATTTTGTTTGTTTTCTTCATTTTCTGTTGTGCTATTTTGGCTATGTTTGTGTAATGCTCTTGTGATCTGAACCTTTTTAATATAATTTCTTTTTCTGATCTAAATTGTTTTAGCACATCACTAACACTTTTTGATTGCTGACAAAAAGGGGGAGAACAAGAATGATATTTAAAATCAATAACGGCTAACTAGACAGAAATTCTCAAACATTCTAACTCTATTACTTGAAATGTTTTTCTGTTTTGTTGTTAAGTCTACAGGCACAAGGAAGCTCCGAACACTATGAAGACTAAGAACTAGAAGCTCTGATCAAAATGTAAAAGCTCATGTTGCTCTGATCAAATATGAAGTTCTGATATATGAAGCTCTGATCGTCCTAACACTCTGATCCGAAGCAAAGCTCTGCTCTCTGATAAGTCAAAGACCTATAATCTGATGCTCAAAGATAGAAAAAGATCTGACTCTGAAGAACACGCATATCAAAGGGAAGTAACAAACTCAGGGGGAGTATCTCTTAAACTCTGACTTCTCCGTACTTCTTATTCTGATACATAGCTCTGATAACTTTTCACGTTATTTTTCCATTTAAAATATCTAGTTTTTGTCATCATCAAAAAGGGGGAGATTGTTAGAACAATGTTTGAATCTAGTACCCTATATTTAAGTTTTGATGATAACAAAGTGAAAAGATATAGTAGTTAAATATTTCATGATTGAATTATATGCTGCCTAAAATTACTATGCTCTGATTTGCAGATATGCTGATTAAAATAAGCAAGATCACGTTCTCAGCATCAGAATATGATTTCATACTCAGCATCAGAAGTTGCTGAATCAGAACGTCAAGATCAGATGATCAACGCTTGCACATGCTGAAGCTTGATGAACAGAACTGCGCGTAAACCACTCTGATACAGAATCAAATAGTTCATCAACAGCGAAGCAGAATCAGAATGAGCCAAGCCAGAACGTGCATTGAAGAAGCAACGGTACTGTGCATTGAACGCCAATTAATTCCAACGGCATCATTCTAGACAAGATCTGCTCAAAAAGGAAAGCTTGTTATTAGCATTGAATCAAGAATATTTGCTTCAACGTTCATCTTCTCAAATGCTATATAAGTCAAGCTTCGAAGATTATCACGGCTAATGCTTCCAAACTCTCTACACGCAAAAAGCTGAACAATAATCTTCATCTACCAGTTTTGCTAAACCAACAAACTCTGATACTCCATTAGTGTTTAGCATTCTAAGTTTCTAAGCTTCATTTGTGTAAACATCACAGTTGTGATATAGTTTTGTAGAAAACATTCACACACATTATTTTATACCTTTGTAAGAAAGTGTTGCCTTGACAAACCGAATTGTGGTTTGAATCAAGAAGGTTTTAGCAGTTGCTAAAGCAGATTTGTATTCAGTTGAATATAGTGAATTAAGACCTCGTTGGAGAGAGGCGAAATCACCTTGACGGGTGGACTGGAGTAGTTTGAGATCAAACGAACCAGGATAAAAATATCTTGTCAATTGCTTTAAGTTTCCAGTTTTACAATTCAACCCCCCCTTCTTGTGTTTTTCACCCCTTCAAATAATGTACATAATCATTAAATAAATTAGAATTTGAAAATAACAAATGTCACACTTTCATTGGTTAGAAGATGACACGTTGGTCATCTTTAACTTCCAGCCCTCACGAATTACAGGCCTCTCAAACTGTAAAATCAGAAGCTCAGACATATGCCATTTGCTTCGTCTCTTCAAGACGAAGACAACCACACCCTCGTGACAAATTTATATAAACTGTAACTCAAGCAATTTGGAAAGAAAGTTTTGAAAAGGGATTTGAAAATTCATGGTCAAAACGTGCTTCCAGATGAAAGTAAGTGTTGCGACTAGAACCAGGGTAATGAGAGCAACACAATGATACCAACATTTTGAAGAATTGATGAAGGAATCTACCTATTGAAGTTGAGTTGCAGAGCTCTGAAACTGGACTTCTATGGAGCAATGTAGGGCACGATTCTTGAATGTAATTATATGGTTAGCTTCAGGGAAGATCAAGGAAGGTGAATTGATGAAAAAAATGGATTGAAAAAGGCTTGAGAATAGGATTCAAAGTGAGTGAATTCTGAGTTGTGAAGCAAGTTTGGCAGGGTGATTCTGGCTATCTAAGCTTGCGAAATTGAATGGGGGATGACCCTCTATTTATAGGGAATCAAATGGAATGTTCAAGCGTGTGAAATGATGAAGTTTGGAGGGAAATCGTGTGAGCCTGATGCACAAGCAAAGTGTGATCTGATTTGCATCAAAACTCATCTAATCCATGCGTTTCAATGCTCTAATCCACTTTGGCAACTTGGTTAAACATGTTTAGATCACAAACGCGTGCTAATTTGATGTTTAAAGGCCAAAACATGAGTTTCAAATTCTGACTTATGGAGAAACTTCAGTTCCAAGCTACCAAGTTCAATCCAATGGCATTTCCACCTCAAGGAGTCTTAGGGCAAAATTCTTGATGCTTTGGAAAGATGAGGTAACAGGCTTTGCAATGGAAAAAGAATGGAATCAAATGGATGCTTGAGCTGAAAGTTACATGGAGTCAAAGTTGAAGAAAAAGAGTTGACTTTCCATACTTAGAAATATTTCAAATTCTTCTTTAAAAAATGACCTATAATCTCTTGCATCCAAACATGGCCTTCCACTTAGAATTTGCTCTTGACTAAAAAAGATGGAATGAAGTAGATCTCTTGAATGGAATTTTGAAATTTGAACCACTCAACATATCCAAAAATTGAGCAAGTTATGACTTGTTGAAGTTGGCAAAAAATCATGAAATGACCTATAATCTCTATCATTCTTAAGGCAACTTCCATCCATTTTCTTACTTTGCACATAAAAGAAGGCATGAAGTACACATCCTTAGGATCATCATGAAAAAGAATGGGTTCAAGGTGATAAAAATTGACCAAGTTATGACCAATTTAAGTCACATATGGAGAATTAGGGATTCATCTAGATGACTTGTAATCTTCCCTCTTCACCAAGTTCCTTCCACATGAAAACTCCTTGGAACTTTTGAAGTGATTTATTGGTAACTCATTGAAGAGCATGATGTATATGGAATCACTCAAAAATACCAAAAGATGAGCAAGATACACTCCTTTGAAGTCTAAAACCCTAGCCTCTAAATCAAGAGAATGCTTGGTGGAACTTTGCCAAGTTTGAGCAAACTTTTTGTGCCAATATTCTTCCTTTGTGAATAGAAATTGTTGAGAATGATGATGAGGACTCATGGCCACCAAAGCCACTTCCATACCAACTTCCAAACAAACTTCAATGGTGAGGTTTGAATTTCTCAAGCTATTGACTAGGGCATGGAAATAAACTCACGAACCCATGAAGCAACTTGCTAAAACTTAATGCCTTTACCTACATTATTAACAAGTAAGACAAACCAATATTGCATTTTGTTAATTAGAGAGAAAACCAAAGCAAACTATCCATGATCACAAAAGAAAACAAGTAAAGGTGCTTGGTAATTCCTCAAAGAGCAAAGCTAAAGATAGGTAGAAGAACCAAAAGCCCTGATGTGACATTGTTGTGATTGAACTAATATGGTATGATGAAGGAATCTTAGGGGGGAAAATTGGGGTACAACACATACCCCTTGGCTGTTCCAGAGGTTGAAAACTTCCAACCTACTGAGTACGTGAAGAAGCTGCTCAGAACATCACCAGAGTTCAAGACCAACCTCCAGTTCACATAATCTTTTCCAGCTGCAAGGTAAGCTTCTGCTGACTCTCATCATATTACTTAACCATTATCAGAGTTGCATGTTCAAAGATACAATATAGACATCGCGTTTCTGATGTTATACATATTCTGAGGTTTCACGTATTTGTCTGCCTAAGTAAGGAGTAAATCAGTTAAGAACTTCTTGAAGAAATTAGAACTCAGAATTAGGATTAGCAAATTCATGCTTGCCTCTGATTTATAGTTCTGATATTTCTTGTTTCTGAAACACTATGAAACCTGCCATAACTATCATATGCGCATCTTCTGTTTTGTTGAGAAATGACCAAGTTGCATATGTTCTGACTAGCATGGAGAGGGAGACCAAGTTCTGCCAGTGGTATCAGAACTTCTGAAATCTTCTTTGTTCCCAGTGGACCCAGAACTTCTGACTTTACCTGTTTTTCACTAATAGAATACATGTTTTGTAGTACGCCAGAGTCAGAACTTCTGACCTCCTTTAGTCAGCAATACGTTGATTCTACTTTCTTTTTCTTCACTATTTTTTCTATCACTTCTTATTTCATTAATCAAAAACAGCAAAGACATTTTTCATTTTTACATGTTTTACTTTATTTCTTAAAACAAAAAGATCAAAAATGTTTTCTCAAACCAAACTTATTTCTTTATTTACAAAACAAGTCCATTTTACATTTCTTGTACATTATTGTCCATTCAACATGGTTGTAATAGTTACTTAGGATTTAATTTTATTTGCAACCCCCATTCATAAATATGTACCCTCATCCCTAAAATATTATAATAGCGTAGGACTTTACATTTATGCAATTTATCCCTTTTGAATGTAAATGCTAGTAATTAGGGTGTGTATGGCAAGACATGAAATCAACAAATAGATCACCCTAATCAAGACTAAAAATGCATGTAATCAAACACACTTTCACACTAGCGCCCTTAAGGTTAACTCCACTTGTTCCATAAATATGGTCATGTTATGCATGTGGGGTGTCTTAGCAAAAACAATCGAAATACAAGATCATAGTCCCTCGATGACGCTATAAATGTTGCCTTTCAAAATGATCTTAGTCCCTAAAAAATAAATGCTAAGATACCTCACAACATTGCTAATCATGGCTATACGATGACCCACGCCCGTCCCGCTTACATCCAAAGATAGGGTTGCTTACCAAATCAATGGTAAGACAACAATGTCAAAGGAAAGGAAAATGAACAAAAAAGACATTTGAGTAGGTAGATTGCTCCTAACTACTTGCTCCATTTCAAATCAAACATCCTTGCTTATTTTCAAAAATAAACACTAACACTTTCCAAACATCTTACAAACATTGAAAACATTTTCAAAAAGATCGACATCTTTGTATACATTCTTACGAACGAGAATCATTACAAAGATTGCCTAAACAATGGCCTCTTTTACAAAATACTTTCAAAACCACACAAAGCATAATTTCAAACAAAAGAAAGTGATCTAGCAAGTAACTAAGAGCCCATGGAAAACCATGGATGAAAAGGGTGCTAATACCTTCCCTTTTCATAATCTACCCCCCGAACTCAAGAAACAATCTCAAAGGTCTTTTCTGTGCTTTTTCACCTTTCCTTTTGGATAAAAGAAAAGTCGGTGGCGACTCTTGCTAAACCACAACATTTGCGAATACAAACGCAAAACCCTCAAGTCAGTTCTCCCACCGTATCACACACACCATATGAATTAAAAAGATCAGACAAAGAGGCTTTTGTTCATTAGAATTTTCAATTTGTAATTTTCATTTGATTGTTCGAACATTTATTCATATCAAACCTTGTTATTTCATCAATGCATTGCATATGTTTGTCTTGAATCAATTCATTCATATTCACTATTTCAAAACTGTATTCTTACTTCCTTTTTGTGATATTCGACTCTTGATTAAAAGCTGTAAGCCTTTAGAGGGAGGATGACGAAAATGATACCACAATCTCTACAGTATGCTTTTGAATAGACCCCGCTGACAATGTACATGCGTTGTTTCAAATCCTAAACAGTGGAGTTATAAGGAAGATAATCCCTAGTCAACCCCTTTGAGCCAAAGAAGTAGGAGTTTTTATTTTCACACAAATTAAAACCCTTAATCATAACCTGGGGCAGGGTAGTTTCGCAGTCAATTCAGACGTGCATTCAGTCACAATCTTCCGCTTCGTACACAATGAATGGCATCAAAGATGTCCTTCCAAATCAAAAGATAGTGATGGTTCTGCATAATCATTAAAACTGACAGCCATTATCTCTCAAAATAAAAGCCCGCTAAGTCAAAACCTATGAAGGAGACTTAAAAAAAATTGGGGCATCCCACCGACTGTAATCCCAAAAGAAACAGTTCAGACAAAAGAAAGGGATAATAAAAAAGAAAGAGGTTACTACAAATCCTCGAAAAAAAATATTACAAAAATGACTGCCTATTCAAACTAAACTGTCAATATCCGAACCATCACCAGAACGTCAAGGACAAGATGCCAGACTCAATCAGATTCTAAACACACAATTAACTGAGCATAAGACTGAAGAACATCAAGAAGAACGGGTGGGTACAAATAAATTTTGAGGCTTTATCCTTTGTTTCTTAAACCATGAACCAGGCCAAGTTATAACCCTTAAAAGTCCTAGCTGAAGCATGGGTTAGTTCGAAAGCATACTGTTAGAAAAGGCATCCTGAATCCTGTAGGGTTCACTATAAATCCTGAATCGACATCACATGTTTACAAAATTTGTTTATTTTACTAAAAAATGCATTTTAAAAAAATTTCAAGACATACATAAGCTTTGAATTATTTAAATGACATTATTGGCATATGACTATTTGTTCAACAACAGAGAAATTCGCATGCCGAATATCTAGTATATAAAACCCTTCTCAATGAAAAGGATCACCTTAAGTGGAAAAACACTTCCAACCAAGGGGCACGACATGACCATTGTCCATCATCTGGGGCAGCCAAGTCAAGATTCAAGGAATCTCTCAAAGATGCCAAATAGCCAGGGGCAGATCTCCATCTAAATCACTTGGGGCATGAATTCCAATAACGAATCCTGTACGATCAAACAACTACCTTCTGGCAGTGTGGAAACACTTACTACTATAGACAATGACAATTCTTCGTACCTGGCGAACATGGACATATTCGAAAAATACTACGCGTGAACAAAGACCCGCTAGGTTGACTGGCCTGAAAATAAAAGGTATCCCAGTGGACTGAAAACCCGAAAGGGAGGTCCAGGAAAAAGTTAGGGATTAAAGCGTACGACTACGTCCCATCATCTCGTCACTTGTTTAGTCAGTAGAAGGTTTACCATCCTGATCAGCATTTATCAAGCACCCCAGGAGTTAGGATGCTACTCAACTATCTACAAAGTCTCAGCAGGTACTTTCTCCAGCAGGTACAGAGGTAGGGACATCTTACACAAGGTCGCCGCTATATCCTTAGTTTACATCCTAGTGATGTCAGGTGTTATTGTATCCCCGGCAGAACAGGAATTTCCAATTACTGCTCCAACGAAAATTCTCGATGAAGTCGCCAAGCTTCTCGGGATTCCCCAAGCGGATAACAGAGTTTCCCTTCCCCAACAGAAATATTATGAATAAAGCAGATTATCATCTAGAAATGGTTCAGGTACGATCCAGAGACAGATATCATCCTGATACTTATTCAGATCATCTTCTAGAAACGGTTCAGGTACGATCCAAATACGGATGTCAATCCTGACAGTTACTCCTTCCGGCAGGTACAGGGGTAGAGACAACTTTGATGTGAAGTCACCACCATATCCTTACATGCGCCCCCGTGACGTTTATGCTTCCCCACAAAGTAGAGGCAACCAAAATCTTTGACATCGGCCTCCCCAAACAGGAGTTACTTTCCCCAGCAAAGTTCCTTTCAAGAGCCGACATCTATATTCCCCAACCGAATTTTATAATCGTAAGCGGTTCATACATTTTTCTCCCGAGCAGAGTTTATTTCTATGAATATAGAGGCTTAATCCCCAACAGAGTTTATCCCTCCAACTACAAAAATTCATCCCCCAACAGAGTTTATTTCCTCGAATCAGCAAAATATTCCAGTAATGCAGCTCCTCTCGCAAGCAGAGCTATTCCCCCGTAGAGTTATTCTCAAGCAGAGTCTCTCCCCATCAGAATATTCGTAAATAAGGAGTAAATCCACAACATAGTCATCTTCTTTCACCATCCCCAGTGGATATGAAGAATTCAGCCGCTCTAATACTCTCCAGCAGTAGTTTGGGATTTATTTTCCCCGACTAAGGAATACCACAATAGCATCCCATATCCATACATTATGGCATACACATACATATTGCATACAATACAATCTCATTTATTTTGAGAACATCATCACAACACATTTCATACATCATGACATTGCATACGACTAACTCTTTACCTTTTAGGAAAGGACCAAATCAGCAAGCTGTGTCTAACCAAGGACTATTCTAGGATTCTCCTCAGAAAGATAATCCTAAGATCTCTCCGCTCACTATGCCAGTGGAAGAGGTCCCAAGACTTTCTTCTGGGTCAGTTGAATCACTACCAAGATTCTCCTGATTACGATGCCATTCAAAGTCATCCCAAGATCTCTCTGCTCACTATGACGATATAAGAGATTCTAAGACTTTCGTCTGGATCAGTTGAATAGCTACTAAGATTCTCCTGATTACTATGCCAGTCAAAGTCATCCCAAGATCTCTCTGCTTACTATGCTGGTAGAAGAGATTCCAATACTTTCGTCTGGATCAGTTGAATCGCTACTAAGATTCTCCTGATTACTGTGCCAGCCAAAGTTACCCAAGATCTCTCCGCTCACTATACCGACGGAAGAGGTTCCAGGACTTTCGTCTGTGTCAGTTAAATCGCTACTAAGATTCTCCTGATTACTATGCCAGTCAAAGTTAACCTCAGATCTCTCTGCTCACTATGCTGGTAGAAGAGACTCCAAGACTTTCGTCTGGGTCATTCAAATCGCTACTAAGATTCTCCTGATTACTATGCCAGTCAAAGTTAACCTAAGTTTTTCCCTGGGTCAGACAGGTCGACACTAAGATTTCTCTGATTACTATGCCAATGGAAGATGTACCAAGACTCTCGTCTGGGTTAGTTAAATAGCTACTAAGATTCTCCTGATTACTATGCCAATCAAAGTTAATTTAAGGCCTTTCCCGGGTTTAGTCAAATCGACGCTAAGATTTCTACCCAGTTGAAGACAACTTGAGACCTTTCTCTGGTTCATTCAAATCGATACTAAGATTTCTATTCTAGTTAAAGAAACTATGAAGCCCAGAAACTGACTGGATAATAGTCAATCAACAATTCAAGACACTGTGAAGCCCAGATCTTGACCGGATAACAGTTTAATCTCATTTCCTAATAAGTTGATGTGAAGCCTGGAGTACGACCAGATAGCAGCCATCCTTATCATCCTCAGCAAGTCACTATGAAGGCCTGGATCCTGACCAGATAACAGTTCACTTCCACCTCTCCAATCAAGAGATGACTCCCCAGTAGAGTAACTAACAACTAAAGCTCCTAGAATCTATTCCCCAAGACAGAGACCAACATTCCTCAGTGAAGGCCACCATAACAACAGGAACAGGAATTCCCACGAAGGAATATCTCACAAAATCATCATTATTCTGGATGACATCTTTAAGCCCATCTCCGACGACTCTCCGTCACATTCTCTAGATGGCATATTTAAGCCCATCTCTGACGAATTTCAATTATCTTCTCCAAATGGCACCTGTAAGCCCATTCTCGATGTCATCAACCATCATTATTACTTCACGCGAGTGCAAATTTCTAGGCACTCTAGTGTTCAATCATCTTCCACCCTCAGATCACGAAAGGCGGGCAAGCCAATCTAAATCCTCCGGTTAAAGAAGATTGAACAGGGGCAACTGTTGTACCCCAAAAATTTCCCTCCCATTTTCACACAAGACATACTCCTAGAGGTCCTCAATGGCTTAAGTTGACTAAGGATTGACCAGACAAATCCTCCTCTTAAGACAATAAGCCTCAAACTAAGGTTTCACTACTCATCAATATGTTTGGGTTCCAAGGGTCCCAAATGGTCTCCATTGCCATAATATGTCCTCAAGATCATCCATGCCAAGTTTCATGCCTTGCACAGCAAGTTTTCTTAGTCAACTGCTCAAATGCCTAAAAATCAACTGTACTAGGTCAAAAGTCAACCATGGCCCAAATACAGCCAAACTTCAAGATTTTTGGTCAAAATAAACATTTTGAAGTGATGTTCATCATTTGATCAATGGTTGATCATGATTCCTCAAGAAATGCTCCTAATTCATCAAAAGTCAAAAGTTGCTAAATTAGGGTTTCTCTAGGAAAAGTCAACCAAACTTTGAACAGGAATAACTTTCTCAAACTTTATCGTAAATTTATCATCCAAGGCTCATTTTGAAGAGAATCCAATTCCCTACAATTCATCTTCAGCCCCCAAGTTCAATAAATGCACTCATGAAAAGATATAAAATTAGACATTATAGGTCCTTTTCAAAAGCCAACAAAAACACCTTTTGGGTCAAAGCTTCTTACATGAAAATGGAAGATCCAATTGAGATAAAACCCAAAAGTTTGCTTAGGGGACATCCTAAGCTTTCTAAAAAGTCCAAGAACACCCCTTTAGGATCAAAATTGACAGATATATACATTGTCAAAGTTGGCCATTTTTGGAAAATTTGCACAAAGTCAACCATGCCCAAAAATGCATTTTTCTTCAAATAGGCCTAACTTTTTATGCTTGCAACACACTCCTAACATGGTCCACGACCCATGAACCACTCCATGCCTCATTCACTTATTTATTTAATTTATTTTGATTTTATTTATTTAAAATTCAAATAAAATAAAAAATAAATCAAATAAATGGGATAAGATTTGTTTTGGCATTGATTGAATATCTCATGAGATGTCAAATGAAGAACAAAATCGTGCAAGCTCAAAACAAGAGGAAATCTTCAAATGTGGAAAGATTGGAATAAAAAATTCATGACCATTATATCTTGGATTCTTTCTAATTTTAATGACCTAGATTGATTCTACTACATATAACAAAGCATTTGCAACCATAAGGACAACATTACACGCGCAGCCTGCCTCCCATAAAGGAAGAAGAGATTTCAAATTTTGTCAAAAAAGTGGTGATCACATATCCCTCCATAGGCCGTTTCAAGCAATTCCAAGGACACAACAACACTCCTGGACATTCACTGAAGCTATCCCACTCATTCCCAAGGCTTGAAACCTGCAGAATCGCGCCCACCATTCATCACAGTTTGCACATCCTCTCAATTTTGATTTCTTTGATTCTGGCATCATAAACATGTTTGATTATAAATCTATGCTTGTTATCATGTTTACAACATGCTGGAATACTTTGATTGGAGTTTGAGTGCAGGTACGAGCATCTGCCATGGCTAGGGTTCCAGAGCTCCAATTTGGGGAACCTTAATTAGAGGCAAAATTAGGCCGAATTAAGGGTCTATTCGTGCTCATAGGATTATTTCCAATCGATCCATGCCCTTGGTTGGGATTTATTTTGCTTATGCTGCATTTTTGAGTTTTACGGATTTGTAGCCACGTACAAGAACTGTCACTATAGCCTATAGTGACGAATCTGTCTGTAGGTAAAAACCCAGTCCCTAAGGCGATAGTTCCAGGGAGAAGACAATTAGGTGACAGACTTCCATTGGGAGATTTGAATTTGCGCGTATTTATGGACATAATAGCTTGTTTATATTATATTTTATTTGTTTAAATATATACATGACTAACAATTCAGCACAGATGGTAAAGGCGAGCACGTGTGAGAGGAAGGACCTGGGTTCGATCCCAGGTGTTGTACCCCAAAATTTTCCCTCTCATTTCATCAACATTTCTCATCACAAGACTCTTGGAATTCAAGATCAAGCTAGGGTTTGCTCTGCTCAAGACACCTCCTTGCACTGTTGACCTAAATTAGGGTTTGAGTTTGCACAGTGATGTTTTGACCTACAATGCCCAAAGTGACTTTCATACTTCATTTTGGACTCACAAGTTTGTCCATACCAAGTTTCAAGCCTTGATTCAAATTTTTGCCCAGTCAATTGGACAGTTGACCTAGAAATCAGCTGTATTGAGGAAAAAGTCAACTGTGGCCAATTGACAGTCAAACCTCATGAATTTTGACCCACATTAACATTGTGAACTCATATGAACCATTTGATCAAGTTTGGATCACAATTCCACAAGAAATTTGATCAGATCATCAAAAGGGCAAAATGGTCATTTTTAGGGTTTTGACTGTACAAAAAGAAATTTTTGACTGTTTGAACTAGCCAATGGCAAATCAAGCTCAGCCATAGACTCAAGGACTCAATGAAATTGTCTTGACCCATTCAACAAGTTCAAAAGATCTCAAATGCATAGGATTGACAAATGAATTTTTCAGTCAACTGATCAAAATTTGACTGTATACTGAAAAGTCAAACTTTGACTTTTTGGTTAAAATCAAGTGCCAAGCGTCATTTTTCGTCAAGACATGTAAAATTATGAAACTTGTTTATCAAGAAACCCAAAAATGCAAATTAGGGTTTAAAATGGAAAAATTTCATAACTTAGAATTTTTCCAAGTTATAAAATTTTCTTATTTTTTCCTAACTTTGTCCAATTTTTTCACCAAGATGCAAATGGATTCAAACAAAACTTCAAACATGAACGTTGTAGTCCATAACAAAGTTTACAACTTTGATTCACAAAGTTTTCTCAAAAGATTCTTGTATCTCAAGTTATGATTTTTGGAACAAGGGTACCTAAAACTTTTAACGTAGAGAAATTTTGCCCTAGTTTAGGCAGGATTTTGACCCATCTTCTTGGCCATTTTTCACATATTTTCACTTGGATTTTCAAGTTGCATTTCAAATATGGATTATAGTACATGTTGCAAGCTTTCCAAATTGTCCAAGAACTCCTCAAACACCCTTGTGGTTAGGGAGAATCGAATGCTTGAAGTTGGCAAAAACTCACTTTGATCCATGGCCAATACATGTTCATACAACTTGCATTTTCAAATCAGCATGCTTTGTACTAGCTTGCAGGCCTCTAAACCATTTTACACTCCTTAATTGAATGCAAACCCACTGAGATAAGGCATTATCTTGGTCATTTGGACATTGCATGCAAAACTAATCCCTATTTGGAAAAAAGGTATAATGCCATTTTTGTAAAGTTACACTTTATGTCAAACCAAGATCTTTGAGGCATGAGGCCATATCTCTGAGGCAAGATCAAATCCATAAATTGCAAGTATCAAGGGCAAAAGATGCAGCATACAAGATAGGCATTACAGGCCTGCATTGACAAGTTAGACATTTTTGCTTCACAAAGAAGAAATTGTCCAAAATCCTCCCAACTTGAAAACCAGTTATTATTAGCCAAAGCAAAGATCACAAACATTTTTCACACAACCCTTTGAGTTAGAAGCATAAGCCTTTCACCCCTAAATCATTTTCATACCCAAAATCACCATTTTTATTCAAAACAGGGCAAGCCCTGCAAAACCACCCCCATCTCCACTTTCCCTCGTGCGTTTTGCCTTAAACTTGTTCCAATACCTTCCACTCAACTCACCTAAACTATCCCAGACCTCCATTGCTAGCTGTAACAATATTAACACACATTGCCATTTTTGTTTCAAAGCTTTGCAGGTTGAGTTTTGTAGCACGATTCAGGCTACTTCAAAACAAGCCAAGCATTGGGAAAGCTTCATTGGACATCAGGCAAGCTCAAAAGAACCTCAAGCACTCTTGGAAGTTGCTGCATTGTCCAGCTCGAAGTCAACTGAAACAAGTATTTCATGAACTTCTATCTCTCTATTTAGGAATAGTTAGACTTAGGTTTGTGAATGAAAGATGTTGTATTCATAACCCTGAAGCCATACATATGCTTAGTTTTCATTTATATTAATCGTGCTAGGAGAATTTCATCCATGAACTTTCTGAAAAAACTAGGTTAAGATTTAGGGCCAGAGAAATTCTCTCTGGTCTTTGAGAGTTAGCTTAGGTTTTTTATATGGTTGGATTCGTTGCTTGATGCTCTACAAGTTTCATGTTATGAGTTTTGTCAAAAAGTCAAGGAATCAGGAGATAGCAGTTGATGTACAGAACACGCGTTTTTTGTGAACTGAGGAAGAAGATGAAGTCTGATTGGGCTGGGCCTGGTTGTTTTTACTCCCAACACATGCATTTTCTGTTTACACCCCCTGGCCCATTTGTTTGTACATTTGTCATTTTTGCATTTTTATTCCATTTTTGATTTTGATATTTTATTTTCTAACATAAAAAATACTTAAAAATTATTTTCATAAATTTTTGTATTTATTTGGAATTTATTTTTATTATTACTAGTATGAGAAATGTTTAAATGTGTTATATTCTTTTTATTAAAACCAAAAAATAATGAAAGAATATGTTTATTTTCATTTATTATTTTTATTTACATTTGAAAACATTTTCTTGAATATACACATTTTTGTAAATAATTAATCTTTATTTATTTTTAATATATTTAATATGTTTAATATATATATATATATATATATATATATATATATATATATATATATATATATATATATATATATATATATATACACACACACACAAAAATAATACATTTTCATTTTTATTAATATTTTATATTAACAATATCTTTTTACAATATACTTTTATTTTTTGTACAAATTGATACATTATTGTATATAAATAATAAATAATATCATTTATTTAAGAAATTAGGGTTTTGCCCTAAAAAACAAATAATTGAAATTAACTTTTTATTTATTTACATTTCACATTAAAAAATTACTTCTTACATACATAAAAACTTCTTGCATAATACATTTTATTTAACATTTATTTATTGTATTTTATTTAATTATTGTACATTTAAATATTGCCTCGTACATTCAATTTGGTTGTAATAATTTAGAATTTAATTTCTTGCAAAATAATCCCCAATTCAAATTTGTACCCCCCTCCCTATATCATGTTGTAATAGTGTAGAATTTAAATTCTCGCACCTTTAAGCTTTCAATTATGCCATGATTAGACTTAGGGTTTTGTATGCAAAATAAAATTAACAATTAGCTTGACCTAATCAAAGACAAAAATGCATGAAAAAACAAACACAATGCACACTTGCACCCCTAGGGTTTCAATCCACTTGTTGCCTTCAAAAATGGGCCATGGTATGCATGTCAAGTATTTTGGCAAAAAAAAAAAAACAAAACAAAAGATCATAGTCCCTCGATGATGCTATATGAGTTGCCTAAACAAAATGATCAAGTCCCTCAAGAAAATTGCCAAAAATACTCGACACTATTGCTATCATGGTCTATACGATGACCCGCGCCTGTCCCATTTAACATCCTAACACAAGGTTGTTCACCAAATACAATGGTGAAACAACACTGTTAAAAGGGTTAAAAACATAAGAAAGATCTTTGAGTAAAATAGGGTAGACAACTCTTAGTTACTTGATCAAAACTTGCAAAAACATCCTTGCTATCTTCAAAACACACTTCACAACATAATTTCAAAACCCTGCTTTCAAACATTGAAAACTTTTCAAAAGACAAAAACACCTTTGTATACATTCAAACAATAAACATTACAAAGGTTGCCACAACGATGGCCTCTCTTCAAAACATCTTTCAAAATCACACACAAAGCACCATTTCAAACAATAGAAATGCAAAGCAAGTGATCTAAAGCAAGTAACTAAGAGCCCATGGATAACCATGGATAGAAAGGGTGCTAATACCTTCCCTTTCTATAATCTACTCCCCGAACCCAAGAAAACATATCAAAGGTCTTTCCTGTGCTTTTTGACCTTTCCTTAGGATAAATAAAAATTCGGTGGCGACTCTTGCTAAACCGAAACATTTGCGAACACAAACGCAAAATCCCAAGTCAGTTCTCCCACCGTATCACACCAGGTCCATACATTTTTCATATTTTCTATTTTCTTGTTTCAGATCCAGCGTGCTTCATAGCCAAGATTTCACCATACACCTCAAAATCTCATACCTTGGATCATTTACTGATCAGATCCAACATACAGCCAGCTAAGAGCATGGTAGACCCTCCAAAGGTGATCCCCATTGGATCATGCGCAGGCAGAAGGGCCATCAATTTTGGGCTTTGCAAAATTCAGAATCACACCCCCAGATTGCTATTCCTAGCAGGCCAATTTTATTTTTTGCTTTAATTTCTTTATTACTTTTTTATTATTTTTATTATTTATTCTAATTGTCTTAAAAAACCATTTTTTTAATTAAATCATAAAATCAAGAAATCATAAAAAATGTTAGAATTAGTTTTCTTTCTATTAAATTTAATTTTGTTTAAAAATAAATTAATTTAATTAGGGTAACTTGATTTGTTTTCCTTAATTAAAATTAATTAGAAATTAGGACTAATTTGCAAAATTCAATTTTACTTTATTTTCTTAAATAAAAATACAATTTTTTTCTTTAATTAAGTAGATTCTATAGGATATTTAATCTATTCTCGTGACATTCCTCGCGCGCGTTTACTTATTTATTTTTCCAATTATTGTGTCTGATTACGGGTTTGTAATAGTTTTTAACTAGGTTTTATTTTATTGCTTTTATTTACTTCCGAATCCCCAAAGTTTTTGGTCATGTAATCCCCATTCCCCGAAGCCCTGTAATAACGTAGATTTTCTTTTCCACTTTTAATTTCTGCAATTGTTTAAACTGTTTAGATGTATGGATAATAGGATTGTATGCAAAAGATAAATCGAATGTTTAAAACAGTAGAACACGTTAACTGTGCAAAGATAAATAAACTGAAATCAAACACTTGCACATGCTCACCTCTAGGGTATCTCCCACTTTGGTTGCCTCGAAAATACGATCACTATTCTCGAACGTGAGAATTCCTAGTGACTGTCCTCTAATTCAGAGATCGTAAGTCCCTTTCTAAGGTTTCCTCGATAAAAAAAAAGCGATCTTAGAACTTTAGGACAGTTACTAAGAGATCTTTCCCTGTTACCTTAAGTGACCGTAATCATCCCTTTGTTTACAGTGATTTCTAATAAACAACCGCTAGTCTTCCAATTTACTAATTATTATTGGTTACTTGCAGGATCGACTAGATTGATCCTAGCACACATGTGTCATAACTCATTTCCATGTTCATATTTATTATATTGATAGACTTATATTGTATGTTAAGTTCGAATATGAGATTCTTAGGGAATATTTCTAAAATGGTCTATAGGAATAAACTAACTGAATGTAGGCAGGAAAGGCTTCGAATTAGACTTGGGCTTGAATGTAAAGATAAGTGTTTGACTAAAAGGATAAAGTAAAAGTAAATTTCTAACGAAGTGACTGTGTTTAAAGGCAAGTAAAACAAAGAAATGCAAGGAAATCGAAGGATTTAAGGGCAGAAATACTGTAATGGCGAACTAAATATAACAAGACTTGTACTGAAATTGTAAAAAAGTAATGATGTTCAATACGTACATTGTATCTTCTGACTCGTTTTCCTTAATTCACGGTAGTTTGAGTATTTTGAGATCTTTTAGTACATAAAAGTGAACACACTAAATCTAACATAAGAACACCTATTTATAGTGTCTTGACCCTAACGGCCCTATTCTAAAATCACGCCACGTTCAAAGCATGCAGGCTTCCTATGTTTGCCGACTTCCACGCGTCTTCTAGAATGGCGCTCTTTATTTGAAATTAGAAAAACTGTACCAATCGAAGCATCTTGTTTCTTCGTCGCTTTCGAAATAACCCAATTACCTGGACCGTTCCAATTTCTGGCACCCTTGCATAAAGGAGCTCTTTATAATTCAAACACTAAAAAAGTCCAAATCGAAATCTGCTGGAAATTGAATAATCCTTCAACATAATGACTCCATATCTCCCACCAATATCCAATATTGATATTAATCTCCTTAGGTACTTTATTCGAAATATTATTTTGATAGTGGTTTCTTCCTTATTCGAAATAGCCAGCTAACAAATTGCCCCCCAAGAACATGTATTTTGACAGATATAAAGAAATACTTGTTTTTTGACTCATCCAGGCTATTTCGAGAGTATCAAAAACTCATGATGACCATACTGTACACGATGGAGGTGGCTGAAGGAATAAGTGAAGAAATCAAAGGGCTCGAAAACATCAGAAATACTACCCAATGCAAAATCAACTTATGCAAGAGCAAGTTTGCTAAGTTGAAACGAAACACCTCTTTCTGATTGTTGAATGTATTTTGTTAATGCTTTTTATTGTAAATGATTGAACACAACCATTCTGGCACTTATATAATACCATTTTGGCTTCATGTTTATATATATTTTTTATTATCCTGCAGTGATTCTAACCTCTTGCAAGCAGGGTTTATACCTTTTTAAGTATTTCCCATTTACCCTCAAGATTCTTCTATCTTCCGCTAATTCTTCTATTTCGTAAGCATTATTCGAAAATGTTTTCAATACTCGAAAGGGACCCTCCCAATGGGGTGACCATTTACCTAATAATCTGTTCTTTTTATCCATAGGTAATATAACCTTCCATACCAGGTCATTGGTTGAGAACAACTTATTTTTAACTCTTTTGTTGTATGCTCTGGCTACTCTTTCTTTCTGTCTTCTCATAACTTCTAAAGCATGTAGCCTATCTTCACGCACGTCCACTAATTCATTCATCATCATTTCTCAATATTGATCAGTTGGTATTTCATTTTGTCTTTGGACTCTTACTGATTGTAAGTGTATTTCGACTGGCAACACTGCATCATGTCCAAAGGTAAGTCGAAACGGAGTAGTATTTGTTGCTTCTTTAGGAGATGTTCGACATGCCCACAAAGCTTGGTCCAAAGTTTTGTGCTAATTTCTTGGTTTTCGTCCTACATGTTTCTTTATCAAACCTATTATGACTTTATTGGCTGCCTCTACTTGTCCATTAGCTTGAGCATAGTAAGGAGTTGACGTGAGTAATTTAAATCCCATTTCTTTTGCAAACTCTTGCATTTTTCACCCTGTGAAAACTGAACCTTGATCTGTTGTAATACTTTCTGGTATTCCGAACCTGTAAATTATTTGCCTCTGGATAAATTCCATAATGACCTCTTGATCAACGTTCACTAGAGGAATTGCTTCGACCCATTTTGTAAAATAATCTATACCCACAAGGATATATTTATGTCCTTTGGATGATGCTGGTCGAATTTCACCAATTAGATCTAATGCCCATCCTCTAAAAGGCCAAGGCTTAACAATTGAATGTAACTCACTTGCAGGAGCATGTTGAATACCTGCATGAACTTGGCATTGTTCGCAACCCTTATAAAATTCTATGTAGTCTTTGAGCATAGTGGGCCAATACATTCCATATCGAAACAACAACCATTTCATTTTGTGACATGCTTGATGTGCCCCACATGCCCCACTGTGCACACTGGATACTGCTAAATATGCTTCATTTTCTCCTAAACACTTGAGTAATATACCTTCTGGGGTTTTCTTAAAAAGTTCATTTCCTATTAGGACATAAGACAATGCCCTATATTTGGTCTTTTTCTCTGTACTTACTGAAGGTTCTTTCAGGTAATTTACTATGGGACTTCTCCAATCTGTATATGCCAAAGTATCAATATTTAGAACTTCGAATTCTTTCTGATCTGCATAACCTAGTTTCGAAGTTTCCAAGTCTAATGGTGATAATTTGGTATCCAATATTCTGCCTCTTGTTTTTATGAGATATTAGAGTTTTTCTCTAGATGTCTTATATCCTGAAGCTATTTGAGCCAAGTCATTTGCCTCCTGATTATCAATTTTGGGAATATGTTTTATATCCACATATTCAAATTTTTTGAGTAATCTATTAGCAATAACGAAGTACATGATCAAATTTTCCTTGATACATTTGTATTCTTTGGTTATCTGTTTGATGACCAGCTCTGAGTCTCCCCTAATTTCGACTCTGGTTGCCCCCAATTCTAACAAAGCTTCAAGTCTAGCAATTAATGCTTCATACTCAGCTTCGTTGTTCGAACAAGGAGGGCCTTCTAACTTGTACTTGAATTTTGTTGGAATTCCCTCAGGAGAAATTATAAGGACTCCAACACCACTTCCATATTTATGTGTTGACCCATCGAAGGATAATTTCCAAGGCTGGATCTCAACATAATCTAACGCGAAGTCCTCACTCACAAAGTGATCCACTATGAAATCTGAAACTACTTGTCCTTTCATAGCTTTTAAAGGCTTGAAGGTCAAATTGTACTCAGTGAGCGCTAAGGTCCATTTGCCAATCCTGCTGTGCATGATTGGTTTTGAAAGCATATGTTTAATAACATCAAAGTGAGATGAAACATAAACATCAACTGGTTTAATATAATATTTAAGTTTTGTACAAGAGAAATACAGACAGAGGCATAGTTTTTCAATGCTGCTATACTTAGCCTCTGCTTTATTTAGGATCCTACTAAGATAATAGATGGCTCTTTCGACGCCATCATCATTTTCTTGGGCCAACATACTACCTATAGTTACATTAGAGGCAGAGATGTACAACCTCATTGGTTTATCTTTAGAAGGGGGTGCAAGTATAGGAGGATGCATCAAATAAGCTTTGATTTTCTCGAATGCCTCCTGATGTTGCGCAGTCCATTCAAAATTCCTTTTGTTGAGACGTAAGAGTGGAGAGAAAGCTTTAGTTCGCCCACTCAAATTAGATATGAATCTCCTTAAAAAGTTAATTTTACCCAATAGAGATTGCAACTCTTTCTTTGTTGAAGGAGGTTTCGTCTCCATAATAGCCTTCGTCTTGTTCAAGTTAATTTCGATCCCCTTCTTGTGGACCACAAAGCCTAGGAAATCCCGAGCCTGAACAAAGAAAGCACATTTAAGAGGATTCATTTTTAAGCCATGTTTTCTCATTCTTTCGAATGACTGGCAAAGGTGAGTCAAATGATCCTCATCAGAAACAGATTTGACTACTATGTCATCTATATAAATCTGCATAAATGACTCAATGAAATCATGAAAAATAGTGTTCATTTCCCTCTGATATGTTGCCCCAGCATGTTTTAGTCCAAAGGGCATAACTACCCATTCATAAGTGCCTAAAGCGCCTGGACATCTGAATGCAGTTTTGGGAACATCATCCTCAGCAATAAAAATCTGATTATACCCAGAGTATCCATCTAACATACTCAGGTATTCGAAACCCGCAGCAGAATCAATTAGCATTTCTGCTATAGGCATGGAATATTCATCTTTTGGGGTGGCAGTGTTTAAATCCCTAAAATCTATGCAAATTCGTAAAGAGCCATTTTTCTTAATAACAAGTACAATGTTAGCAAGCCATTCTACGTACCTTGTGGTCCTGATAAATTTGCATCGAAGGAGCCGTTCCACCTCTGCCTTTATTTTTTAGAGGATTTCTGGAGCGAATTGTCTAGGCATCTGCTTGATGGGCTTATTTCCATCCTTGATTGGAAGCATATGTTCTACCAGTTCCCTCTTTAAACCAGGAATTTCATCATAGTCCCAGGCGAAGCAATCCCTATTTTGTTTGAGCATTTTAACCACTTTGCCTTTTAAATTGGGACTAAGCTTCGCACTGATGTATGTAATCCTTTTTTCAACACCATCCCCGATATCAACTTCCTCCAAAGGATCTTGAGCCAGCATCTTAGCGCTTGATGACTCTGGATCCTTTTCGAATCCCAAGGGCTCTTGATCATAAATGGCATCTAGTCTTTGATCCATCAGTTCAGAAGCTTGTCCATCATAGGGTTAGGATGAATGGTTTCCTTCAGGATTTGCTATTTCTTTTTTGTCTATGGCTTTGACAGCCATGTTTTGTATCTCGGCTTCGAGAGCCGTTCTTCATTTGTTCTCAGCCAAATAGGCCGAAATCTTTTGGTAGTAATTTGATTCAGTCATAATAACCTTCGCTTGCCCAGCCAGTTGGCCGTATCTTCGAAGTCTCTCCATATTTTTCAGTCACCTGCCCGTTCCACATGATTTCCCTATCCCATGGGAATCCATTGGGAGGCAAGGTTAGGGAATAATAAGCGTTCTCATTTGGCTCGAAATATTCCTCAGGTGGGTGACATGACCCTATGTTGGCCATATTTCTGTCGAAATTTCTTTTGTCCACATTGTTGATTTCTGCCATATAGTAACTTTGGTCTGCTTCTATATTTTCAACAATCCCATCATCTCTCCACAACACCAGCCTTTGATGCATTGAAGAAGGTACAACTCCAACTCTATGGATCCATTCCCTGCCAAGCAACAGATTGTAATTTGCTTTTGCAGCAATGACCATAAACATTGTTGGCCTTGTGAGGGAACCAACTGTCAGGTTAACTTGTATTACTCCCAAAGTCTGGCCAACCTTCCCTTCATAATTAGAAAGCACCATGTTGTGAGGTCTAACATCTGAATCCTGCATTCCTATTCTCTTTAGCATGAATTGAGGCATCAGATTGACAGCAACTCCACCATCTACCAGAACCTTGTTCACACCATATTGTTCCACCTTTTCCCTGATGAATAAGGGTTTGAGATGGTTTTTCATTCCTTCGTCTGGCTTTTCAAAGAAAGAATTCTACTCTTCGACCGCTCCATTGTTACATAATAGCATACTGGCCTATGTTTGGCCATTTCGTCCTCATTAGTCTCCTCATCAACATAAACCTCTGTTTCCTGATTGTACTCACAAGGCAACACCGAAACTACATTGCAGTTTGCATTGAAGAAGGATTCCCCCTCAGATTCGAAGGCATCAGTCATCAAGTCCTCTTCGTACGCAGCTTCCTTATGAGTCCTATTTTCTTTAGCGTCCTTCTATGGAGAAAAAAGTTTCCTGGACACTGGGGGTTTTCCCCCTGTCTGGTTCAGTGATGTTGGGTTATTGGTACTGGATTCTCCTACTCCTGTAGGTTTCGAATCCCTTGCTGCTTTTTGGTTTCTCTGGTGTCTGCGCCACTGAGAGCGAGACATTGGGTTTCTGCCTTTATAATTCTCCAATCTTATTTCTTCCCTCCTGTTTGAATTGAATTGCCTCCTGTAAGCCATTGCAGTCCTGCCTCCTCGATCGAAGTTGTGCCACTTCCCTTTTCCCTTATCAGCATTCACTTGCAGCCATCTATCAGTGGGGATTTCTGCAGGTAGTTTAAAGGAAACTCTCTTTGCTCCCCTAGGATAAGGGCTATCTGGCCTCCTTGGCATACTTCTGGCTGTGCTAACAAGATTCGAAGGCATTCCGCCTTGGTGCCCCCAGCCTGACGCAAACAGAATTCTCTCGAATGCTTCATCCATTTCCTTATCATACACTGCTGCACATCTGGGACATATCAAGCATTATGTTCCAATCTTGTGGCAACAAACCAGGAATTCGAGCAGACTTTCATCAGCTTTTGGATAGACTTTGTATAGTTGGTTGTCTTGCCGCCAGTTGACTCATGTTCGTTCACGCTGGGCCTTTTCGAATTCAGCAGCAATTCTGGGGTTGCAGATGATACTGCACCTTGGGTATAACAACTTTTCCTGATTTTTCTTATGACAGTGGAAGATGTATTCATGCAAACCTGCGTCCTTTCTAGGTAAGTTCTCTCTTCTCTGTTCTCTTTCCCTCTCTAAACAGCGTTCCACTTCTTCCATTTCAGCGTTAGGTTGTTCGAAGTCCACCATATTCACTCCCAGCATTTGGTCATCAGAAATTTTGACTTCTTCAAATTTCATCCTAAGACCTTCAGTGGCCTCAGCTAATTTTCTGTCACTTAATATCTTTGCTTTGAGCACCTTTGGGAGGCCATCGGTAGCTTCTGTTTCGTTTTTGATCAATGGGAGGCCATCATTAGCCTCTTTTTCGTTTTTGATCAATGGGAGGCCATCAGTAGCCTCTTTTTCGTTTTTGATTAGGATGAAGTCCCCATCCTCTTCGAATTCCACTTTTGATTCAAATTTCCTCTCAGCAATTTCCACCACATTGCTGTCTAGTGGTTCAGGACTTGATTGATGCCAAAGAGGTAGAATTCAATGCGCCTGAGAAGCCCAATGTTATATCTGCTCTGATGCCCAAGCACGGCCATAATGTTCATGTCGTTTTAGAAGACCCCCATGTTACTGATGTTGCCAATCTTTTGACTCCGTTGTTAGTAATTAAAGAGAAGTTGATGAGAGCCGGGATCTTTCCTGGTTGTGGTAAAGACTGCTATTTTTGTTTGAACATACAAGGTGATTTCCCAATGTTGAAGTCAGGTGTCCAACGCCTAATGGATACCCAAGAGATACTTTTCCAGAAAACCCCTGTTGATACCTTCAATCCTGTTACTCCTGCTACTTTTGCTACTTCGACCAACGATTTTGCAATTATAACCATTTCCAACAATCCTCCCAAGGCTTGCAAAAGGCCTGTCAGGATTACACCCATCTCTGAATGTGTACCATTAAAGATTACCATGCCGGGACCTGTCCCGTACCAATCCAGCAAAACTATACCATGGAACTATGGGGGAGAAATCTTCTACCATGGTATCAAACAAATCGAAACAATCCAAGAGATTTCTGAAGAAAAAAAACCTGATATAGGGAACATTGCGGGTACAAGCAAGATAACCCGCAGCGGCCGAATCTTTCCTCCGGAGATTGCTCCCCCTCGAGCAGTTTTCGGACCCTTGAAAGATTTTGTACCTATTGGACCATCTGTGCAAGGCCCAGTGATTGAAGAATTAGATACTCCTGAAGTAAGACCATCTGCTGATACTACCGACAAGGGTAAGGGGATACTGGAAGTGCCTGTCAGGACGAAGGCTCATGCTGTGGTTATCCCTGAAACAACTCAGAAAGAAATGGATGAAATCTTGAAAATAATCAGAAAAAGTGACTACGACGTTGTGGAACAGTTAGGGCAGACCCCTTCTAAAATTTCAATGTTAGCTCTGCTGCTCTATTCTGAGGCCCATAATAAGGCCCTAATCAAATTCTTGAAGGCAGCACATGTACCCCAAGAGACTTCAGCCGACCAGTTTCAGGAATGTATGGCCAGTCTTACTGCTGATAATGGCCTGGGCTTTTCCGATGCTGATTTGACTCCCAAAGGAAGAAAACACAACGACGCGCTACATGTCTCAGTTGAATGCAGGGGAACCACCCTCACCCATGTCTTAGTTGATACTGGTTCTTCCTTGAATATGCTGCCGAAGAAAGCTTTAGACCGTTTGGATTGCGAAGGATTGACCGTCAAACCTAGTAACATCGTTGTTAGGGCCTTTGATGGGTCCAAAAGAATGGTTCATGGAGAGGTTGATATTCCTATCAAAGTAGGCACAAAAGTTTTCAACTCCACCTTTTATGTGATGGACATCCGTCCGTCATATTCATGCTTGTTAGGGAGACCGTGGATCCATTATGCCGGGGCAGTTACCTCGTCTTTGCACCAAATGCTGAAATATCCTGTTAAGGGTAAGATTATAACAGTGCACGGCGAGGAAGAGTACATGATAAGTCATCTCAATTCCTTCCGCTATGTGGAGTTGGATGGCGAGTTCATCGAAACGCCTTTCCAACATTTTGAGGAAGTTTCTCCCGAGATAGCAGTTGCGAATACAATGGTTGAGGTGCCTGCCGTTCCCAATCATGTATCTAGGATGTCATCTCTCAAGGACGCAAAGGCTATAATTAAAGAAGGGAAGAGTACAATATGGGGGCAATTTCCTGATTTCCCCATAAGACGGACAAATTTGGGTTAGGGTTCACTATTGAAGGACAAAAGGCTATGCGTCACTCCAAGATTGGAAGACCACCCGTCAAGATCTCTCACCATGGAATCAACGCTGTAGAAGATGAAGATGAAGAGAACCACTTTTGAAGATTGGATCTTTCCGACCGTCGAAGGGGGTTTAAGCAACTGGGAAGCAAAGGTTTTTGTTCCCATCACCTTTATCAAACATTAATTTTATCTTTGAACAATTTCCCATTTTTATGGTTTGTAATAACTAAACAATTTGCGCACTATTTTTCACCTCATGCCTTGCCCGGGGCATGTAGGTCTATTTGTAAGGGCTTGATCTTCTTCATTATCATATGCCATGTTTTAATGAATCATTGGACGTTTTTCATCTATAAACTGCTGTGTTCATTTTCGTTCCTTTTGCATTTTGTTTGTTTAAGGATGGCTATCCATTACACACACCCACACTCACAAATGCAGGTACCCATCCACTCTGGATTCTATGGGTGACTATTCTGTTTTAGCCTTCGATAACTCTGAAGATTTGGTCAATCATGCTGAGTACGAAGTTGACGAAGATTGTGAAGTGCCGGGAGAGTTAGCCAGACTTTTGCAACAAGAGGAGAGGGCTATTCTGCCTCATGAAGAGTTGCTAGAAACCATCAACTTGGGGACAGAGGAAGACAGGAAAGAAGTGAAAGTGGGCGCCAACCTGGAACCAAGTGTCAAAGAGCGCTTAGTGCAGTTCTTGAACGAATATGTTGAAATCTTCGCCTGGTCTTATAAAGACATGCCAGGGTTAGACACAGATATCGTGGTCCACCGTCTCCCTACAAGAGAGGATTATCCACCGATTAAGCAAAAGGTTCACCGAATGAGGCCTGACATGTCTGAGAAGATCAAGGCTGAGGTTATGAAGAAATTCAAAATTGGCTTTCTGGCAGTTACTTCCTATCCATAATGGGTTGCTAACATTGTGCCCGTACCTAAGAAGGACGGTAAAGTCAGAATGTGTGTGGACTATCGGGATTTGAACAGGGCTAGCCCTAAAGATGATTTTCCACTGCCACATATCGACATCTTGGTTGACAACACAGCTTAGCATAAGGTTTTTTACTTCATGGATGGATTCTCGGGATACAACCAGATCAAAATGGCCCCCGAGGACATGGAGAAAACAACTTTTGTTACGCAATGGGGTACCTTCTGCTACAAAGTGATGCCATCTGGACTGAAGAATGCAGGGGCAACTTATCAATGCGCCATGGTAGCTTTGTTTCATGATATGATACATCATGAGATCGAAGTTTACGTAGACGACATGATAGCTCGATCACAGACAGAAGAAGAACACCTTGATCATTTGCAAAAGCTGTTTATCAGGTTGAAGGAATATAAGCTCAGACTGAACCCAAGTAAGTGCACTTTTGGAGTTAGGTCTGGTAAGCTTTTGGGATTTATTGTCAGCAACAAAGGCATTGAGGTTGTTCCAGCTAAAGTAAAGGCTATACAATAAATGCCTGCTCTCCATACTGAAAAGGAGGTTAGAGGATTCTTGGGACGCTTGAACTATATTGCAAGGTTTATCTCTCACCTGACATCTACCTGTGAGCCAATCTTCAAGCTGTTGAAGAAAGATCATGTGGTTGAATGGAACAAAGATTGTCAAGTTGATTTTGATAAGATCAAGGAGTATTTGCTAGAACCTCCTATTCTGATGCCACCCGTCGAAGGAAGGCCGTTAATCATGTATCTGACTGTTTTGGATAACTCAATGGGGTGCGTGTTGGGCCAACATGACGAGTCTGGCCGAAAAGAGCATGCCATTTATTACCTTAGCAAAAAGTTTACCGACTGTGAGACTCGCTACTCACTACTCGAGAAAACTTGCTGCACTTTGGTATGGGCTGCTCGCCGGCTAAGGCAGTATATGTTGACTCATACCACTTTGCTGATTTCCAAGATGGATCCGATCAAGTATATCTTCGAGAAGCTTGCTTTATCTGGAAGAATCGCTAGATGGAAAATGATTCTGACTGAGTATGATATCCAATATACTACCCAAAAAGCTATAAAAGGGAGTGTACTAGCTGACCATCTAGCTCATCAAGCCGTCGAAGATTACCAATCTATGAGATTCGACTTCCCTGACGAGGACATCATGACATTGGACAACATTGAAGGTAACAGACCGTATGACGGATCTGAACAAGGATCCCGATGGACCCTGTACTTTGATGGTGCTTCAAATGCACTTGGCAACGGTATCGGTGTGGTACTCATTTCTCCAGAAGGTTGCCATACACCCTTCACTGCCCGACTTTGCTTCAGCTGTACCAATAACATGGCTGAATATGAAGCTTGCATCTTTGGTCTCAAGGCTGCTATAGACTTGGGAATCAAATCTTTGGTCGTATTTGGGGACACGGCTTTGGTTATCAGTCAAGTCAAAGGAGAATGGGATACCAAACATCCTAATCTTATCCAATACAAAGAGCATGTCTTAACGTTGTTACCGCATTTCGAGCAGATCACCTTCGAGCATTTCCCGCGAGAAGAAAATTAGCTAGCAGATGCTCTGGCTACAATGTCTTCCATGTTTAAACTCAATTGGGATAACGAGGCTCCCCAAATTACCATCGAGCGAATGGACGAGCCTGCGCACTGTCATGAGATTAATACCGAAGAAGTAGTGGAACAACCCAGGTTTCATGAAATCAAAAGGTATCTCCAGGCTAGAGAATATCCTGAAGGAGCTTCCGTCAATGACAAAAAGTTCTTAAGGAGATTTGCTGCCAAGTTCTTCCTAAGCAATGGCATCCTTTATAAGCGCATCCATGATTGTGTTCTACTTCGTTGTATGGACAAAGCTGAAGCAGAGTTGATCATGACTGAGATACACAGTGGCACATTTGGCACCCACTTGAGCATACATACGATGGTGTGATACGGTGGGAGAACTGACTTGGGTTTTGAGTTTGTTTTCGCAAATGTTTCGGTTGAGCAAGAGTCGCCACCGACTTTTTATTTTATCCTAAGGAAAGGTCAAAAAGCACAGGAAAGACCTTTGAGATGTTTTCTTGGGTTCGGGGAGTAGATTATAGAAAGGGAAGGTATTAGCACCCTTTCTATCCATGGTTATCCATGAGCTCTTAGTTACTTACTTAGATCACTTGCCTTTGCTTTTCAATTGTTTGAAATGGTGCTTTGTGTGTGATTTTGAAAGTGTTTTGAAAACAAACCATTGTTGTGGCAACCTTTGTAATGATTATTGTTTGAATGTATACAAAGGTGTTTTGGAAAGTTTTCAATGTTTTGAAAGTTTGTTTTGAAATTGTGTGGAGATGTGTGTTTTGAAAAATGGCAAGGATGTTTTGCAAGATTGATCAAGTAACCAAGAGCTATCTACCCTAAATTTCTCAAAGATCTTTCTCATGTTTTAACCCTTTTAACAATGTTGTTTTACCATTGTATTTGGTGAACAACCTTGTGTTAGGATGTTAACGGGACGGACACGGGTCATCGTTTAGACCATGAAGGCAATGGTGTCAAGTATCTTCGGCAATTTTTTCTTAAGGGACTTGATCATTTTTTAGGCAACTTGAGATAGCGTCATCGAGGGACTATGATCATTTGATTTGTTTTTGTTTTGCCAATGAAACTCAACATGCAACCATGGCCCATTTTTGAAGGCAAGAAGTGGAGTAACCCTAGGGGTGCTAGTGTGCATTGTGTTTGTTTTTCATGCATATTTATCTTGGATTAAGGTCAAACTACTTGTTAATTTGATTTTGGAATACAAACCCTAATTCTCTAGCATGGCATAATTGAAAGCTTTTAAGTGCGAAAATTTAAATGCTAAGCTATTACAACAATGATTATGGGGATGGGGGTACAAGTTTGAATTGGGGGTATTTGACAAGAAATTAAATTCTAAGCTATTACATCCATATTGAATATACAAGGCAATATTTAATATTTAAATAAAATACAAATAAATATATATCAAATAAAAATGCATTATGCTAAAAAAGGATTTTTCATGTATGTAAAAGTATTTTTCAATGTGAAATATAAACAAAAATAAAAAGGTCAAATTTGAATATTTTTGTCATTTTAGGGCAAAACCCTAGTTTTTAAATAAATAGTAATATTTATTAATTATATAAAATATATATTAGTTTATACAAAAAATAAAAAGTGTATTGTAAAAAAAGTATTTTTAGTGTCATATATTAATAAAAATAAAAATGTATTATTTCTATATTTTTATCCTAAGTATTCTAATAAATATAATATACAAGTATTTATATATATATTTACTAAACCTATTGAATATAAAAGAGAAAATTAATTATTTATGTATATAAAAAAATGTATATTTGATAAAATATTTTTAAGATGTAAATAAAAATAATAACTAAAAAATAAACATATTTTTTATACTATTTTTTAGTGTTTTAGTAAAAAAGAATTTATATTATTTACATACATAAGCTATTAAAATGAAATAATTATCAAATAAATATGAAAAAAAATGTGGAAAAATATTTTTGGCATTTTTTATGTCTGAGCAAAAAATATGAAATCAGAATAAAAAATAAAAAGTAAAAAATAACAAGTATTTAATCATTTGGGCCAGGGGGTGCAAATTAAAAAAGGGGGTGCAAAAAGTAAGGATGGCTCAGGCCCAGCCCAAGCCATCATCTTCAACCTTCAGCTTCTTGTTTCAAACAGAAAACGCGCGCCTTCTTGCTCCAAACACTAACTCTTGATTCTTTGATTTTTATGCAAAACTCATAACACAAACATTTAGAGCATCAAATCACGAGTTCAAACATGTAAAAAACTTGGATTAACTCTCAAAGGCCAGAGAGAATTTCTCTGGCCCTAAATTTTAACCTAATTTTTTTCTCATGTTCATGGCTAAAATTCTCACAGCATGCTTAACATAAATGAAAAGTGATAATATGTATGGCTTCAGGGCTATGAGTAGAACATGTTTCATTCACAAACCTAAGCTTAACTCTTCCTAGATTGAGAGATAGAAGTCCATGGATTACCTGTTTTAGCTTGGATCATGTAGAATAATGTGGCCACCTTCAATAGAGTTTGAGCTTTTGTACAGCTTGCCTGAGGTCCAAGGAAGCTTCTCCAACACCTAGCTTGCTTTGAATCACTCTGTATCGTGCTATAGAAGTCCACCTGTAAAACTGAAAAATGAAAATGGCAAGTGAGGTTAGGGGTGTTACAGCTTGTGTTTAGGGCTTGGAATAGTTTAGGTAGATGGAAAGGAATGTGTTGGAACTTCTTTTGGCCAAAACGCATGAATGAATGATGCTATGCAACTCAAACTGCAGGGATGCCCTGTTTTTTGCAGCAAAACAATGCTTTTGTGTTTTAGGAGGTATGAGGGATGGTTAAGTCGTGTTTCAAGATTGGTTTGATGTATGGGAGATGTTCACAAGGTTTGTTCTTGGCTGTGTTGACAGGAAATGGAAGTTGGCTTGAGTTTGCAAGGTTTCTTCAATGTGAAGCAAAGAAGTGTGTATCCTCATACAAGCCAGTACAATGCCTAATGTATGCTGCAAACAAATCTCTTGGTAACTGAAATTTGTGGATTTGATTTTGCTTTAGAGATCTGGCCCCATGCCTCAAGGATTTGGTATTTGACATAAAGCAACTTTAAGCAAAAATGGCAATTCACCTTTTTCCAATTAAGGGTTAATTTTGTGTGCAATGTCCAAATGAACAAAATAAACCCTCAACTCAATGGTTATGCATTAAATTATGGAGTGTAAGTGGGTTTTGAGGCCTGCAAGCTAGCATTGTACAAGCTGATTTGAAAATGCAAGTTGCCATGAACATGCCTTGGCCATGAACAAAAGTGAGTTTTGGCCAACTTTGTGAATTCAATTCTCTCTAACCACAAGGGTGTTTGATGAGTTCTTTGACAATTTGGAAAGCTTGGAACATGTACTACAATCCATCTTTGTAATGCATCTTGAAATTACTCTTGGAACTAGGTGATAAGTTGCCATGAAGTTAGGTCAAAATCCTGCCTAAAATAGGGCAAAATTTCACTAAGTTAAAAAGTTTATGGACCCTTATTCCAAAAATCATAACTTGAGATACAAGCTTCTTTTGAGGAAACTTTGTGAATCAAAGTTGTAGATTTTGCAATGGACTACAACTTTCATGTTTCAAGTTTTCTTTGAATCCATTTTCATCTTGGTGAAAAAATGGGACAAAGTTAGGAAAAAATAAGAAAATTTCATAACTTAGAAAAATTCTAAGTTATGAAATTTTTCCATCTTAAACCCTAATTTGCATTTTTGGGTTTCTTGATGAACAAGTTTCATAATTTGACATGTCTTGATGAAAAATGAATCTTGGCACTTGATTTTGACCAAAAAGTCAAAGTTTGACTTTTCAGTGTACAGTCAAATTTTGATCAGTCGACTGAAAAATTCATCTGTCAATCCTATGCAATTGAGATCTTTTGAACTTGTTGAATGGGTCAAGACAATTTCATTGAGTCCTTGAGTCCATGTGTGAGCTTGATTTTCCATTGGTTAGGTCAAACAGACAAAAATTGCCTTTGTGTAGTCAAAACCCTAAAAATGACCATTTTGCCCTTTTGATGATCTGATCAAATTTCTTGTGGAATTGTGATCCAAACTTGATCAAATGGTTCATATGAGTTCATAATGTTGATGTGGGTCAAATTTCATGAGGTTTGACTGTCAATTGGCCACAATTGACTTTTTCCCCAATACAGTTGATTTCTAGGTCAACTGTCCAATTGACTGGGTAAAGATTTGAATCAAGGCTTGAAACTTGGTATGGGCAAACTTGTGAATCCAACATGAAGTATGAAAGTCACTTTGGGCATTGTAGGTCAAAATATCCTTGTGCAAACTCAAACCCTAATTTGGGTCAACAGTGCAAGGAGGGGTCTTAAGCAGAGCAAACCCTAGCTTGATCTTGAGTTCCAAGAGTCTTGTGATGAGAAAGTGTTGATGAAATGAGAGGGAAAATTTTGGGGTATAACAGTTTCCCCTGTTCAATCTTCTTGAACCTGAAGAGTTAGATTGGCAAGTTTTCCTTTCGCGTCTCGAAGGTAAAAGGAGATTGGACACTAGAATGCCCGTAAATTTGCACTTGCAAAAGTATATCTGAGGAAATGGGCTTAAAGATGCCATTTGGAGGTGGTAGAATCTTGCTGGAGATGGGCTTAAATATGCCATCCAAGAATCTTTGTTGATTTGCAATGTTGTAGGTCAGAAGAATGAGCATCAAAATGGTATCCGTGTCTGGAATGCATTTGAACTGTATATGGAGACTGAGTTTGTATGAGCAGAAGAATGGTGTCCGTGTCTGGCGCGTATCTGAGTTGTAACTGTATTTGGATGTAGAATGAATATCAGAATGACTGCCGCGTCTGGAGTGTATCTGTATTGTATCTGGATAACAGAGGAATATCTGTGTATGGAGCAACTGCGTGCTGGGGATAAACTCTGAATGAGTGACAGAATGGCGACCGTGTCTGGAGCATATTGGACTGTATCTGAAGTTGAGATCTGTATGAGTAGCAGAATGACTTTCGTGTCTGGAGCATATCTGAAACTGTAACTGGGATCTGAATAAGTGACAGAATGGTTTCCGTGGCGGCTGCACTGGGGAGAATCAAACTGCTGGTGTAAGGGTTAGAATGGCATCCGTGTTTGGAGCGTATCTGAACTTGTAGTTGAATCTGAATGAGAGATAGAATGGCGGCTGTATCTGGAGCGTATCTAGTCTGTAACGGATTGCTGGAATCTGAATGAGTAGTAGAATGACCGCCGTATCTGGGGTGTATCTGTACTGTATCTGACCTGAAACTTTGAATGAGTAATAGAATGACTGCCGTGTCTGGGGTGTATCTGTACTGTATCTGAAAGTTGAATTTGAATGAGTAACATAATGAATTCCGTGTCTGGAGCGTATCTGAAACTGGAACTGGATAACTGTCCATAATTAAACTTTTAATCTTATCCTGAAAAGGGTAGAAATGTTAGCTGAACACAAAGTTATGTTGCATGAAATGTATGATGCAATATATATGTTATATCAATATTTATGATACATGAATGTAATGAATGCGCATGTAAGCTGATGAGCTGTCTTGCTGAGGATAGATGAAATCCGGATAGCTGGAAATAAAGGATTCTTTGACTGCTGCCGGGGAAAGTGTATCCTTGGCTGCTGCAGGGGATTGACAGAATCTTTGATTGCCGAAGTTGAGAAATCCTTGCTGACTGCAGACTACTTGGGGAACAAGGACAGCTCTGAAAATCTCTACTGGGGAATTTAAAACCTGGGAGACTTATGCTGGAGAAAAGGGACTGAGAATCTTCAATCTACCGGGAAGTATCTCTGTGGGGAGAATGTTCACTATCCTGGTTCTGCTGGGGATAGGATATTTAGGGTTTTTGGGCTCCACTGGGGATCTTGAAACTTGACTCTGAGGGGAATTAAGTTCTGGAATGTACTTCAGCTGGGGAATCCAGGTTTAGAAAGCTTTGCTCTACTGAGGATCCTGAAGTTTAAATGTGTTGGGGAAATATATTCTAAATTTTAATTCTGTTGAGGATCTTGAAGTTTAATTCCGCTGGGTATTTCTTCTGGAAGGGCATCAAGATACCTACCTATACCTTCAACCTATCAGCAATCATCTTTTCTCAAATTTTATTTGTAAGCAATGATTATGTTCAAATGCATATGCCTATTTAACAAAACATTGGACGTTTTTTCAAATAAAACATAAGTGTAAAAAGAAAAAGAAAGCAAAGCAAATTTTTGCACTTGGAAGTCTATTTGTATTAACTTTTTATGAGTATCTTTGTACAAAGGAGACAGACATCCTAGTAAGAGGATGTTGTCGTAAAAATTGAAGAAATTTATACAAAAGAAAGATGGCTATGTGTAATAATTCCATGGGATTCCCATTCTGCCATAGCCTTCATAACTATGAATACTTGTCCATTCGCTGCTTCGTCCGTCGATGACTGGATTGATTAGAAGCTTGGAGCTTGTTGGTGAAGAGATCGTTCTTAAAGTGATCCGACGAGACATAGTCATACGCTTGAATTCCCTAACTTTTGCCTGAATCACCCTTTCGGGGTTTCGATCCACCGGGAAACCCTTTTTTGCCCAAGTCGCCCTTTCGGGTTTTCAACTTGCCGGGTGTACAAATTTTTTTTTGTTTTATCCCTAATTTTTGCCTGAACCGCCTTTTCGGTTCACCGGGATGCCCATTTTTGCCCAAGTCGCCCTTTCGGGTTTTCAACTTGTAGGGTCATTTTATGCATATTATCTTTTGACTATGTCTGCATTCGCAGGGTGTGGCAAATCGTCGCCGTCCATGGTGGTCAAAATCATTGCCCCACCAGAAAAGATGCTCTTGATCAAAAATGGTCCTTCGTAAGTAGGAGTCCATTTGCCCCTGGGATCAATTTGCGGTAAGATGGTCAGCTTGATTACCAGATCTCCGACTTGATATACCTGACGTTTGACTTTCTTGTTGAAGGCCTTGATCATCCGTTTTTGATAAGTCTGACCATGGCAAACGGTAGTAAGTCGTTTCTCATCGATCAAATTAAGTTGATCAAGTGGGGTCTGAATCCAATCGTCTTCACTCAAACCAGCGTCTTTCATAATCCTTAAGGAAGGAATCTGAACCTCCATGGGTAGAACAACTTCCATGCCGTACACCAAAGAAAATGGGGTTGCCCCTGTTGAAGTACGTGCCGTGGTACGATATCCATGCAGAGCAAACGGTAACATCTCATGCCAGTCCTTGTAGGTAACTATCATTTTCTGAATGATCTTCTTGATGTTTTTGTTCGCAGCTTCAACAACACCGTTCATCTTCGGCCGATAGGGAGATGAATTGTGATGATAAATCTTGAACTGTTCGCATAGAGCGGTGATCATAGTATTGTTCAGATTTGTACCGTTGTTAGTGATGATCCTGTCGGGGACACTGTACCGGCATATGAGGTTCTGCTTGATGAAGCGGGCAACCACATTCTTTGTAACAGAGGTGAAGGAAGCTGCTTCGACCCACTTGGTAAAATAATCAATAGCCATCAAGATGAAGCGATGTCCATTGGATGCCGTGAGCTTGATCTCTCCAATCATGTCAATGCCCCACATTGCGAATGGCCAAGGAGCTGTCAGAACATTGAGAGGAACAAGAGGTATATGTACCTTGTCGGCATAGATTTGGCATTTATGGCAAGTACGGGAATGTTGATAGCAATCGGTTTCCATAGTAGACCAGTAACAGCCTGCCCTTAGAATCTTCTTAGCCATCGTCTGCCCGCTCAAATGGGTGCCGAATGTGCCACTGTGTATCTCAGTCATGATCAATTCCGCTTCAGCTTTGTCCATACATCGGAGTAAAACACAATCATGGCTACGCTTATAAAGAATGCCATTGCTTAGGAAGAACTTGGCAACAAATCTCCTTAAGAACTTCTTGTCATTGACGGAAGCTCCTTCGGGATATTCTCTAGTCTGGAGATACCTTTTGATTTCATGAAACCAGGGTTGTTCCACTACTTCTTTGGTATTAATCTCGTGACAGTGTGCAGGTTCGTCCATTCGATCGATGGTAATTTGGGGAGCCTCGTTATCCCAGTTGAGTTTAAACATGGAAGACATTATAGCCAGAGCATCTGCTAGCTGATTCTCTTCTTGCGGGAAATGCTCGAAAGTAATCTGCTCGAAGTGAGGCAGCAATGTCAAGACATGTTCTTTGTATGGGATAAGATTAGGATGTTTGGTGTCCCACTCTCCTTTGACTTGACTGATAACCAAAGTCGAGTCCCCAAATACAACCAAAGATTTGATCCCCAGGTCTATAGCAGCCTTGAGACCAAAGATGAAAGCTTCATATTCAGCCATGTTGTTGGTACAGCTGAAACAAAGTCGGGCCGTGAAAGATGTATGGCAACCTTCTGGGGAAATGAGTACCGTACCGATACCGTTGCCGAGTGCATTTGAAGCACCATCAAAGTACAGGGTCCATCGGGATCCATTTTCAGGTCCGTCATACAGTCCGTTACCTTCGATGTTGTCTAAAGTCATGATGTCCTCGTCTGGGAAGTCGAATCTCATGGATTGATAATCTTCGACGGCTTAATGAGCTAGATGATCAGCTAGCACACTCCCTTTTATAGCTTTTTTGGGTAGTGTACTGAATGTCATATTCAGTCAGGATCATTTGCCATCTAGCGATTCTTCCAGATAAAGCAGGCTTCTCGAAGATATACTTGATAGGATCCATTTTGGAAATCAACAAGGTGGTATGAGTCAACATATACTGCCTTAGTCGGCGAGCAGCCCATACCAAAGCGCAGCAAGTTTTCTCGAGAAGTGAGTAGCGAATCTCACAGTCGGTAAACTTTTTACTAAGGTAATAAATGGCATGCTCTTTTCGACCAGACTCGTCATGTTGGCCCAACACGCACCCCATTGAGTTATCCAAAACAGTTAGATACATGATCAACGGTCTTCCTTCGACGGGTGGCATCAGAATAGGAGGTTCCAATAAGTACTCCTTAATCTTATCAAAAGCAACTTGGCAATCGTCGTTCCAATCAACTACCTGATCCTTCTTTAATAGTTTGAAAATTGGCTCACAGGTAGACGTCAGGTGAGAGATGAACCTGGCGATATAGTTCAAGCGTCCCAAGAATCCTCTAACCTCCTTTTCAGTACGGGGGGCAGGCATTTCTTGTATAGCTTTTAATTTTGCAGGATCAACCTCAATGCCCTTGTTGCTGACAATAAATCCCAGAAGTTTACCAGACCTAACTCCAAAAGTGCACTTGCTTGGATTCAGTCTGAGTTTGTACTCTTTCAACCTGGCAAACAGCTTCTGCAAATGTTCAAGGTGTTCCTCTTCTGTTTGTGATCGAGCTATCATATCTTCTACGTAAACTTCAATCTCATGATGTATCATATCATGAAACAAAGCTACCATGGCGCGTTGATAAGTTGCCCCTGCGTTCTTTAGTCCGAACGGCATCACCGTGTAGCAGAAGGTACCCCATTGTGTAACAAAGGTAGTTTTCTCCATGTCCTCGGGGGCCATTTTGATCTGGTTGTAGCCCGAGAATCCGTCCATGAAAGAAAATACTTTGTGCTGAGCTGTGTTGTCAACCAAGATGTCAATATGCGGCAGTGGAAAATCATCTTTAGGGCTGGCCCTGTTCAAATCCCGATAGTCTACACACATTCTGACCTTGCCATCTTTTTTAGGTACTGTCACGATGTTAGCAACCCATTGTGGATAGGATGTAACAGCCATAAAGCCAGCGTTGAATTGCTTCATTACTTTAGCCTTAATTTTCTCGTACATGTTTGGCCTCATTCGGCGAACCTTTTGCTTGATTGGTGGACAATCTTCTCTTGTGGGGAGACGATGAACCACGATATCTGTGTCTAGCCCTGGCATATCTTCATAAGACCAGGCGAAGATTTCAACATTTTTATTCAACAACTGTATTAAGCGCTCCTTGACACTTGGTTCCAGGTTGGCACCCACTTTTACTTCCTTCCTATCTTCCTCTGTTCCTAAGTTGATGGTTTCTAACAACTCTTCATGAGGCAAGATGGCCCTCTCTTCTTGTTGTAGAAGTCTGGCTAGCTCTCCCGGTACTTCACAATCTTCCTCATCTTCGTATTCAGCTTGATTGACCAAATCTTTAGAGTTATCGAAGGATACGGCAGAATAGTCACCCATGGAATCCAGAGTGGATGGGTACCTGCATTTGTGAGTGTGTGTGTGTGTGTAAGGGATAACCATCCTTAAACAAACAAAAATGCAAAAGGAAAGAAAATGAACACAACAGTTTATAAATGAAAAATCGTCCAATGATTCATTAAAATATGGCATATGATTATGAAGAGAATCAAGCCCTTACAAATGGACCTACATGCCCCGGGCAAGGCATGAGGTGAAAAACAGTGTGTGAATTGTATCAGTTATTACAGACCATAAAAAACTGGAAATTGTTCAAAGATAAAGATTACTGATTAATAAAGGTGATAGGGACAAAATCCTTTGCCTCCCAATTGCTCAAACCCCCTTCGACCGTTGGGAAGATCCAATCTTCAAAGTGGCTTTCCTCAGCTTCATCTTCTATAGCATTGACTCCACGGAGAGAAATCTTGATGGGTGTCTTTTCAATTTTGGAACGACGCATGGCCTTTTGTCCCGCCGTAGTAAACCCTAAACCAAACTTGTCTGTCTTATGGGTAAAGTTAGGCAACTGTCCCCACATTGTGCTCTTCCCCTCCTTAATCACAGCCTCCGCATCCTTGAGAGACGCCATCTTAACCACATGTTTGGGAGTGATAGGTTCCTCAACTGCTGTTTTCGCCACCGCAACCTCGGGAGAAACTTCTTCGAAATGCTGAAAAGGTGTTTCAATGAACTCGCCTTCTACTTCCACATATCGAAAGGAGTTAAGATGACTGATCATATACTCCTCTTCGCCATGCACAATTATGATTTTACCCTTAACAGGGTACTTCAGCATCTGATGTAAAGAAGAGGTGACCGCTCCGGCATAATGAATCCAAGGTCTTCCCAGCAAGCAATAGTATGACGGACAGATATCCATCACGTAGAAGGTGGAGTTAAACACTTCGGTGCCTACCTTGATGGGAATATCAAGCTCCCCATGGACCATTCTCTTAGACCCGTCAAAGGCCCTGACAACAATATTGCTTGGCTTCAGCTCCAAACCCTCACAATCCAACTGATCTAGAGCTTTCTTAGGCAGCACATTTAGGGAAGAACCAGTGTCGACCAAGACATGGGCGAGTGTGGTCCCTCGGCACTCAACTGAAACATGTAAGGCATCATTGTGGTTCCTTCCCTTAGGAGTTAGGTCAGCGTCGGAAAAACCCAGGCCGTTGTCAGCAGTAAGACTGGCCACACAATTTTGAAATTGGTCAGCTGAGGTCTCTTGGGGGACATGTGCTGTTTTCAAGAATTTAATCAGAGCTTTAGCATGGGCCTCTGAACAGAGAAAGAGAGCTAACATTGAGATTTTGGAGGGGGTTTGCCCCAGTTGTTCTACCACATCATAGTCACTTTTGCGGATTATTTTTATGATCTCATCCATCTCCTTTTGAGTGGTTTCGTGTATAGCTACAGCATGAGCCTTCGTCCTGACAGGCTCATTCATTATCCCCTTACCTTTGTCGTTGTTATCAGCGGATGGTCTTTCTCCAGGAGCATTTAACTCTTTAATCACTGGGCCTTGCCCAGAAGGTCCAACAGGTGCAGAAATTTTTAAGAGTCCGAGGACGGCTCGGGGAGGAGCAATCTCCGGAGAAAAGATCCGGCCACTGCGGGTGATCTTACTAGTACCCGCGATGTTTCCTATGTCAGAGTCTTCTTCACAGATTTCTTGGGCTGTTTCGATTTGCTTGATGCCGTGGTAGAAGATTTCTCCCCCATAATTCCACGGTATCATTTTATTTGACTGGTATGAGAGAGGTCCCGGCATGGTGATCTTGAGAGGTACACATTCGGAACTGGGTGTAATCCTGACAGGCCTTTTGCAAGCCTTGGGAGGATTGTCGGAAACGGTAATGATAGCAATGTCATTGGTTGAAGTATCACAAGTATCAGGAGCAATTGGATTGAAAGTGTTAGCAGGAGTTTTCTGAAACAATATTTCTTGAGTATCCATCAGGCGTTGGACACCTGACTTCAACATTGGACAATCATCTTGAATATTCACACAAAAGTAGCAATCTTCATCACAACCAGGAAAGATCCCGGCTCTCAACAGATTTTCCTTTACCACTAACAATGGAGTCAACAGATCGGCAACGTCAGTAACATGGAGATTTTCCAAAACAGCATGCACATTGTGACCATGCTTGGGCATTGGCGCGAATATAACATTTGTCTTTTCAGGAGCGTCAAACTCGACCTCTTTGGCGTCAATTAAATCCTGAATTTTGTTCTTGAGGGCCCAATAATTATTAGTATCGTGCCCAATGCTATCAGAATGGTAGGCACATTTGGCTTTAGGATTGTAAGATGGAGAGGTGGTATTCACATTCTTTGGGGCCTCTTTAATATTTGTAAGATTCAACTTCAAGAGATGCGGGAGGATTTGAGCAGGTGTCATATTCACTGGAGTAAACTTCCGCGGTGGCCTTTGTTTATAAGTTCTGGGCTGATCATTCCTTGGTTGGTTGCTTCTAGGCTGTTCTGACGCAGACTTCTGTATTAACACGGCCCCCACTGTTGGCCGACGTTCTTCTCTTTCCCGATTTCTCTGAGTGTACACCACAAATGCTTCTTTCTTAGCTGGGAAAGGTTTTCTAGCAGCTGTAGATGCGGAAGCACCCTTTTCAATTTTTCCACTTTTGATACCGACTTCCACCCTCTCGCCAGTCAAAATCAACTCAGTAAATCCTGCTGAAGAGCTTCCGATTAGATGGTTGAAGAAAGGGCCAGATAGGGTCCCCAAGAACATGTCCACTAATTCCCTATCTGATAGTGGTGGCTGCACCCTTCCAGCCAGTTCGCGCCACTTCTGGGCGTACTCCTTGAACCCTTCATTTGAAGCCAATCCCATACTCTGTAGCTGAGTACGGGTTGGCGCCAAATCAGCATTGTACTGATATTGACGATAGAAAGTGGCTGCCAAGTCTTCCCAATTATGGACCTCTGACCTCTCAAGCTGATAAAACCAATCTAACTGAGTACCAGACAAGCTGTCTTGGAAGAAATGTACCCAGAGATCTTTGTCGGATGAATGTGGTTGGATCTTCCTAACATATAACCTCAAGTGCATCTTCGGGTAAGACAAACCGTCATATTTGGCGAATGTTGGGACCTTGAATTTAGGAGGGATAACAATCTCAGCCACAAGCCCCAGTTCCTCAAAATCCAATCCGGGCACCCTCTGCAACTCCATAGCTGCCAATCTGTCTTCAAGGTTCTTGTACTTGTCATCCACTGGTGGATACTGTTGTTCTGAATAGTCTTCATCCGCTTCTTCTTCCTCTTCTTCTACCTCAGATTCAGAAGGCATAGTAACTCCTTTCCCCTTACCAATCCCCTCGTCGGATGTTGATGGAAACTCAAGAGCCCTTCTAGCATCCCCCTCAAATCTTCTTCCGAAAGTAACTATCCTCGGTCTCTTTTTCTTTTTCTTTTCTTTACTCTTCTCTAGCAGAGCTTTGAGATCCTCCTGACCCTTTGCCAAGGTCATGAGGAGTTGTTGAAATTGTGAGTTTTGGGCCTGTAGGTCCTTCACTGTTTGCTCCAAATCCATCTTACTGAAATAAACAGCAGAAAGATAAGGAAACCTGGCTTGAATACCTGTTTGTGCATATGATGAATGATATGTTTATTCATGTAATGAATTCAAGGATTTAGAAATTCAAAGTTGTTGCAGACAAAAAGAACACACGTCATATTAATAAGAAGCAATTTTGTTAGTACATAAATGCCCCATGGGCCAAATATTACAAAACTTCTTAAGGTAAAAAGACGTTGCGCATCCTCTTTGGTGCGATGTAGGTGTTGAGAGTCTCTTCCTCGTGGAGTCGGCGGGTGAGCTCTAAAACCTTCTTCTCACTGGCGTAGAAGCTGGCTTCAAAAGTATCCCGTTCTTCCTTGAGTTGGATCCAACTCTTTTGCATCTCCTCCCATGATGTTGGCATGCTAGGATATAGGATGGTGTATGGAACCTCTCCTTCCTTAACAGGCTCTTTAATCAAGGGGAGAATGTGAGGATATGGCATCATAAGATTCTGGGAGCGGGTTCGTACCCACTTGAGGTAAGGCTCAAGGGGGATGGAATTCTTGTGCCCCAGTGTCTTACTATCTACCTTGTTAGGCATCCTCCAAGCTCTGATGAATCTTTGTCGAAGTCAAAAACTAGGTCAGGAATCAGCATGTCATGAGGGCCATCCCTCCGAGCATATCCAAATTGTCTCAAAGCTAGACAAGGGTTGTAGGTAATGCCTCCTCTAATGCCAAGTAATGGGACATTAGGGAATTCACCACAACAGTCAATGATGATGACATTTTCTCTGGACCGAGAACACCAATGTACATCAGAATGTGTGAGGGTCATCAACCGTTGTGACCACCTTAAGCCTTGTTCATTCTTCAAAACTGATTGTGGAAGGTGAGAAATAAACCACCTTGCAAGGAGAGGAGTACAACACATGAGAACACCTCTCTTCTTCATTGTTCGTGTGTAAAATGAGTGGAGGATGTCCCCAAGCAATGTAGGTATGGGATTCCTGGGTATGAAAATCTTGACAGCATTCACATCTATAAGTTGGTTAGGATTTGGCAACAAGACCAACCCATAAATGAGGAGTGCCACAATCTCTTCAAAGGCTTGCAGATCCAGGGAATTCCAACACTCTTGTGCCTTCTCAAACAAGAACTTTGCCAAGAAGCCCTTGATACCACTTCTGGTTTCCCAATGCCCCTTGATGTCAGATGGTTGCAAGTGTAGTGCTTGAGCAACATCTTCAGGTTTTGGTTCTTTTTTCGTACCGTTGTAGGGTAGTTGATTAAGAATACGAATTCTTAGGAGTTGAGAAAATTCCTCCAAAGTGGGCACCAATTGGTAGTCGGGAAATGTGAAACAGTGGTGAAGGGGGTCAAAGAACTGGAATAACACTTTCACCATGTCTTCTTCAATGCTGGTGTTGACTAGGTTGAGAAGCCTACCATGTCTTTCACTGAAGAGAGAGTTTTCTAGAATTCTGGATGTAATCTCCTTGAGTTGAGGAGGGATTCTCACAAGGTTGACTTGAATGATTTTCCTGCGAAGAGATTCCATACCTACAAAACAAGAACAAAGATGAAGATTCAAACCCTTGAAATGGTTAGTGAATGCATATGATGCTTTATGATGCTCATGATGTATGCACAAACACATGTACAAGCAAGTCACACAAAACCCTAGTTTCAGGCTTGCATGAGGTTTCATAGGTAAGTACCCTTTTGAGTTTAGTTGGCTTAAAAACCTGTCCTATAAATAGTAACCGGGTTCTAAGGAGCTCAATATTATTGGATTATTTTCTATGTTCATTGTTTTGGTTTAGCCACTTAACTAGCGACCAAAATATTCCAAGAAAACAACCCTCAATGAGTGTAGTATCGAGTATCTACCAACTTCAGACTGCACCAAAGCCAGTCATCTCACTACCCCTAATAAAAGGCAAAGATGGTCAAGTAAGGTTCTAGGTCATTAGTGCTTAGTGACATCACTCAGCGGCCCCGTACTCTCCTTGATTGAACTCAAGGGTTACCGGTACTCATAAATATGTCGCACTAATATAGCTATTGCTTCAACCGTGTCGGTATACCCCGCACAGTTTCCAGAATGTATTGCTATCTATGAATATTTCCCAAATCCGGGTGTAGGATTTCAAGCCCAAACAAGAGAGCCAAAATTTAAAGCAATCAAAGCAAACAATTAGTTATGCAAAAGGGTGATCTAAGCCCTAAGGTTACTCCACTTTTAAAGTTTTCCCCAGCAGAGTCTCCAGTTCTATGATACGGTGGGAGAACTGACTTGGGTTTTGCGTTTGTTTTCGCAAATGTTTCGGTTGAGCAAGAGTCGCCACCGACTTTTTATTTTATCCTAAGGAAAGGTCAAAAAGCACAGGAAAGACCTTTGAGATGTTTTCTTGGGTTCGGGGAGTAGATTATAGAAAGGGAAGGTATTAGCACCCTTTCTATCCAAGGTTATCCATGGGCTCTTAGTTACTTGCTTAGATCACTTGCCTTTGCTTTTCAATTGTTTGAAATGGTGCTTTGTGTGTGATTTTGAAAGTGTTTTGAAAATAAACCATTGTTGTGGCAACATTTGTAATGATTCTTGTTAGAATGTATACAAAGGTGTTTTGGAAAGTTTTCAATGTTTTGAAAGTTTGTTTTGAAATTGTGTGGAGATGTGTGTTTTGAAAAATGGCAAGGATGTTTTGCAAGATTGATCAAGTAACCAAGAGCTATCTACCCTAAATTTCTCAAAGATCTTTCTCATGTTTTAACCCTTTTAACAGTGTTGTTTCACCATTGTATTTGGTGAACAACCTTGTGTTAGGATGTTAACGGGACGGGCACGAGTCATCGTTTAGACTATGAAGGCAATGGTGTCAAGTATCTTTGGCAATTTTTTCTTAAGGGACTTGATCATATTTTAGGCAACTTGAGATAGCGTCATCGAGGGACTATGATCATTTGATTTGTTTTTGTTTTGCGAAAGAAACTCAACATCAACCATGGCCCATTTTTGAAGGCAACAAGTGGAGTAACCCTAGGGGTGCTAGTGTGCATTGTGTTTGTTTTTCATGCATATTTATCTTGGATTAAGGTCAAACTACTTGTTAATTTGATTTTGGCATACAAAACCTAATTCTCTAGCATGGCATAATTGAAAGCTTTTAAGTGCGAAAATTTAAATGCTAAGCTATTACAACAATGATTATGGAGATGGGGGTACAAGTTTGAATTGGGGGTATTTGACAAGAAATTAAATTCTAAGCTATTACATCCATATTGAATATACAAGGCAATATTTAATATTTAAATAAAATACAAATAAATATATATCAAATAAAAATGCATTATGCTAAAAAAGGATTTTTCATGTATGTAAAAGTATTTTTCAATGTGAAATATAAACAAAAATAAAAAGGTCAAATTTGAATATTTTTGTCATTTTAGGGCAAAACCCTAGTTTTTAAATAAATAGTAATATTTATTAATTATATACAATATATATTAGTTTATACAAAAAATAAAAAAGTGTATTGTAAAAAAAGTATTTTTAGTGTCATATATTAATAAAAATAAAAATGTATTATTTCTATATTTTTATCCTAAGTATTCTAATAAATATAATATACAAGTATATATATATATATTTACTAAACCTATTGAATATAAAAGAGAAAATTAATTATTTATGTATATAAAAAAATTGTATATTTGATAAAATATTTTTAAGATGTAAATAAAAATAATAACTAAAAAATAAACATATTTTTTATACTATTTTTTAGGGTTTTAGTAAAAAAGTATTTATATTATTTACATACATAAGCTATTAAAATGAAATAATTATCAAATAAATATGAAAAAAAATGTGGAAAAATATTTTTGGCATTTTTTATGTTTGAGCAAAAAATATGAAATCAGAATAAAAAATAAAAAGTCAAAAATAACAAGTATTTAATCATTTGGGCCAGGGGGTGCAAATTGAAAAAGGGGGTGCAAAAAGTAAGGATGGCTCAGGCCCAGCCCAAGCCATCATCTTCAACCTTCAGCTTCTTGTTTCAAACAGAAAACGCGCACCTTCTTGCTCCAAACACTAACTCTTGATTCTTTGATTTTTATGCAAAACTCATAACACAAACATTGTAGAGCATCAAATCACGAGTTCAAACATGTAAAAAACTTGGATTAACTCTCAAAGGCCAGAGAGAATTTCTCTGGCCCTAAATTTTAATCTAATTTTTTCCTCATGTTCGTGGCTAAAATTCTCACAACATGCTTAACATAAATGAAAAGTGATCATATGTATGGCTTCAGGGCTATAAGTAGGACATGTTTCATTCACAAACCTAAGCTTAACTCTTCCTAGATTGAGAGATAGAAGTCCATGGATTACCTGTTTCAGCTTGGATCGTGTAGAGCAATGTGGCCACCTTCAATGGAGTTTGAGCTTCTAAACAACTTGCATGAGGTCCAAGGAAGCTTCTCCAACACCTAGCTTTCTTTGAATCACTCTGTATCGTGCTATAGAAGTCCACCTGTAAAACTGAAAAATGAAAATGGCAAGTGAGGTTAGGGCTGTTACAGCTTGTGTTTAGGGCTTGGAATAGTTTAGGTAGATGGAAAAGAATGTGTTGGAACTTCTTTTGGCCAAAACACACGAGTGAATGATGCTATGCAACTCAAACTGCAGGGATGCCCTGTTTTTTGCAGCAAAACAGTGTTTTTGTGTTTTAGGAGGTATGAGGGATGGTTAAGTCGTGTTTCAAGCTTGGTTTGATGTATGGGAGATGTTCACAAGGTTTTTTCTTGGCTGTGTTGACAGGAAATGGAAGTTGGCTTGAGTTTGCAAGGTTTCTTCAATGTGAAGCAAAGAAGTGTGTATCCTCATACAAGCCAGTACAATGCCTAATGTATGATGCAAACAAAGCTCTTGGTAACTGAAATTTGTGGATTTGATTTTGCTTTAGAGATCTGGCCCAATGCCTCAAGGATTTGGTATTTGACATAAAGCAACTTTAAGCAAAAATGGCAATTCACCTTTTTCCAATTAAGGGTTAATTTTGTGTGCAATGTCCAAATGAACAAAATAAACCCTCAACTCAATGGTTATGCATTAAATTATGGAGTGTAAGTGGGTTTTGAGGCCTGAAAGCTAGCATTGTACAAGCTGATTTGAAAATGCAAGTTGCCATGAACATGCCTTGGCCATGAACAAAAGTGAGTTTTGGCCAACTTTGTGAATTCGATTCTCTCTAACCACAAGGGTGTTTGAGGAGTTCTTGGACAATTTGGAAAGCTTGGAACATGTACTACAATCCATCTTTGTAATGCATCTTGAAATTACTCTTGGAACTAGGTGATAAGTTGCCATGAAGTTAGGTCAAAATCCTGCCTAAAATAGGGCAAAATTTCACTAAGTTAAAAAGTTTATGGACCCTTATTCCAAAAATCATAACTTGAGATACAAGCTTATTTTGAGGAAACTTTGTGAATAAAACTTGTATATTTGGCAATGGACTACAACTTTCATGTTTCAAGTTTTATTTGAATCCATTTGCATCTTGGTGAAAAAATGGGACAAAGTTAGGAAAAAATAAGAAAATTTCATAACTTAGAAAAATTCTAAGTTATGAAAATTTTCCATCTTAAACCCTAATTTGCATTTTTGGGTTTTTTGATGAACAAGTTTCATAATTTGACATGTCTTGATGAAAAATTAATCTTGGCACTTGGTTTTGACCAAAAAGTCAAAGTTTGACTTTTCAGTGTACAATCAAATTTTGATCAGTCGACTGAAAAATTCATCTGTCAATCCTATGCAATTGAGATCTTTTGAACTTGTTGAATGGGTCAAGACAATGTCATTGAGTCCTTGAGTCCATGTGTGAGCTTGATTTGCCATTGGTTAGGTCAAAGATTCAAAAATTGCCTTTGTGCAGTCAAAACCCTAAAAATGACCATTTTGCCCTTTTGATGATCTGATCAAATTTCTTATGGAATTGTGATCCAAACTTGATCAAATGGTTCATATGAGTTCATAATGTTGATGTGGGTCAAATTTCATGAGGTTTGACTGTCAATTGGCCACAGTTGACTTTTTTCCCAATACAGCTGATTTCTAGGTCAACTGTCCAATTGACTGGGTAAAGATTTGAATCAAGGCTTGAAACTTGGTATGGGCAAACTTATGAATCTAACATGAAGTATGAAAGTCACTTTGGGCATTGTAGGTCAAAATATCCTTGTGCAAAATCAAACCCTAATTTGGGTCAACAGTTCAAGGAGGGGTCTTAAGCAGAGCAAACCCTAGCTTGATCTTGAGTTCCAAGAGTCTTGTGATGAGAAAGTGTTGATGAAATGAGAGGGAAAATTTTGGGGTATAACAGATGGCTAAGAAGATTCTAAGGGCAGGCTACTACTGGTCTACCATGGAAGCTGATTGTCATGAACATTCCCGTACTTGCCACAAATGCCAAGTCTACACCGACAAGGTACATATTCCTCCTGTTCCTCTCTACGTTCTAACAACTCCTTGGACATTCACAATGTGGGGCATTGACATGATTGGAGAGATCAAGCCTACGGCATCTAATGGACATCGCTTCATCTTGGTCGCTATTGACTATTTTACCAAGTGGGTCGAAGCAACTTCCTTTACCTCTGTTACAAAGAACGTGGTTGCCCGCTTCATCAAGCAGAACCTCATATGTCGGTATGGTGTCCCCGATAGGATCATCACAGACAATAGTACGAATTTGAACAACACCATGATCACCGCCCTATGCGAACAATTCAAGATTTATCATCACAATTTATCTCCCTATCGGCCGAAGATGAACGGTGCTGTTGAAGCCGCGAACAAAAATATCAAGAAGATCATTCAAAAGATGACAGTCACCTACAAGGACTGGCATGAGATGTTACCATTTTCTCTGCATGGATATCGTACCACGACACGTACTTCAACAGGGGCAACCCCATTTTCTTTGGTGTATGACATGGAAGCTGTTCTACCCATGGAAGTTCAGATTCCTTCCTTAAGGATTATGAAGGACGCTGGTTTGAGTGAAGACGATTGGATTCAGACCCGGCTTGATCAACTTAATATGATCGACGAGAAGCGACTTACTGCTGTTTGTCATGGTCAGACGTATCAAAAACGGATGATCAAGGCTTTTAACAATAATGTCAGAAGTCAAGTATATCAAGTCGGAGATCTTGTAATCAAGCGGATCATCTTGCCGCAAAGTGATCCCAGGGACAAGTGGACTCCTACTTACGAATGACCATTTGTGATCAAGAGCATCTTTTCTGGTGGGGTAATGATTCTGACCACCATGGACGGTGACGGCTTGCCGCACCCTGCGAACGCATATATAGTCAAAAGATACTACGCACAAAATGACCCGACAAGTTGAAAACCCGAAAGGGCGATTTGGGCAAAAATGGGCATCCTGGTGAATCGAAAACCCGAAAGGGAGGTTCAGGAAAAAATTAGGGATAAAACAAAAAAACTGTACACCCGGCAAGTTGAAAACCCGAAAGGGCGACTTGGGAAAAAAAGGGTTTCCCGGTGGATCGGAAACCCGAAAGGGCGGTCCAGGCAAAACTTAGGGAATTAAAGCGTATGACTATGTCTCGTCGGATCACTTTAAGAACAAAATCTTCACCAACAAGCTCCAAGCTTCTGATCAATCCATTTATCGGCGGACGAAGCATCAAATGGACAAGATATTCAGAGTTGTGAAGGCTATAGCAGAATGGGAATCCCATGGAATTGTTACACATAGCCATCTTTCTTTTGTATAAAATTTTCCAATTTTTACGACAACATTCTCTTACTAGGATGTCTGTCTCCTTTGTACAAAGATACTCACATAATTAAATACAAATATACTTCAAAGTGCAGAAATTTTGTTTGCCTTTATTTTCTTTTTACACTTATGTTTTATTTGAAAACGTCCAATGTTTTGTTAAATAGGCATATGCATTTGAATATAATCACTGCTTACAAATAAAACGAAATTGAAAAAGGATAATTACTGATAGGTTGAAGGTGTAGGAAGATATCTTTATGCCATTCTAGAAGAAATCCCCTGCAATACATCATTCAGATCTTCAACAAGGCTAAATTTGAGGTATATTTCACCAGTGGAGTTAGGCTTCAAGGTCCTCAGCAGAGCCAGTGCATTCCAAAACTTGATTCCCCAGCTGAGTTGAATTTCAAATTTCCCATCAGAGTTAAGCTTCAAGATCCCCAGTGGAGCCCGAAAACCTTGAAAATTATATCCCCATCGGAGCCAGAATAGTGAACATTTCCCCACAGAGTTGTCTCCCAGCAAGATCGAAGATTCTCGGTCTCAGTTCTCCGAGCAGAAGCCTCATAAGTTTCAATTCCCCAGTAGAGATCATCAGAGTTTTCCTCATTCCCCAGGAAAGTCATGAGGGATTCTCACATCCCTGCAGGTGCTGTCAAAGGCCTTGTTAATCCCCACAAGTTGCCGAGGATTTTTCAATCTCCAGCAGTGGTCCCAGGATTTCCCCTTCTCAGCAATCATAGATCTTTAATCCCCAAGCAGTCAGCAAACGACAAGGATTTCTCGTCTTCAATAATCAAAGATTTTTGGAATCCCCAACATTGGTCAAGGATTTACTCTCCCCAATAGCAATAAAAGATTTCATTATCTCCAGTTATCAGGGATTTATTTTCCTTAGCAAGACAGCTACTCAGCTTACATGCACATCCATTACATTCATATATCATAAACATTGATGAAACACCATCCATTGCATCATACATACCATGCAACATAACTTTGTGTTTTAGCTAACATTCTACCTTTTTCAGGATAAGATTAAAAGGCTATCGTTAACAATTATTCAGATACAGTATGGATACACTCCAGACATAGTGGTCATTCTATTACTCATTCAGAATTTCAATTCAAATACAGTACAGATACACCCCAGACACGTCGGTCATTCTACTACTCATTTAGACTTCAGCAATCCGATACAAACTAGATACGCTCCAGACACTGATGCCATTCTGGTCCTTACACCAGCAATTTGATTCTCCCCAGTGCAATCGCCACGGAGGTCATTCTCTCACTTATTCAGATCCCAGTTACAGTCTCAGATACACTTCAGATACGGAAGTCATTCTGCTACTCATACAGATCTCAAACTTCATATACAGTCCAGATACACTCCAGATACGAAAGTCATTCTGCTACTCATACAGATCTTAAACCTCAGATACAGTCCAGATACGGAAGTCATTCTGCTACTCATACATATCTCAAACTTCAGATACAGTCCAGATATGCTCCAGACACGGTTGCCATTCTGTCACTCATTCGGAAGTTATCCCCAACCATGAGATGCTCCATACACGAATGTTTCTCTGTCTCCGATTCAGAATTCAGATACAATACAGATACACTCCACTCATGGCAGTCATTCTAATATTCATTCAAAGTTCAAAAACAGTTACAGCTCAGATACGCTCCAGACACGGACGCCATTCTTTCGCTCATACAGACTCAGTTTCCAGATACAGTTCAAATGCACTCCAGACACGAATACCATTTTAATGCTCATTCTTCTGGCCTACCACATTGCAATTCACCAAACATTCTTGGATGGCATCTTTAAGCCCATCTCCAGTAAGATTCTACCATCTCTAAATGGCATCTTTAAGCCCATTTCCTCAGCTATATTTTGAGGAGTGCAAATTTACGGGCACTCTAGTATCCAATCCTCTTTTACCTTCGAGTCGCGAAAGGCATACTTGCCAATCTAACTCTTCAGGTTAAAGAAGATTGAACAGGGGCAACTGTTGTACCCCAAAATTTTCCCTCTCATTTCATCAACATTTCTCATCACAAGACTCTTGGAATTCAAGATTAAGCTAAGGTTTGCTCTGCTAAGGACACCTCCATGCACTGTTGACCTAAATTAGGGTTTGAGTTTGCACAATGATGTTTTGACCTACAATGCCCAAAGTGACTTTAATACTTCATGTTGGACTCACAAGTTTGTCCATACCAAGTTTCAAGCCTTGATTCAAATTTTTGCCCAGTCAATTGGACAGTTGACCTAGAAATCAGCTGTATTGAGGAAAAAGTCAACTGTGGCCAATTGACAGTCAAACCTCATGAATTTTGACCCACATCAACATTATGAACTTATATGAACCATTTTATCAAGTTTGGATCATAATTCCACAAGAAATTTGATCAGATCATCAAAAGGGCAAAATGGTCATTTTTAGGGTTTTGATTGTACAAAAGAAATATTTGACTGTTTGACCTAGCCAATGGCAAATCAAGCTCAACCATTGACTCAAGGACTCAATGAAATTGTATTTACCCATTCAACAAGTTCAAAAGATCTCAAATGCATAGGATTGACAGATGAATTTTTCAGTCAACTGATCAAAATTTGACTGTATACTGAAAAGTCAAACTTTGACTTTTTGGTCAAAATCAAGTGCCAAGGGTCATTTTTCATCAAGACATGTAAAATTATGAAACTTGTTCATCAAGAAACCCAAAAATGCAAATTAGGGTTTAAAATGGAAAAATTTCATAACTTAGAATTTTTCTAAGTTATAAAATTTTCTTATTTTTTCCTAACTTTGTCCAATTTTTTCACCAAGATGAAAATGGATTAAAACAAAACTTGCAACATGAAAGTTGTAGTCCATCACAAAGTATACAACTTTGATTCACAAAGTTTTCTCAAAAGAGGCTTTTATCTCAAGTTATGATTTTTGGAACAAGGGTACCTAAAACTTTTAACTTAGAGAAATTTTGCCCTAGTTTAGGCAGGATTTTGACGCATCTTCTTGGCCATTTTTCACATAGTTTCACTTGGAGTTTCAAGTTGCATTTCAAATATGGATTATAGTACATGTTGCAAGCTTTCTAAATTGTCCAAGAACTCCTCAAACACACTTGTTGTTAGGGAGAATCGAATGCTTGAAGTTGGCAAAACTCACTTTGATCCATGGCCAATACATGTTCATACAACTTGCATTTTCAAATCAACATGCTTTGTACTAGCTTGCAGGCCTCTAAACCATTTTACACTCATTAATTGAATGCAAACCCACTGATCTAAGGCATTATCTTGGTCATTTGGACATTGCATGCAAAACTAATCCTTATTTGGAAAAAGGTATAATGCCATTTTTGTAAAGTTACACTTTATGTCAAACCAAGATCTTTGAGGCATGGGGCCATATCTCTGAGGCAAGATCAATACACAAATTGCAAGTATCAAGGGCAAAAGATGCATCATACAAGATAGGCATTACAGGCCTGCATTGACAAGTTAGACATTTTGCTTCACAAAGAAGAAATTGGCCAAAATCCTCCCAACTTGAAAACCAGTTATTATTAGCCAAAGCAAAGATCACAAACATTTTTCACACAACCCTTTGAGTCAGAAGCACAAGCCTTTCACCCCTAAATCATTCTCATACCCAAAATCACCATTTTTCTGCAAAACAAGGAAAGCCCTGCAGAACCACCCCCATCTCCACTTTCCCTCGTGCGTTTTGCCTCAAACTTGTTCCAATACCTTCCACCCAACTCACCTGAACTATCCCAGACCTCCATTGCTAGCTGTAACACCATTAACAAACATTGCCATTTTTGTTTCAAAGCTTTGCAGGTTGAGTTCTGTAGCACGATTTAGGCTACTTCAAAATAAGCCAAGCATTGGGAAAGCTTCATTGGAAATTAGGCAATCTTAAAAGAACCTCAAGCACTCTTGGAAGTTGCTGGATTGTCCAGCTCGAAGTCAACTGAAACAAGTATTTCATGAACTTCTATCTCTCTATTTAGGAATAGTTAGACTTAGGTTTGTGAATGAAAGATGTTGTATTCATAGCCCTGAAGCCATACATATGCTTAGTTTTCATTTATATTAATCGTGCTAGGAGAATTTCATCCATGAACTTTCTGAAAAAACTAGGTTAAGATTTAGGGCCAGAGAAATTCTCTCTGGTCTTTGAGAGTTAGCTTAGGTTTTTTATATGGTTGGATTCGTTGCTTGATTCTCTACAAGTTTCATGTTATGTTTTGTCAAAAAGTCAAGGAATCAGGAGATAGCAGTTGATGTATAAAACGCGCGTTTTTTGTGAACTGAGGAAGAAGATGAAGTCTGATTGGGCTGGGCCTGGTTGTTTTTACTCCAACACATGCATTTTCTGTTTACACCCCCCTGGCCCATTTGTTTGTACATTTGTCATTTTTGCATTTTTATTCCATTTTTGATTTTGATATTTTATTTTCTAACATAAAAAATACTTAAAAATTATTTTCATAAATTTTTGTATTTATTTGGAATTTATTTTTATTATTACTAGTATGAGAAATGTTTAAATGTGTTATATTCTTTTATT